>CP099851.1:2193892-2655892 GCA_030062745.1 Capitulum mitella | reverse complement strand
GTACCTTGAGGACTACATTGAAAGTGAGTAGATTTCTCTGTTACCGAATGTCTTTTTGAACCCTGTGATGAAAGTGAGCATGTGGTAGTGATATGGATGTGTGTGTGTAGATATATATATATATATATATATATATATATATATATATATACAACATCTGTTTATTTATGTGTTGCCATGCAGTTTCATTGTCTTTGTGCTTTCCATCTGTACATGTATGCAAAAGCAGATAATTCAAGGGTTTTGACTTTAGGTTTGTTTTTTGGTCACACTCCATTTTGTGCTATGAAAGTGAACATGCTAGTATTAATACTTGCTTTGAGCCCACGTAACCAAGTTACATTCTGGGTCTGATAAATACCTACATGTGTCAAAACTCTGCATCTACAAAGTTTGACAGTGATTTGCACAAAATCGCCTTCTGTTTTAATTTGACTGTGCCCAATTGTCAACTGTTGTGTGCCATCATGAGTGGCCTGAGGCCAGTGAACTTCAGAAAGAAACTGTTGATTTGCCAACAGATGACCTGAGAATATAGTTATTGTTTAATTGGGTTCTTCATGCTGTTTGAAACAAAGAAATGAACAGGAAATGTGTTCAGCACCAGTTTCTTGCCAACCAAATTTATTTTAGGAAGTTGAATAAGTTGGAGCATTCCTTCTAATAGCAACCAGTGTTGCATTTAATTTGGCAAATGTTTGTCATATGCATAAGCACTATGCAGGCAGTGTGTTCATAATGACATGTCCTGATGACTCACAAACCATTTGTTTTTTTTCAAGTGCTGCTTGGTAGACACTGTTTTGCTTCATATAGTATGCTGCAGTTATTGAAAATGTGAGGCTTTTTGTGTCCTTGACGATTCACCAGCAAGTGCCAAGTGATTATTCCTGCTCGCTAGTAGCCAGCTGCTCCTCCAGGCTGCAGTGTATTTCTCGTGGAAGTCGTCTTGATGCTGTTCCATTTCAACAGTGATTGAGCATCTGCCCAGGGAGCTGAGGGATGGCTTCACAGAAATGCGAGAGATCGACCTGCAAGTCCACAGTAAGCCGGCCGAGGATGTTCTCGTGTTTTGTTTGAAAACCCGAGGGCCCGTGGGAGATCATGCCATCTTCTGCCACTCTGAACTTTGAACTTTGAAACTGTGCTAAGCATTTCCCATGCTGTCCATTGTAATGCAAGTCTGCATCGTTGCCATCAGTTTTGCTCTGTGATACAGAACGTGAGTCATATGGGCATCTTGTTGTACGTTTTACAAGTTTTATAAAGCAAAGGTATCGGCAGATACAGCCCCTGGAGTCGAGTGACCGGCTGACTGTACAGTCCCGTCCTCCTCCCCAGTCCCGTCCCCCTCCCCTATTCCACTGCTCGTCCTGTGCCGTCAGACACCGCAGACGCTCTGGAGGAGCGGGTCAAGACGTTCTTCAACGAAGCCAAGAAGATGAAGCCGATGGAGCGCGAGATGAAGTACGAGGCCATCCGACAGGACTACTACAAGACGCTGGAGGACTCAGGTAGGGCCCCGTGCATGATGCCTTCTGTCCTCACCTCTGTCCGCACGCGCCACACAAAGAGGCCCGCACATCTCAATGCTCATTGCTCATCTCAGTCTCGCACATCTCAATGCTCATCTCAATGCTCATGCTGTGCTCATTGCTGATTGCGGTCGGCGATGGCGTTAGTCTGGATTAGCCTGTACTGCGTCTTGCCTGTGTGGCTGTAGTCCGCACTGGACGCCTCCCTGCTGGCTGCAGTCTTCCGAACCCCCGGCCGCTCCCCCGCTGCCGCAGACGAGAAGGTGCAGATGGCCGACCAGATGTACGACCTGGTGGACCGCCACCTGCGTCGGCTGGACCAGGAGCTGCACAAGTTCAAGATGGAGCTGGAGGCGGACCACGCCGGCATCACGGAGGTGCTGGAGCGCCGCTCCCTCGAGCTGGACGCCACCGGCTCCGACAGCCAGAAGGAGAACCGCTACACGGCCCACAGCGGCGTCTCCCGGCACAGCCAGCACGGTGAGAATCGCTACACGGCCCACAGCGGCGTCTTCCGGCTCGGTGAGAACTGCTACGGGAGTTTGAGAGACGGCTTCACTGGCATTGGCACATCGGAGCTTTTGCATTGGAGTGGTGAAATGTCTGATGCGGAACGTGTACAGCAATTGCGTACAACACAAAATAACATAACTGTTGTGACAGATTGCAAAAGAGCGGGTCATATCCATCCTGCATAGGCCGGTGTAAACAGTGACACCCTGCCACAGAGCGTAAGCCGGTGTTGACAGCGACACCCTGCCACAGAGCGTCATTCCGTGCTGACAGTGACACCCTGCAGCAGGGCGTAAGCCGGTGCTGACAGTGACACCTTGCCGTAGAGCATAGCCCATGCTGACAGTGACAACCTGCCGCAGAGCGTAAGCCGGTGCTGACGGCGCAGCAGGCGGTGCGCCGCGATGAGCGGCAGCAGACCGAACAGCGGGCCTCCGGCGCTCACACGCCCGGCACGCCCGGGGCCGGAGGAGGCGGCGGCGGCGGAGGAGGAGGCGGAGGCGGCGGCGGGGGCGGTGGAGGAGGCGGCGGGGGCGGGGGCGGCTCGGCTGCCCACTCCGGCTACCCGGCCATGTCGTCCTACATCAGCTCGATGGGCGTGGGCGGGAACGCGCTGGCGGCGGCCGCCTCCCAGGCCATCGCCGCCACACAGCACGTGAGTGTTCGGTTGGTGCTCGGTTCACACGGTCACGGCTGATGCTGGGCTCACACGGTCACGGCTGGTGCCCGGCTCACACGGTCACGGCTGGTGCTCGGTTCACACGGCCACGGCTGGTGCTCGGCACACACGGTCACGGCTGGTGTTCGGCTCACACGGCCACGGTTGGTGCCTGGCTCACACATCACGGCTGGTGGTCGCGCGTAGTCCGCAGCATCGTCTACTGTTTTCGGCGTCATGTTGTAGACTTTCTAATTCGCAGAGTGGTTATCTTCCACATCCCCTGGCGGTGATCCCGTTCCTCCGTCGTGTTCTTGTCTGTTTAGGATAAGGCGTGTGGTTCACGGATGGATGTGTCGTGCTCCGTGGCGCTGGTCTGTGGTCGTGCTGTTTTAGTTTCGATGTGTGTTGTCCTGTCACGCTGTGCTCCCCGGCGTCCCTGTGACACGTGCGTGCGAGTTTCCCGTCCCCCTATGTCCACCGCTCCCGCGTGTGTGTCCTGTAAGAGTACACGGCAGAATGGTCTGTCATGTGCCGTCGACGATAACGAATCCACAATCTCTGCGGCGGCCGCGGAGACTGTGGATTCGTTATCGTTGTGGCCGCAGTGCGGCCTCTTCCGGGGCTGGTCTGTCTGTTTTTTAGCCGCAGCCACCGCCCATCCCAGCTTCCTGTGTTGACTGCCCTTACAGTGTGAATCTTATTATCGTTCTGTTGCCCTTGAGATGAACTTGATAATCAGGGTCACAAACAGCGGGCCGTGCCCCAGTCGCTGGGTGGTGACCTGTGCAGTCGCTGCGCAGCACATCGTGACGCCAGGTGACGTGCTCCCTCCTGTCGCGGTTCTGAGTCTGTCCGTTGAGTTTCTTGCGAGTCTGTCTGTCTGCTCCGGCTGTCGGCGGCTACACTGGGGCCGCCAGACCGCGTCCGGTCCTGACTGGCCTGGATTACCGATGGGTCTGACCGAGTGGGGCGTGTGTGTGACGGCAGCCGCTGCAGTGTGTTGATGGGTCTGACCAAGTGGGGCGGTTGTGTGACGGCAGCTGCCGCATTGTGTTGATGGGTCTGACCAAGTGGGGCGGTTGTGTGACGGCAGCTGCCGCATTGTGTTGATGGGTCTGACCAAGTGGGGCGGTTGTGTGACGGCAGCTGCCGCATTGTGTTGATGGGTCTGACCAAGTGGGGCGGTTGTGTGACGGCAGCTGCCGCATTGTGTTGATGGGTCTGACCGAGTGGGGCGGTTGTGTGACGGCAGCTGCTGCAGTGCGTTGATGGGTCTGACCGAGTGGGGCGGTTGTGTAACGACAGCCGCTGCAGTGCGTTGATGGGTCTGACCAAGTGGAACGTTTGTGTGACGGCAGCTGCTGCAGTGTGTTGATTGGCGCAGCTGAGCAGCGAGCCTGGCTGTGGGCAGATGCAGCAGTCTGTCGTTTGGTCAGTGTGTATGAGTGGTAAGTGTGACCGAGTGAGGGGCTGGTCTGTCGACAGATACAGCAGTCTGTCGTGTGGTCAGTGGGGGTGAGCGGTAAGTGTGACCGAGTGAGGGGCTGGTCTGTCGACAGATGCAGCAGTCTGTCGTGTGGTCAGTGGGGGTGAGCGGTAAGTGTGACCGAGTGAGGGGCTGGTCTGTCGACAGATGCAGCAGTCTGTCGTGTGGTCAGTGGGGGTGAGCGGTAAGTGTGACCGAGTGAGGGGCTGGTCTGTCGACAGATGCAGCAGGGCCGCCGCACGGCCAGCATGAAGGCCAGTTATGACGCCATCTCGGCCGGCCCGGCCGGCGGCGTCTCGTCGGGCGCCGAGTTCCCGCTGGCGCGGGAGCTGGCCGGCGCCGCCCACACCGCGCTCGCCTCCTCCGGACTCGTCGGCGCCGACCGGAAACGGAAGTACGTCACTTCCGGCCTTCCGGCAGTTTAAATGACTAGATAATGCATCCGACGTGTGTTGTAAGGTGTTGCGTCTTAGAAGCTGTCAGGGGCGAAGTTTCCATATTGTTTTCTGTAGCCAGTGAGTTTCGGCGTCGCCGTTCTACTGGCGTTGGCTTGTCTCCCGCGGTTATTCCGTCGGATGCACGCCAGTAACGTCTTGAGCCGACTCCGGTAACACTGGACGGGCACGCGCAGCCCCATTTCTGACGACGACGTTGTCAAATGTGCCCGTGTTGATGTGCCGTCCGTGGGAGAACGGTTCCGAGCTCTGCTCAGCCTGATTTGGGCCTCGAAAACACGAAGGCTGTTGTGAGTAGCTGGTGATTTACACCTCTTTCGTGAGTACCATTCCCACTCGGTGTGGGCTGCCGGTCTCTCGGGCGACGAACACTTGACAGGCGTCACATGACTGGCTGCTATATTGCCACTAATGGGCGATTACTCTTTGCAGTGGTCAGCTCTCCACGCGCGTCGCCTGTGGTGATGTCCGTCCTGTCCGTGCTGTTGATTTGCGTCCTGTCGTTGGTGTCCGCTGTGTCTCTCTCCCTTACTCTCTCTCTCTGCCTTACTCTCCATTAACAGCGCGGTCATCACTGCTGAAATCCTCCCTGCGTCTGGGTCCTTGCCGCGGTCCTCACTGCCGAAGTCCTCCCTGCGTCTGGGTTCTTGCCGCGGTCCTCACTGCCGAGGTCCTCCCTGCGTCTGGGTCTGCCGCGGCCTCACGGTCGGCCTGCTCCACAGGAAGACGGCGGCACCGCCGGCGCCGCCGCCGCTGCCACCGCCGGCGCCCGCCTCGCCGACGCCCTCGGACGAGCTGGTGGGCGACATGATCATCGACCCGAACGCCGAGGAGCCGTGGCTGTACGACGCGAACGAACCCCGCTACTGCATCTGCCAGAACGTCTCGTACGGCGACATGGTGGCCTGCGACAACCGGGAGGTGAGCCGGCTGACATGGCCGTCCGGCCTGGTGCCGAGGAAGCGGGCTGCGATGGCGTTGGTAGCTGGCGAGGCGGTGAAGGTGATGATTAGCGCGTTTGGCGGGCTGACAGCACGTTGTGGAGACCACAAATGTGAAGTTCTTGAATCGGTTCAGAATCGAGCGCAGTCCTGGTTAGTACCTGTACGTTGTGTCGGTACATGTGTGTTGTGCGAGTGGCCGTGTGTCGTGTCATTTGCGGTGTGTTGTGTCAGAAACGGTGTGTTATGTGTGTGATGTGTGTTATATATATAAGCCATGAATTATGCGAGTCGACGTGTGTGTAAGCAGCTATATGTAGTATCAGCAGCTGTGTGTTGTGTCAGCAGCTGTGTGTGGTGTCGGTAGCCGTGTGTTGTGTCAGCAGCTGTTTTGCTGTGTCACCACCTGCGTGTTGTCCCAGTAGCCGTGTGTAACATCAGCAGCTGTGTGTTGCGTCAGCACCTGTGTGTTGTGTCGGTAGCCGTGTGTGGTGTCGGTAGCCGTGTGTTGTGTCAGCAGCTGTTTTGCTGTGTCACCACCTGCATGTTGTCCCAGTAGCCGTGTGTAACATCAGCAGCTGTGTGTTGCGTCAGCACCTGTGTGTTGTGTCGGTAGCCGTGTGTGGTGTCGGTAGCCGTGTGTTGTGTCAGCAGCTGTGCGCTGTGTCAGGACGACTGTCAGTCTGACGCGTGGCCGCCGCTCCGCCCGCAGTGTCCGTTCGAGTGGTTCCACTACCCCTGCGTCGGGATCTCGGCGCCGCCGAAGGGCAAGTGGTACTGCCCCCAGTGCACGGCCTCGATGAAGCGCAGGAAGCACAAGTGACGCCTGCCGCCGCGCTGAGGCGTCAGGCGACCGCCACCGCCGCCCGGGGGGGGGGGGGCGCTGCCGAGGCCAGACCCGACCGGGCGGAAACAGGGGCAGGCGAGACGATGGCAGTCGGAAAGGCTGGACGACAGAGGAGCGGAGAGGCGAAGCGATGGGAGCGGAGAAGTGGGACGGTACGGGCGGAGGGCTGAGACAGCTGACGGGGAGACTGGGGAGTGTTGGGGCGGTGTGGACGGGACGGTGGGACGATTGGCGGGACGGAAAAGGGGAGCAGACGAACGGCCCCGCCGGCTGACGCGGGCTGCCCGGAGACTGCGCTTGCGGCGGGCGGGCGGTAACGGAGGCAGGACGGCCGGCGAGTGGCGTGTGGGTCGGTCCGCGGCCTGCCGTCGCCGCGGCCGTGGTCGATGTGAAGGATGTCCGGAACGGTTTGTGTAGGAGGGCATGCGAAGTCAGTCGTGAAAAGCCAGGCACCTGCGGAGACGCGGGAGCAACCTTTAAAATCATCCCGTTGGAGATGAAGCTTCGCCCTCTAAACTTGGCTGTGTGTCCTCGTGTTCATTCCTTGCGTGTGTTCACACATGAGCTCTGAACTGGCTCACCGAAGTTGTATGAACTTAGTGATTTTACCACTGAGTGTAGGAAGAAAGTGTGTTTCGTAATCTTGTACTCATTGGTTATGAGTGACTCGTGGCTGTTTTTTTCTCCAGTCGTCCGCTCTGACGGAGAAATACACGAAGATAATAAGACATGATTAAAATAGTAAGACATTTACTTATTTATTATGACGTAACAACATGCTGTAACAAAATTTCACCTCTGAACTGGACGTCCGCTCGAACTCGAGCCCCTCTGGGCGCTCGATGTCAAGAAAGGAGCGCCGAGACGCGTCTGGAATGCGGAATTATGGAGAGAACTCAGCCAACGGAAACACACCAAACTTGATATGATGCGTCACTGTAATTCGTCGTCGAGGATAGCAACAAGCAATATACAGCTCAATGTGCACACGTGTGGCGAGGAGGCGGCCGTGGCGCCTGCGGTGGCCGATGCGCGAACTATCACTAGCCACCTGCCGGCCGTCCGCCAAACTAACACTTCCCACGCCCGTGGAATAAGATGCGAAGTATGTAAGCTCTGCGCTCTTTCGTCTCATGACTAGATCAGATCTTGTCCTTTCCTATCGCGCCTCTGCATGTTCGCCAACACTCGCACTAAGCGTCTGTGACCTTCGCCTCGTCGACAACCGCGCGCCGTTTTCCGCCGGGGCCGCGTCGCACACTAATGCCATCTGTGGACCAAAAAGACACTTAGTCAAAATGCCTTTAGAGAAAACTATGGCGGATGCAAAGCCACGCCATGAAAACGCACGGCAATTTTATTGCGAGTATCTCTGTTTCTTATCAGTTTCTAGACAAGACATGTGTTCTCCAGGGTTGTGACAAACACTGTATCACCAAGATATCAAACTTGCCACATGACAGGGTTCGGTGTGACGCTAAATATTTGTGCCGGCTGAATGAAATGTACGTCCCAGTTTGCAATGTTGAGCGTTCCGAACCAGCAGGATATACGCGAAGGATGTGTAACGTCCTGGCCGGTGTCTCTCACCTGCTAATCATGGTGGCTGAGGAGCGTGTTTGTTACCTCAGAGAAGGACAACAGAGGGCTGCGTTCCTTGGAGCCGTACTGGGGTAGACCTCTGAGGACCTGCAACAACGGAGACCACTGTCAGAGCGGGCCGCGGCGGTAACTGATCGCTACACAAACTACATGGCCAGCGCGGACATGTGAGGTCTGTCCGGTATCACGGTCATGGCCATTGTCCGTCCGATATCACGGTCATAGCCTTTGTCAAAAAAGCACGTAAACGATTAGCCATAGTCCGTCTCCGCATGCAAACAGATCGAGCTAAATTTCCCCCAGATCCCTCCATCTTCCCCACGACCATGAACAGTCATGCCACCAACTGGTACAACCGGGCGGGGCCCTGAATCTACCCCTGGATAACCGGTACGGAGCAAAGGAATGACCCGAGATGTAGTCGCTGGACTTCGGAGCGTGAACGAAGCAGTCTGGCAAAAAGACAGAAAATCGCCAAGAGAGCTCAGAGAGACTTCTCATTCACTGCTAATGACTGCGAGAAGCCAAACGTTGTTTTGTTCTCAAGTTCTCAGAATAAATTTTCGCCATGCAAAGGTCAAGGTACTGTGCACAAATAATGGTTTGCTGTTTACAGAAGCGGGTTGGGATATTATAAAGCAAGGCCTCGATTTCTTCGCAAGATAGACATGATACATCTTCGTTGCGCCCATGTTTTAAATCATCATTGGTAGGTTATTGCAGCTCAGCGGCGCACCGACTTCAACGTCATTCGGCGCCCATTTAAGTTATTATTATTATAATAACATTATTATTACATATAAGAACATAAACGACGACGTTGGCGCACAAAAATGTTGAGGCGGGACAGCCAGCCCCGGTTGCAGTCCTCGAAAATACGGCTCTTTCACGTGCGCATGGCATTTCAGGCACATAACGATCAGAAATCCCACTTATCGACAGGGGAATCTCGGACATAGAGTGAAGGCAGCCACCGGCTAACCTCAGCAGCAACTGGCAGCCACCGTGGGGAGCCGGCAGGTGCCCAGGACGGAGGCCTCCACCATCCCTCCCCGGCCGGCAGGAGCCTGGCGTGTGGCGCCCCGGCCAGCATGCAGGCCGGGGCGGCTAATCGTATGCAAATACGGCCCCGGCGCCGGCCGGGCCGGCCGCCGCCGCCCGCCGAATATTTCATAAGGCGAGCAAACAGGCTCCAGCAATGGCGGCGGCGGCGGCGGCGGGGCCGGCGCCGGGGCGCGGAAACAAAGAAGAAAACTGCGTGTAACTCACTGGGCGCCGTGATAACTGAGAGAGTACGGCGTCCATACCTCCGGGGGGGCCACTTCGACGTAGCCCGCCGGATAGCCTGGCGGCTTGGGGGCCGGGCTGGGCGAGTCGCCCTTGGGGCCCCATTTACACGCCGCACTCATGTCACTCATCGACTTGATTGGGTCGGCCGAGGAGGCCGGCGGCGGCGGCGGCGGCCGCTCGCCGTACGGCGGCGACTGCGGCGCGTACGCCGCCGAACTGTGCGTGTAGTGGGGCGTGCTCGAGCCGCTCGGCGAGCAGATGACGTGCGTGGCGTTGGGGCGCGGCGCGTGCGCGCTGCCCCACATGAGCACCGTCTGCCGGGTGTCGTTGGCCGTCGAGTAGGCGCCGCCGGCGGCCGCCGACTTCATTTCCGGACTGAGGCCGCCCTCCTGCGGCTTCTTGTCGGGCGTGTGGCGCGCGTCGCGCTCGGCCGCGCCGCCGCCGAAGCCCTGCTGCAGGCTGGCGCTGGCCGCGGCGCCCAGCCCGCCCAGCGTGCTGCCGCCTAGCGGCGAGCCGCCGAGGCTGGCGTTGAGCAGCGCGCCGCCAGGGTAGCCGTCGTAGTAGGCCGTCTTGGGCAGGTAGGCGCGCTCGGCGGCGTACTTGGAGGCGTCCAGCTGGCAGCCGTACTCGCCCGGCTTCGTCAGCTGCGACGTCTCGTACGTGGGCAGGCAGGTGCGCCCGACGTCGACGAAGCCGTTGTAGCCGGTGTGGTGCATGTAGTCGGGGTAGTAGCCGCCCAGCTGCCGGTAGTAGAGGCTGTCGGTCGAGAGGAACCTGTTCTCGATCGGCGGGTACAGGTTCTGGAAGTTGGGCAGGTTCTGCTGGGCGTACAGCGCCGACGGGTCGGCCGCGTACGAGCCGGCCGCCGGCGGGTAGACGGCGCCGTAGTTGTTGTACGCGGCCGGATCGGCCGGGTAGTCGGGCGTCAGTTTTCGCTTGGTGCGGCACGTGCTGAGGAAGTCGCGCAGCTGCGTCTTGTAGCGGCGGCTGCCGCGGCCGGCGCCCGTCGCGCCCACCTCGCCGTCGTACAGGTACTGGCTGGTCAGGCCGGGGTCCAGGTAGCTGACCTTGAAGTCCATGGTCCGCTTGCCCAGCAGGTCTCGACCCTCCTCCTCCCTGTGGATCGCCGGTCACGGTCAGCGGTAACGGCGGCCACGGTCGGCGCTCCAGCGTCAAAACAGCACTCACTACGACACCGCAGAGCACGACCAGGTGAAAGGCGCAGCGGCTTATATGACGGCAGTGCTTAAAGGTCAGACAGAAACCCTCACATCAGCCGCGATCAGCAGCGTCCTGGAGTTATTCCCACAAATGTCGGCCTCTGAGCTGGCAGCGCCTGACCGGAGGCGGAGCGGCCCCGCCAGCGGGCGGCCAGCGGGCCGGCCGCAGGGGCCGCCGGGGTCTGGAGCTTCCTGCGGCCGGAGGGAAACAGGGGCAGGGTTTTCCCGCCGGGCCCAGGACGGCGGCGGCGCGCGAGGGAGGCACCGTTGGGGCAGCCGGTCCCGGGCGCGCCGTCCGGAGCACGGCCGACTACGGCGGCGGCCGGGAGGGGTTCGGTCAGGGACGGCCGGTCATGGCGCGGCCTGCCGTCGGGAGCTGCCTCTGACCGGTCAATCTCCCGGCTCCGTCAGTCCGACACGGCCGAGCGTCAAAGCTGTGACGGGACAGAATACCACAGCCACGCCGGCTCTGCTCAGCAACACGGAGTTGGCAGTTCCGCGCGCCGCGGGTGAGCAGGCAGTTAAAGCTCGAGACATGTCGGTCATACCGCGACCCTGCACCCCGACCAGATCCAAACCGAGATCCAGAGCTGGTCTCGGTCCCGTCCCACGCCGTGACCGTGGCCTAACGGCGGCGGCGGCGGCGGCGGCGGCGGCGGCCGTCGCCGCCCGTGCCAGCCGACGCGCAGCCCCGGCGGCCCCGGCGGCCAGCTTGTCAGGGCACGCGGCTGAGTCCTGCCGGCGGCCGAGCTTCTCCGATGGAGGCCTGAGCGGCTTACGAGCTTTTGCTGGATGCCGCCGGGCTGGAGATTCCATCTGACCTTGTGATATTAACCAAAAATGGCGGGAGACTGAAGCCCTGCCTGCTGCGATTCAACGCTGCGTCCTTTCGGCTCTGAGATATAAAACGAAGACTGGCGGGTCATCGGGTCCGCTGCGCTCAGGGCCGCAGCTCGGAAGTCAAAATACCCCAGACACGGTCAGGCGTACAAAGGGAAGCAGTCCACCCTTGACCCCGATGTGCTGCATAAGTACCGATCCACCCTTGACCCTAAAGGTGCGGCACTGAAGGCCGACCCGCCCCGGACCCTGGGGCGCTGCACGGAGCGGGGGCTCGCGTGGCGGCCGGCAGGCGGCGGCGGCTTACAGCAGCGGCCGGTGGGTGGAGATGATGAAGTCGGGCTTGGAGTTTTTGTAGACGAGCCGACTGGAGGTCTGCAACCACTGCCAGCCGAGCTCCTTGGTCTGCAGTCGGTAGGCGATCAGACCTGACGCTCCTGTCTTCAGCACTGAAACAAAAGTCAGAAGTTCAGTCCTCAGTCCTCAGGCATGTCGTCCTCCGTCTTTACATGAGTGATGAGGTAATCGCCATCCAAAACGTCATCGACGGAATCCCGTCCTCTGGCGTGTCCTCAGTCCTCAGTCAGAAACTCCTGAAAGTCTTCGGCAGACCACACTCTCTGCAGTGTGGGGAATGACAGGCTTGTCGCGAACTCCTGAGGGAACCACGTCCTCACGACGCTCGCCCGCGGCTCAACTCTGCGGGCCCGAACCACTGCCCGCGCGAGCGCCGTCACCGTTGTCAGGGCTCGGGCCTGCGGGGACACCCTCGGGCGGGCTCCCTGGCCGATGCAGGTCAGCCGGAGCAGGAGGGGTCCTCCTGCTGAGCGACGCCCATCGGCGGACGGCTTTCATCTGGCAGCGCCGCTGGCCCAGATCTGGCAGCCCTGCGCCGATCGGATCCGCCCCGGGAAAATGGCGCGCCGACGAGCATGCGCCGCCTTTTCCTGGTCGGCGCCGACCGATAAGGTTTGGCGTGCGCCGGACAGGCCGGCCAACGGTCGAGAGGCGCTCACGGCCGGCGATAGCATCAGGGGAGGCGGCCGTGCCGCCCGCGCCAGCCTCCTCTGCAGTGGTGCAGCCGCCCGGTCAGCCCGCGTCCAGCCGGGCAGGCTGGACGCTCGAGCCCGAGCCCCCCACCGCCCGAGGCGATAGACCGCTGACGACCGTCGCCGGAGCAGAAATCACGCCGCGCCTCCGTCAGGACGCAGGGTAAACGGTGCTTCCCGCTGGCATCTTGTCCCGACTGAAACAGTGCGGAACAATGCCAGGAAAACTGGTGTAAAACTGTCCCCGTAGTGCGGTGGATCACGGTGGCGCGAGCGATGTTACGATATTCTTGGAACGGGGAAATTTGCAGCACGTGACGTCACCATAGCCAGGGGAAAACCGAAAGTCATTAGCGACCTGATTCCGACGCAGTGGTCCTGAAGACTTTCCGGCTGTCGACAATTTCCAAAAACTTATTATGAAAGGATGGCTGGGCGAATCGATCAAAGCGGGTACTGCGCGACATTGGAATTTGTTGACGCAACACACGTCATCTGTTATCAGGACGATCAGTTTGTGCTGCGCCACTATCTTGAGACTACCAACGAGAAAACAAACGAAAGCGCCAACTTGGTTCGACGCTGGGCGCCCGTTTCCTTAAACTGGGCTAGCGCTCTCAACGTGATCCGATTAATTTCACTTTCCGGGAAAAGAAATCACTGCAAGTGCCGTCACCGGCGGGACCACACGGTCGTCGACCCCGCGGCCGGTTCATCCGACCGCAGAGCATGAATTCCGGCCCTCGCCGGCGGTCAGCGCCCCCCAAACAGGCTCCGAGGACCGAACTGGGTCGTGCTGGCGACTGGGGGTGATGACACTCCTCCGATCGGTCAGTGCCCCTGCCCCCCCCCCCCCCCCCCCCGCTCGTCCGCCGCCACTTTCCCTCGCGCCCAGGTGGGCACCGCATGGCAGGCGGCGAGAAAAAACGTCACGGCCGACCACGCGGGCGTGGAGAGGGTGGAAGGGCGGACCTGCCGACGTGGATTTTCGCCCTTCAGAAGGCTAATTCGTGACCTGAAGTGAATGCAGAAGTTCTGGAAACTTTAGACCGCATACGGCGTTCCAGACAGCAGGGCGCAGCTCCGTCGAAACCGGCAAGGCCCCTTTCCCGGGACAGTGTCTGCACCTCCAGGACAGTGGTGAGTCACTCGCCACAGTACTGACGACAACGCGAGACGCCCCCTTGCTCTTAACAGCTCGTGACGTTCGCGTTCCTGCGTCGTGGCCGGCTGGGGCCGACACAGTTTGTGACGAGAGTTAAACTGAGGCTGGCTGGGGTTGTCACAGTTTGTGATGAGAGTTAAACTCCGGAGTTCAGAGCGGAAAGACGGCCATGCCTAGCGGACGACAGCGGAGACGCCTGCCGCCGCCGTATTGAACGTGATGTGCGCGAGTATGGCGGGCGGCCGAATCGGACACGATCGTCACCCAGGCCATATCGCAGCGGTGGACACCTTGTTTCCTCTGTGTCCCGGGCTAGCAGTCACGTGGTTCCCCTGAGTCCCGGGTTGACGGTCACGTGATGTTCCTCCGAGCCCGGTTTGGTGGTCACTTGATGCTCTCTGCGTTCCCTGTGCATCTAAACATATCCTGTATTAGGCGCACTTACGTCGCGGAATGTCTGCGCATCTGAAGAATTTTGCAAAACGTCTACGTAGAAGGCCATGACTACTAAGGATCTCTAACATGGGTATCGTGCGAATTGTGGAATAGCACGGGCACGTCGTTGTCTGATATCGAGCGAAAAGCGTCCAGATATCGGGCACAAGACACGACATTTTTTTTTTGGCAAGACACCGACTCAGCAGCATTCTCAGTCACAATGCGTAACAGGCGGAGACGCAGCCAGGACTGTACTAAGGTGGATGAGCTACAGGGAAATAGGCAAAGACAGAACAACTTTCTTAGCAGACAGAACCTTGACGAAAGCTAGGAGCATCACCAGCATCAAGCATGGGATAGCTTAATGGGTCATTTCCATAGCGTGACCCACGATTTGCGGGGGGGGGGGCAGTGGTGCGCCCAGGATTTCCCGAAAGGGAACTATAGGCTTTCAGCCGGGAGACCTCAAACTTCAGGGTGCCTTTTCGTCCGACAGCACGCACTGCGTTTGCTTCGCAGCCGGCGGCGAGCCCGGGATCTTCGTTTGAGGAAGGGGAGGGACTAGGTTTTTGGCTGTGGGAGGTTCCGGTGTCAGTGCGCCTCTTCGTGCGGCAGCCCGTACTGCCTTTGTTTCATAGCTGTGATCCGCCGAGTGAGATTTGGAGCTGCAAGTGTTCCTTTAAAAACGTAAAGGAGCCTTTTTGGAGGCTAGTTTTGGCGGACGCCATACAGCGCCAACTCTTCAGGCTCGCAGGCGCCCCTGTTCAGACCAGCAGGAGGTCCCTTTACCAGGTAACACAGGGCCCCTTCACGGGTCGGCAGGTTGCCCATCAACAGGCCAACGGGACGCTCCGTTGGCCTGCAGAGCCGGCAGGAGGGGGCCACTTCATAGGCCATCAGAGGGCCATCTGAAGGCCCGTAGGCGGGCCCTTTATAGGCTAGCACGTCCCCGTTACAGGCAACTAAAGCGTGCGCCACCGATTGCCATTTGGCAGGTATCGAACATGTCAGCACCCTCAAAGCGATAGCTTACAGTACTCATCAAAATTCCCACAACACCACCACATTTGATGTTTTTAATTTGAACATGCATAAACGAGTCCCGGGCCGATTTCAAGAGGAGCCCGGCTACGGCCCGGGTCGGTGTCACGGGCTACCCGGCTGCGCCCCGGGCCGGTGTCACGTGGTGGCCGGCTGCGTCCCGGCCCGGTCACGTGCTGACGGCTGGCGTGCGGCCAGCGGCGGCTCTGAGCCGGCGCGGCACGGCTCTGGCCGTGCGCCGGCTGCCGTGTGGCGTGCCGCACTTGCCGCGCTCGGCATGCAACCGGCGAGCACGGGAAGGACGGCGGCCTCCCGGCTCCACGGGCGCGACTGCCGGCCCGACGGGCAGCCGCCGGCGGTCCGGCCGGAGGGCAGCACCGCGGCCCAGACCCGCCGCCGGTCCCGCGGCCGGCAGCTGGCCGCGGGACCGGCGGCCAGCTGCCGGCCGCCGGCGCCGCCCGCGAGACCGCGGCCCGCCCGTCCGTCCGTCGGTCCGTGTCGCTGCCGCTGGCGGCTCCGACTCGGCCGGGTGGCCCCACCGCCACAGACGGGGGCGCTGAGCAGCTCGGAGCTGGCCGTCTCCCGGAACAGGCGCGGGCCGCGCGGCCGGGCCCGGCGGGCCGGATTACGGCGCGGCTGCGCTTTTTCCGGCGCGCCGCTGTAGACGTTCCGGCTGACGGCGCCGCCGCCGGCTTAGCCGTGATGCGAGCCGACGGTGGTGGCCTTCTGTACGGCGGGCAGCCGAGCCGGTCCCGGCCGCAGCGGCGGCCCGGCGGAGGTTAGTCCGAGTCCCTCCGGCCGCTCTGTGGTGGTTTCAGTGTCCCTCTGGCTGGCCATTCTCCTTCGGCGTACCTCTGAACGGAGCACCGGCAATGTTCCGCCGATACCCGATAAACGTACCTCATTGAAAATACTTCGGTTATCCATGGCTGATGCAAGGTTTATTGCAGGATATCAACGCTGTCCGCTCGCCGGCGCTAGATTTCTTCACCAGGGTCTCGTGCTGAGGTTTACTCGCACGTGAGGCGCTCTGGCGGTGCACGGTTGGGTCCGGAGGGGCCGGCGGACCTCACTGCTCGGGTGGTCGGACGCCGGTGGCGCCTCGCCGCCGCTGCGGTCTCCGCCGCGGTATGTGGCCGACCGACTGCGGCCGGCCGCTGGCCCCGGCCCCGGCCCCAGCCCCAGCGCCCGCCGGCCAGGACTGGCCGCCGAGATCGGCTCAAGATGAGGCAACACCAGGACCTGCGGCCGGAGCAGGCGGACCCCATGCCGCCAGCTGCGTCCAGGCGGACGTTCAACCGCACCGCTTAGTTGTTTGGTTCCTTCGGCTCCGGCCTCGGCAGGCTGACCTAGACCGGGCTTTGCGTGGGCCGCTTTGACTGGCTGCACTCTGTGAGTTCCAGGAGATGCCGCCCCCCGTTCGTGGGGGGAGGGGTCCCACCGAATCGGACCGGTGTGCCACTTTCCTTTTCCCACGTCAAACACGAGCTCCGTGGTCATGGAAGGGGCATTCACCCTCGACGCCGGCCGAGCCCCGAAAGCTCCCCTGAGAGGGAGAGGCGCAGGCCTGGCCCGGCTCCGCGGCTCGGCCGGTCCCGACGCCGGCGACTGCTGCGCCGGCAGGACGTGCGAGGACCGGCCGGAGCGGCGGCCGTTCGCCGGACCGGGAGCGCGCCGCGCGTCTGTTTGTTCCCAGGGTGTCAGTGACTCGCTGCCGGCGACGGTGACGCGGCGTTCGCGGAACCGGCCGGCGTCGCGCGGCGTCGTCCTCGGCGGCGCGGCGGTGACGCCGCCGGCTTAGCGCCGACAACGCCATTGAAGGCCGCGCGATCGTCAGTCACGTGCAGCGTCGGCCTCGCTGAGCGCACGTGTCCATCTGGCCAGATTACGCGGCCAGTCCGGAGGGTCTACACAGAGATGTGGCCTTCGCCTTGGACGTCTCGAACCGGCCACTGCTCCCCTGGCATTGCAACGCAGTCAAAGGTCCGGCGACGATCTGTCACGCAGATCATGTCTGCAAACTCCTGGTCTGGCGGCTCAGCCAGCGACGGACAACTTGGCTGTCGGATACCGTCCGGTTCTCACACAGCAACAATCATATCATGACGGGATGCAGAATTTATCGTCTGTTCAGGCATTGTCAACATACACCATATCCCTACCCTGTCATGCGATCACTGGGCTTTGATCCCAGTCAATCCCACACATCTCAAGAGGCATTTGCAATGGACGAAACGATTCGGATTATTTGAACTATCAAATGACGCAAGAGAGTTTCAGCATCATAAGATGTGTATCTGCTATTGTTAAGCCGAACATTCCAACAGACCGACCAGTTGTGGCCTTCTTAAGTGGGCGTTGGGGGGATTGACACTCCTATGATCGAAAGCCCCTCGACAGACAGTCCACTCCACTCCACTCCACTGGAAGAGGAGTGGACGACGCCGGGCGCCACTCACGCTCTTGGTGGGCGCTGGCGACGTAGGCCAGGTCGTCGTGGTGCACCATGGCGTAGCCGCTCCTGTTGACCAGCTCGCTGTCCGAGTAGCCGAGCAGCATCTTCCCCCTGCGGACGGAGGCCCGGCGTCAGATCGTCGCCATCAGAGTCAGACCTTCGTCCCGCTGCTGCCGACAGGGCGGTCTGCACAATGCACACACCTAATCTCTCTGCGTTCCTCGAAATGTCCTAAAAATAGCCCGTGGCGCGACGAGGCGCCGAGCAGCAGGGCATGTGTCGGCTTTGTTCGGTTTCTCCGGAAGCAAAAAATAACTCTGATTCCCCATATAATCTGCAGGTACAGATCAACGCAGTCCTTCAGATAATGGTGAAAAATCGTCACTGTTTGTGTGCATCTTGATCGTGACGCTTCTTGGAAGGTTCAGGGTCTCGCAGTTCATAAATGTCACGTTGAATGTGACAGGATCCTCGAAAACACAACGGCCCTGCCTAGATCACGGTTTCCCTTTAAATATTTAGCTATTTAGTGTTACGTTCCATTCATCTTTTATGTTTAGCTCCACTACGGTTTGAAGTCATGGATCCAGACCTGACAGACAAATCCTTCCCTGCCAAGTCACATCCCCTTGGCAGGCGCACTGGACGCCTCGGCCGCCTTCGTCAAAGTGCCGGCGTAGAGGGCACCAGTGGTGTAGATGGCACCAGTGATACGGCGCTCGCCATGACCCGCCGGCCGGGCCAAGAATCCTCCCAACGCCGCCCACCTCCCGTCTCCCCCGTCTTGCGGTCTCCAGCGCCCGGCAGGGGATTACATTCTGTGCCGTCCGACGGCCCAGTTCCACCACGTCCTGTTTCATCTCGCAATCCCTGTAACATTGTGACAGTCCGCCGAGGGTCCAGTCGACTGCGCTTGGCCTGGAAGGAGCATGACTCCAGACCGGGGGACCCGGCATCCATGGGGACCGCGTGAATGGGAGAAGATGACAGACAAGCAGCTGGTTAGTCCCCCTTCTTCTGTCAGGCCGGTAGAACCGGGCGCCGCACCCGAGGCTGCCCGCTCCCCTCTGATCATAAACTGCCACACAGGCAACGGGATAGGTCGCCGCCTCGACATTACATGACCGACAGCTCGCTGTTTCCTTTCAGGCGGCGGCCTTGCAGTGTAAGGCGATGATTGCTGCTCTGATGGCAGCTCTCCCGCTCGCCGTGAACCTGACTGTGAGTGACAGTCTGACGGCATCCTTTCTCCTCACCGTGAACCTGACCGCGAGTGGCAGTCTGACGACAGCTCTCCCCCTCACCGTGAACCTCACTGTGAATGATAGTCTGACGACAGCTCTTCCCCTCACCGTGAACCTGACCGTGAGTGGTAATCTGACAGCAGCTCTCCCCTTCACCGTGAACCTGACCCTGACTGCGTTCGGGCTGCGGGCCGCTCCCCTAAGCCTTTGATGGACACCGGACGGATCGGAGGAGTGTAGGCGGACCGGCCGACAGGACGCCGGCGGCCATTTAGCGCCCAGACTGGGCTTCAGGCACTGCCGGCCTGCAGGCCAGCGTCCGCCGGTCAGCAAGCACCGCCAACCGTCGTGCAGGACGTCCCGTGACTGCCGCCCGCCGGCGTCCACTCACCTCTGGTCTATGGAGAGCATGGTGAGGTCCAGCTTGTGCTTGGACTTGAACATCATCTCCTTCTGCGGCATGTCCAGCAGAGAGGGTGGCCCGAACGGCGTGCAGAGCGCGAACAGGGCCAGCACGGGCTCCTCCGACTTGCGGTGCTGGCCCTGCAGCACCCGGATGCGGCCGCGGATGTCCAGCCGCTGCCAAATGAAGGAATCACTTCAGAGTAGGTAAAAACGAGGAAATGACACCAGACCAGTCAGTCCTGGGAAAAAGGAAGGCCTGGATGGAGACGATGGAACGCGGGCGCTCAGTCGCAGTCAGATTAGTTTATCAGTCGGCGACTAATAAACTAATCCCACCCACGGGCAGCAGTCTGGGATAAAGGCGGGCATACCGCCAGCGGGGGAGAAACTGGAAGCTCCAGCCCGTCCGTTGGAAGGAATTCCAGTACCCCCGGACGACTTTGCGGAGTGCACGCTCTGTGCCTTAACGTATGTATGCTTGGATGCGTCTCCCGGACACTGACAGGTGTTCTCTGAAGCCCAATCCTGTTGACGATCCTGGCCGAAAATGATGACCATTGAATACTAGACAGTTTTCTTTACGCAAAACATTTCGCATCAAGGATGTTCGCTGTTATACAATACAGTCGGACTGCAAAAGAAGAGAAATCTGAAGGGACTGGTCGATGACAAACGACGGTCGTTTCGTGTTGAGCCGACAGCCAGACGGTCCAGGTAAAGCATGGGGCTCTCGCCGGAGCCAGTTCATGTGAACGATGTCGGACCGCCCGTCAGTCAACACCGCGTAATAGAAGCATTCATTTGGCTCACACCGTGCACACAGTTGGACAGTTAACAAAACCAAGCACGCCATTACAAATAGTCAAGTATAATCATTTGTTATCTGGCTGTGTCGGCGGCCGTATGGGCCGCGAATGCTGTCAGCCCAGTCTCTGGCGGGCAGCGGGAATGAATCACACGGACTCCGTCACCCGTGTGATGCCCAGCGGGTGTCCCAGCCCCGTGGTGTCCAACAGTTGTCCAACAATTGAAACAGACGGCACGGGCGGCGCCAAACAATAATTACGCCTGATGAACTAGATGAATTACGCCGTCATGAAATGGAAGGGGCCATGTGGTTAACAATTTGTCAGGGACGTAGGTCGTATTTCATTATGGATTATTACTGGATTATGGAGTGAGCGATGATGTGTCACGAAATCGCTCGGACAGCCTCCGCGAAAATTGCATATAACAAGCTCGCCGTCCAGCAGCGTGCGCGTGCGCAACGCGAAAACGCGGATTACACTTCGGGCGTCGGAGAGCCAGGAATCTAGATCTTATCGTCATGGTGGCCGTCCACTTGATTTCTAGTCGATGTGTGCACGGCCCCGGCAAGTGGTGCCCCAAGGGCGGCGGCTAGCCGCCGCAGCCGGCCGCAGCTAGGGCCGCACTAGCTGCGGCCGGTCGACCGTGCCCCTAGTTAGGGTCAGCCCAACTGCGGTCGGTCAGGCGTACCCTTAACTAGGGTCGCCCTAACTGCGGCCGGTCAGACGTGTCCCCTGCTAGGGTCGCCCTAACTGCGGCCGGTCGGACGTATTCTTAGCTAGGGCTCCCCTAACTGCGGCCGGTCGGACGTGTCCCTTGCTAGGGCCGCCCTAACTGCGGCTGGTCGGACGTATTCTTAGCTAGGGCTGCCCTAACTGCGGCCGGTCACACGCGTCCCTTGCTAGGGCCGCCCTAACCGCGGCCGGTCGGACGTGCGCCCAGCTGGGGCACCCTAGCCGCGGCCGGCCGACGCCGCGGCCCGTGCACCAGGTAATCGGCGCCTTCCGAGAACGCCTCAAGGCGAGGCGTCCTCCAGGGGGCGCTAAGACGCCGCTGAAGGTTACGCTCGGCAGCGGGAGGCCGCTGGCCGGGCTGGCGGGCCGCAGCCGTCCCGGGGGCCGGGCTCACCGGAGGGCTTCTCCGTCTCCGCACTCAGCCGACCTGCCCGCCCCGGCCGCGCCAGCTGTGACGGCTCCTCCTCCAGCCGTCTGCTGGCGGGAAAAACTGACGCTGCCGTCGGCCAGCCAACGGACTGGAAAAACAAAATCGTCCTATGGCGGGAGGAGGCCACGACACCTAGATGGCACTGCGATGTACTGCAGACGCCACGACTGTAGACCTGCTGCGTCTCACGGTGGTTCATCATTCTTCCCACCTTGTCTCCCTGCACAGACGGCCAGTCGACAACAGCCGCCTGGTGCTCGCCAGCAAGGCCCTGACCCGACCGCGCAGTTCGTCCCGCTGGCGGAGCCGGCGGCAGTTCCGCCGCAATCACCGGCGAACCCATCGAGCGGCGATGAGCGGCGCGGCGCGCCAGCCGTGCGGCGATGAGTGGCGCGCCGCGGCCGTTCTCGGCGGCAGATACGCCCAACAAGACGGATGGCCGCGCGCGCACAAAAGCGGCGCGGTGCGGCCAATTGGGCCGGTCGGGCGGGCGCCTCTGACAAACGCAGATGGATGGCTCGGCTGCGTCATAATTGGCGCGGCCGCAGCGCCGCCGCCGCCGCCGCCGGTCGCGACCCGCCCAGGTGGACCGGGCGGTGGCCGGCCGGGCAGTGGCCGGCTGGGTTGAACGCTCTGCCCCGGGCCACTCGCGACCGATTCTGGTCTGGCGGACCACAAACCGAGCTGACCACACCGAGCACATCGAGCGGAGGCGACGGCGCCCGATCTCTCTCACCGTCCAGTCTGCCCCTCGCTGGGAGAACACTCGTTCCTCTCCCGTTAGCGCTCGTCCCCTGTTGGTTATCTCGCTTGACTGATCTCAGCTCGTCCTCAGCTCGTTTTCCCCTCCGTTGTCCGTCATGGCTCATGCTCCGTTCGTTTTCCCCCTGGCCGTTTCGGGTCGTCCTCCGCCAGTTCTCTCCCTGGCTCGTCCCGGCTCGTCCTCCGCTGGTCCTCTCCGTGGCTCGTCCCGGCTCGTCGTCCGCTCGTCCTTTCTTCATCTCCTCCGCCAGCTGGCCGCCGTTCGATCGCGGCAGAGCCGGGCGGCCAGCTCCGCGCTGACGTCACGCGGCCCGGGACGCCTTCAAGGTCCAATTAGACCGCACTGGCTTATGCGGTAAACAGCCGCGCTGCGGGCTGGGCGCGGGCGGACGGCTCGACAGCTCGACTGACGCCTGACGTCACACGCAGCGGGCGGCTGACGTCGTTGGCAGACCAGGGCTGGCGCCACGGACAGGCGGACGGCTGACGTCAGTGGTGGACTAATGGCTGACGTCACTGGTGGACGGACGGTTTTTGCGCGTTCGATGGTACTGCTAACGCAGCTGCACGACGCATGGCTGCGCAAGTTGATAAACCAATGCTGCCTGGGACGCAGAATCTTCACGAATATCTTATCAAGAAGATCTACTGACGAAATGCAGTCGTTCTACGAGGAAGGACTGAAGGACAATGCAGTGCGGAACTACCGAAAACTGGCACAGAATAGGCTGCAATTACCAGGGCCGGAGGGACCTCCAAAAAGTGTGTGGGGGAGGGAGTCATGACGGTTTTGCGTCGTTTCTTCACGGTCAGCGACCATAGGGCTAGTGCCAAATCTTCAAGAAAACGGGGAGAGAATGGACACCTGCCCCTCCCAGTCCGTACGTCCCTGGTAATGAATGTCGTCCAGTGACTTAGACTCGTTTGCAACAAAATCAGTTTCAGACGGCTTTAAAAACAGTCGAAGCAGCCAAGAACACAATTTAACTGGGCAATCATATTCAAATTTACGTAAATACCGTGTTCGGCTTTTTCGCGGCTATTCGCACCATTGAATATGATGCCGGTGAGGTGACAGGGAACAATGTCCCAATCTCACCAGCCGTAAGACACCTCCCAACTCATGCGGATGGAATCCCGGTTGACAAGGCCAGTGGTGGACACCTGTCGACGCGAACGGCGCGGACCGGGGGGGGGGGGTACCCAACCCTCTACTGCGCATTAAGCCGGCCGTAGGGGGGATCGGGGTCACTGAACTTCTCCGACGTATCCTCGCCGTGCGCAGTTTTTAGTCCTTGGCTCGTAATGTGCGAACTGCGCCCACACGTGAAGAAGTCGGTCTCCGTCCGTTGCGAGTCGGCGTCGACGGAGCAGCCACGGCAGCTGTGGGTATCTTGATAAAGCCTGCCGTAATCGAGAAGAGTCGGAGAAAATTTCGGCGCGTTTTCATGTCGTCTCACCGGTCCGAAGAGTGGGACAGACGAGGCGATATCGGAAAGACGGCGCCGGTCGAGCGGACATTGCTCTGGCGGCTGCAGCGCCGTGAGATCGCGTCGGCCGGACGGGATTCCTCGAGCGCGAGCCGCGCGATCCGATCCGATCGGCGGCGATCCGGTGAGTCAGGTCCGCGGGCGAGCCCGCGGCGACCTTCCTCCACTGACACGCCGAACGCGGCGGCAAGGCCGGCCGGCGCGCCGTCTCCCGGCCGCGCGCCGTGCAGCCCGCAAAAATGCGCGCTATCTCATGGCATCGGCGGCGGCCGGGCGGGCCGGCCCGGCCGGCGACGACGGCCGCCGACCGCACGCGGCGCCGCCTTCTCGCAGGCGACGGCTGGGGTAGGTCGGGATCGGCGCAGGCGGTCACGGGGCCGCGGCGGCGGCGACGCGGCGGCACCCGGGACGGGGCCCGGGGACCAGTCCGGGACCGGCTGCCCGCCGTCCAGTCCGGACGGACGGCCGACGGCGGCCGTCCGCCAGCGGCAGACGGCAGGGCTCAGCCTGCCGCCAAGCGGCCGCTTCGGGCGACGGGGCCTCCCGGTCCAGCCGGATCTCGCGCCTCCGGAGCACCGGCCGACTGCGACGCGGCCGGGTCACACGTGACGACGCCGTCATGTTAAAAGGCGCCGCGCCGGCCAGGGCGGAGCGATCCGCGGCCGACTCGGCTCATCCCGCACCGCAGGACGCCGCTGACTCACGACTCAAGTCGCCAGGGCGCCAGAACGGAGTCGAACACGGCGGGACTCCGCACGGGACGGGGTCGGCCACGGCGGCTGGCCCGGGGCAGCTCCAGCTGCCGATAGCGCCGATAGACCGCGTGATGGATGCTCGCCGCGGTCGGCAAATGAAGTCCTAATGACGGCGCGGAAAAAATCGAGCGGCGGCGAGCCCGATCAGCGGCAGATAGTGTCTCGGCCGCTTCCGGGCCGCTCTGTCACACAGCTGACGCCGGGCGGCTGCCGGCGGCTCCGGAACGACACCGGCGAACGGACTGGGAGCGGGTGCACAGGTCCGGACCGGGAGAGGGAACACAGAGCTCGAAACTCCGAGCTCCGGGACCGGGTACCGGGACAGGGGCCGGGCCGGGGTCCGGCTGTCAATACGCAACACGCAGAGAACGGGACGGCTGTTGCTCATCAGCCGCTGGCGTTTAAAGTTCCGAGTGAGCCCCTTTAAAAGGGGACACCCACTCAGCAGACACCACAGAGACCGGAATGAGAATACGGCTTCAAAACCTCAACCGGGAGCGCACCACCATTCGCCGACGTGAAGGTGAGCTGACGTGACGTGACGGCCACCAACGGACCCGGAGCTGCGCGACATTGCAGTGACGTCAGGAGTCCGTCACGCGACCCGTCCCGCATCCGCTCACCAGGAAGCCGGAGGTGTTGTCGAGCAGGCAGCGGAAGCGGACGGTGAAGCTGCGCTCGAGCAGGTGGGCGTTCTCCGGCTGCAGCACCTCCTGGAGCGTCATGCTGGCCCGCTCCGGCGGCAGGAAGCCGTTCCAGAGGAACTGCCGCTGCAGCTCGTCACGGTCCTCGGAGTGCACCAGCTCGTACACCGACTGGTGCACAATGTCAGACTGCGGACACAGGGACGGCACGTTAGACTGGTGCACCATGTGAGACTGCGGACACAGGGACGGCACGTTAGATCAAAAAGAACGGCAGTTAGAAGGCGCCCTGTCAGACTGCGGACACAGGGACGGCACGTTAGACTGGTGCACCATGTGAGACTGCGGACACAGGGACGGCACGTTAGACTGCGGACACAAAGAACGGCACGTTAGAATGGCGCGCCTGTCAGACTGCGGATACAAAGGACGGCACGTTAGACTCGTGCACCATGTGAGACTGCGGAAACAGGGACGGCACGTTAGACTACGGACACAAAGGACGGCACGTTAGACTGGCGCACCATGTGAGACTGCAGACAAACAGTCATGGACGACATGTTGGACTGGTGCGTCATGTCAGACCGAGCAGAGGGAGGAATGCCAGGCTGCTGACAGCCTGTGACATCGACGCGCTGGGTAATGACATAACAGCCAGCAGCAGCGCAGACTTTGGGCTCTGACTATTGCTCAAAACGCTCGTTCTGAGAAAGAGCAAGCGCCATCGTGGTGATCACTGGTACCCCGGCAAACCAGTCCTCGGTAATTACAGTTCGTGGAACGTCCAGGATTACACCTGCAAAGTTCCATGAACGCCGAGGGAACAAAAACGCTGAAGTAATGTTTTAAGAGGAAGCTTGAAATAAAAATGCAGTTCCTATCAACTGCTGTGTGCTTGCGCCTCGCACAACGTCGCGAGAGCAAAACGTACGAACGTTTGAGATCTCATTATTGCCGCCATTACCGGCTGTTTACCGGCTGAATTTCCCCGCAGCCCTGTTTTGTATCAGCTGACTCGGCCTCCGGACGCTGATCACGATCGGGGCGTAATTGGAGGCCGTTCGAGGCTGCAAATCGTGCAGAAAATGCTCACCCCTTGCACCGCGCACACCTGGACGCTCAGATCGCCGATTGATTTGAAACGTCGGCCTTCATAAACAGCGAGCCGGCGCAGGCCTTGCAATCAGACGGGCGGTCCCTCTGGAAGTATTTGCGCCCGGCGGGGTGCCGGCCGTCATCAACACGCGCCGATTCGGCTGACGGACCGTCCGGCGGCTGACGCCGCGCCGCCCGCTCCGACAGCGCGCAAACAAATGCCGCCGCCAGAGACATCTGTCGGCGGCCGGAGCAAACAGTCGGCGACCGGGACACCGGCGGCCAGCGCGGCCGGCCTTTCTAATTCGGCGGCCGGGCCGGCCCGGAAACGACCGGACGCACTGGATCTGATCCGGCCGCCATGAATAATGCGGCTAATAAATTATTTGGTCCACGGCCCGGGCGGAGAGGGATTTTAACGATCGGCGCGCACGCAGGCCGGCCGATCCTAACTGCTTGAGTACATCCGAGTCGGAAATAACGGCGCACGTGAATTACGGAGCCGGCACGCAGCAGAAAAACCCCAATTGAAATCGGAGCACGGGCGCCCGCTGCGCGGCGGCGGCGGCGGCGGCCGGCCCGCCGGATACCTGCCGGATGTCTGTCGGGCGGGGTCCGTACTCCGTGACACCGGCCGCCGCGCGTCCGCGGACATTCTGCGAAGAGACGCTGGATTGGGCCTCCAGCTGCGGTCACAGAAGCCCATCGGAACTGCCTCGAGCCGGAGGAGCCTGAGTCTCCCGCCTGGCCGGAGGATTTTCCCCGCCTCGTCAGGCAGGTTCCCCCGACAGGCGGGGAGTCTCCCCGACAGCAGGGGGTACTCCCTGACAGACTGGAGGACTCCCCGAAGGCGGGAGGACTCTTCCGACAGGGAGAAGGACTCCCCGACAAGTGGAAGGACTCCCCGACAGCCGGGAGGACGTCCCTGACAGGTAGGAGGACTCCCCGGCAGGCGGGAGGATGGTGCCGGGCCTCGGTCCTCCCGCCGGTCCCCCTCTGTGGCCGATGAGGACGCCGCGGCGTCGGCGGCGCGGCGGTGACGGCGGCCGCCCGCCCGGCCGGCCCGCCGACCCGGTAATTGCCTGTTTACACGGGCCGTCGGCTGCGATCAAGGCGCAATCGGCGACACAACGCGCCTCAATGGGGCCTTTTCACAGCCGATTCGGGCGGCGTGGCGCCCCGCCGCGCCGGCCGCTAGTTCGCGGACCGCCCGCAGCGCGGCGCTGCTGGGCCGCCGCCGGCCGGCCGTGATAAATGGAGCCGGCACGGCTACAAAAGACGTCGAGTGACCACAAATGGTCGCAATTATGTCACAGAACTGCCGCCGTCATTGTTGAGAGCACTGGGCAAAGGCGGCCGGCCGGCGGAAAAAGGGGTCACAGGCGGGGCGGCCCGCCCCGTGGCCCGCGCGTCCCATGTGAGACGACTGGGAACCGGGGCTCCGTCCGGCGTCCACCACATTCAGTGATATTTAGCCCCGCTGTGGGCTGCTGTTACCCGGGCATTGTCTCTGGGCATGCGAGGGCTGGGTGGGAGGAGCCCGCCGCTGACCAGCGCCGATCAGGAGAACGAGGCGCTTCAGGGCCGGCGTTAGCTTGTCTTCCCGCTGCTGTTTAATCAGAGGATGGAAGAGACGCAGCATCATTGCCACCTTTGCAGGGGATTGGGGAAGCAGAGGCTAATGATTCAGGCACAGGTCACTGCAGTGTGTGGCCAGGGGTCCATCCAAGATTTTCTTAAGGGGGGGGGGGGTGGAGCTCAGTGAGAACTGAAATCACACGAAAATCGCCTGTCGGAAAGACAATGTGCAATGGTTTTCACAAAAATGCGAGCCTGAGGGGGCGGGCCTCCGCCCCCCCTTGACAGCGTCTTTCTGAGTGACTGTATATCGGACAGAGTTTCAGGCGAGCTGGTCCCCAAGTCGGACTCAACTGGCATCAGACGGCCAGCTTGAAGAGCACCGTTAAAATATCAGCGCACGGAGTTGCCCAAAACTGCCTCGAAAGTCCATCCGGCTCTGGAGCATCCCCTGCCCAGCATAGACTCCCTCCGGCGGCGGCTAACGCGGCAAGAACGGCCGTCTGGGCGTCCCGCGCGACCCGCCCGCGCCGCCCAATCACCGCCCGGCGATGCCCGCGGCCGCCGCGCCGGGAGCGGCTCGGCGCGCCGCAAATGAAGCCATCCGGCGGGCCGGCGGTGCCGGTCGGCGGCGGCGATGGATGGCGGCCGCCCCCCGCGGCGCGCGGCCGGCGCCGCTCTTTACTGGCCGGTAAATCTGTCGGCCGGCCGGCGGCGGCCGCCTCCCGCCGGCCGGCCGGCCGCGCGCCCAGCACGAGCCGCCCCGCACGCGCGCCGGCAGCCGCCACCGGCAGACAGCCACCACCGGCTGGCGCCACCGGCAGACAGCCACCACCGGCTGGCGCCACCGGCAGCACCACCGGCAGGCAGCCCCCGACGGCAGCCGCCGCCGGCAGACAGCCACTACGGCAGTCGCCGCCGGCAGCCGAGTCACCAGCACGAGTCACCGCCTGCCGTGAAGGCGATTTGAGTCCCCGGCGGTTCCGTCCCAGGGCTCGGGAGTCACAACAGCAAATACGTGGCTGAGACTCGGGTTAACCGGTCCCGTGGTGTTCACAGGATTTGCGAAAATTAATGAAACGAACCACATCTAAGGAATAATGACATTCCAGGTGATTTTTTACAGCCACTGATAAACATTAAGCGTTTAACTGTCCGCTTCATAGCTGGACATTTCCGAAAATTCCTTGGGTCCACATAGGATTTCAGACCGTTTCTCTCCAGTCATTGCCATAGGTCTAATGTTAAAATCCCTACATACTGGAGGGGTCGGACCTCCTCCCAGCCCCCCGGAACCTCCAGCCATGGTCCGCCTGCTGGGATGCGTAACAAATAGGGCCTAATCTGATGTTTTGTCATCGGCAGATCCTATCACCCCGTTTGATCGCCGACCGACTGCCGGGTGATTGAGCGGAGAGGAAGGGTTGACCCTGCTGCGCCGACCGCTCGGGCCTGCCGACGCGGCCCTAATGCAGCGTTAATCAGGCCGTGTTGACAACGCCGGGAGGCCAAACTGATTACCGCATTAAAGATTCAGGCCGGATCGACCCGGCCGGCTCATCACGTTAAAGATGCACCGCTGGCGTCATAAGAGTGTCTGGGCGCCGTGTCTGGGCGCTCAGACACGGCGCCCAGACGGCCGGCTGACTGGGAGTCAGAACGGGGTGGCGCTGATTCTTGGAAGGAATCGGAGGCTGATCGTTTGTACCTCACGCAAGGAAAATGTCCCGAACCGAAGCGTTGTTCGTTTTCGCGATATACGCCATTCGTATGCGTGGTAAAGTATACAAAACTCGAGCGGTATTCACTTTGCTGATGCTTAAGAATGGAGACAAGAATTATATTTCGCTTGGGCTTCACGCTGAAAGGTGAAAGGGAGGTGCCTTCTCGTGCAACAATTACGTACCCTCCCTATGCTGGTAGGAGTTGCTCGAGGCCGCGGGGTTTAATTGCTGTTCATTAATTTTCACGACGAGAAGAGACATGGGTTCCTTATCCGTTTCGGCCGAGCTCCAGGCCATGAAGTCATTAAGACGGTGCTCGCCGGCAGGATTTCCGCGTTGCTGCAGACCAATCCAATGCAGCGCCCCCCGACTCGCTTTAACGCCGACCGGGCCGTTCCTTTAATCATTTTTAAACAATACCCGCTCCTGTTTCCGGCCGTAAATTTGTCGAGCGGCCCCGATTAATGACCTGCCCGCAATTAGCTCCCGGTAGCGTTCAGAGGTCCGAGCGCACCTCGATGAGAGGCGGAGACGGGAGCCGCAGCGGCTTTATGTGGACGAATGGAACCACAATCGCTTCTCGTTACAGCGGTGCAGGCATGCCGTATTCTCCTACTTTGTTTCGAGACACCGGATCTTCCGGCTTCTGAAAGCAGGCTTTAACCCTACTGCAGGAGGGCTAGACGGTATGGTCGATTCCCGGCAGGGGGGCGCATTCGCCCCCCCCCCGAGATCTCGAGAACTACACATCTGATTTCATTGCAACAAACGGCAATCGATTTGCCATGACGTGAACTACATTTTTACAAAAAAGAAATTTTCAAAATTTTGAAAGGTGTGGAAACAGGGGGGCAAAAATATCAAAATCAGGGGTATTTTTGGACTTCTTATTACTCCTTTGTTTATGGACCGATTTCGATGAAACTGGCATGAATCGAGAGATTATGGATAGGACTTTAACCATTGGTCCACAAATCTGAAATTTTGAGAAAATTCACGGGCGTTCACAGAGTTTCAAAAATAGAAGGATTAGTTTTCCAACAACTGGATGAACAAAAAAGGCAAAAACACTTTTTTGGCTTCTGCTATTCGTGTTATGCTAAAGAAGTACAAATTACATTACAATGTCTGTTAATGTTAGCATAGGCGGTGCCAGGGACATGAAAAAAGGGAAACTGTCATGGTCACACGTTCTTCAGATCAACTTGTGAATGACCTTCAGTGACCTTGGAGTCACTTGGAATGATCTCGTGTGCATTTAGCATTATCTGTAAACGTTTTCAATCATATGAATTCACTCTATTTCAAAAATTTCATTTAATGGCTATTGCGATATAGGGTATGCGCACTGACATTTTGGGTTATAGCTCCGTGACCCGACCTGATATCAAGCTGAAACTCGATTCACAAGTAAAAGGCACCTTTCCACGTCATACGTATTCTGGGTTTGGCATTAAAAAAAAAAACAGCGCCGAAATTATTGTAATAAAACAAATTTTGACTTTTGACCTTAACCTGACCTTGTAAATTGACCTCAGATGAACAAAATTATATCTGCACATTGCCCAACTATTTAGCTATACATCCATGCAAAGTTTTAAGTTCTATCTTAAAAATGCGGTTTTTGGCAGACATTTTCCTTTCACCCTCAACATGGCCAAAAATGGCATGAGATGCCTCCCAAAAACATTGCCTGGCCCCGCCCCTGAGGAAAATAGAATTTTGAAATTTTGTCGCAGCACGTAGAAAGACTATTTAGGAAAAGTCAGCAAGTTTCGTGAAGCTGTGTTAAAAAGCCTGGAATTGGCAAGCAAAAAACCCAAGGGGCGGATTCAGCCCCCCTGCAGGGAATAGGGTTAAGTTACCATTAGCGGAGCGTTGCTGTGAAAACGGCTTGAATCGGATGGTTTGAGATTGCATCGTATATGCATGCACTTGCCCCACCATCATGGCCGAGAAGCAACTTATTGGGGTGCTATAAATATCCACAAAATACTCGCCTCTAGCATTTCTTCGCATCAGTTACATCTGTTTCTCTGCACCGAAAAAGAACTTTCTCGACTTTCGCATGCCTGTCGTGATTCGGAGGCTAATCTTGCACGTATTTTCCCAGGCCGGGGTCCTTCCTGGCTTACGCAATGACAGGAGCTAGACAGCCCAGCTTGATCTTCACACAGACACCGCCATCCAAGCCCGGCAGGATCCAGGCGTCTCCAGCGCGCTCACGGCGCGCCCACAGCCGGCCCAGCTCAGCTCAGCTCAGCTCAGCTAGAGCACGAGACCGCGCTGCCGGCCCGGCCGCCGAGGCGGGTCGAAAATAGCGCCGGCTCGACCGCTGTTTTGAGGGACGCATATTATTGCATCGTTACCGCGACCATTCGGTAATTTCCCAAGACACCGACGCCGCCGACGGATATCCATTATCAATCATCGCATTGTACGTGTAATCGTGGACGGCGACCATAATGCTGCCACCCGGGAGCCGATCACTTTGAAAGGGCGCAAGGTGAACAATGCCGGCCGCTTGAAAAGGGAAGCATGCATTAGCAATTTGGCGCGGCGACTTTGACAAATTTTGCATAAAACTCGGAGACCGTACATCACGTCGGACGGCTTTAGGCTGGCCTGTCCCAGCTATGAATTATTCCGACCATTGTTGTTCTGCGACTCGCGCATGAAATTAATAAACAGCGGTTTGATTAATGCAGTGTGGATCGAGCGTCGGCGCCCGGCAGGGCGGCTCGGCTTTGGGCGTCGGCGGCTCGACTTTGGTCGCACCGGTCAGCGCCGGCCTCAATCAGCTAATGAGCGGCGCTGTGATGACCCGAGTTTGATGAGCCGCCCAACTCCTGCCGAGCAGCCTGTCCGGCCCTTCCCTGACAGACAGCCGAGGGTGTCTGGCTCCTCCCTGACACGGCAGCGACTGTTCGGCCCTCTGACAGACGGCAGCCACTGTCTGGTCCCTCCCTGACAGACAGCCAAGGGTGTCTGGCTCCTCTCTGACAGACGGTTACTACTGCCCGGCCCTTCTCTGATAGACAGCAGCGACTGTCCGGCCCCCCTGGCAGACGTCTGAGGGTGTCTGGCCCCTCTCTGACAGACGGTAGCTACTGTCCGGCCCCTCCCTGACAGACAGCGGCGGCTGTCCGGCCCCTTCCTGTCCAACCGCCGCTGCTCCGGCGGCCCCCTAACAGGCAGCTGAAGTTCCGGTGGCCCCTGCCTCCACCAGCCGGGGAGCGGCGACGGCAGACCCGGCGGCCGCGGGCGAGAGGGTCAGGTCGGCGGAGGAGTGGCGCGCCCGCTGCCCGCTCTGCCCGGGGCGGGCCGCCGCGCTGCAGGGACGCCGTCGTAAATCGGCCGCGCGTTCAACACCGGGAGCCGCCGCCGGACTTTTATCGTTCTATCACTAATTACGGCCGGCTTCGGCCGGTCGCCGCGCGCCGGCCCGCCGTGGGAACGCCCGCCGCCGGCCGCGACAGGGCGCCGGCACCGCCGGCCGCCGCTCGGCCGGTCGATCGCCGCGCCGCGTGGTCTCCGGCGCGCCAAAATGGCGCGGCTCGCGGCGCGGCCGGCGCCGGAGCGCGAGGCGCCGCCGGCGCCGCGCCGGGCCCAGATTCCGGCCGGCTGTTTGAAGGGGGCGGGGGGCGCCGGCGGCGGCCATTAGGCGGCTGCGGCGTGTAAGACGGGCAGGAGGGCCGGCGGCCGGGCCCGCGGCCCGTGCAGTCGGCGGACGGCCGCGCGGCCCTGCACGCCGCCGCTTCGAGCCGCGGACGAGCCGCGCCGGCCGACCAGAGTCTCGCCGGACTTCGAGTCCCGGGCCAGCGAGACGCGGAGTCCCGAGCTCTGCGGGACTGAGTCCTGCCGGGATCGGCCCGGGAGGAAGACGGCCCGCTGACCTGAGTCGCTGACGCGCATTGGACGAAGCAGATGTCAGTCGAGGCCAGTGGTCCGACAGGGATCAAAAGCTTCGAAAACACTGTGAGGCTGCAATGTATTTCTTCCCACATGGGTGCTCGCAGACAAGGATGATGTTAATTTCGCCAAAGCTGCGAGGGACGACGCCTCTCCTGACCCCCTCTTCCGTTTGGCGGAAGCCATGAGCGGAGGGTCAACCGCTGGCGTTCACCGAACTTGCGCGCTGGCCAAGCTCGCTGCGCCGGCAGTCAAAAATGCCGGGCCGGCCGCGCGCAGTCTTTGTGGCGCTGATCTTCCTGGGTGTGTCGGCGCGCAGGTGAGCGCCGGGCCTCCAGCCCGCTTCGGAAACACGCCGAACACGAGGCAAACCAGGCTTTCCCCCCAGCCCGTGTCCGGGAAAACGCCGCCGTAGTTAGGAGCCATTCCGCCTGCCGGGCCGGGCCCGGCCCAGCCGACAGTCGCTGCCTCTCCGCCGGGGGGATGGGGGGGCGGCACACCCTCCCACGTCGGCCCCGCCATGATTGCCAGGCCCGGCCGGATTCGACGACAGCGGTCGCCAGCGACCTGAGGGACCAGGTCCAGGTCCAAGTCGGAGGTGGTCCGGGCACGGCGGGAGCCAGGTCAGCGCCAGGTCATTGGCAGGTCGGACTAAATCCGGCGTCAGGTCAACAACTAGAGCAGAGGTCAGATCAGTGCTGTGTCCATTCATCAGCGGCTCGTTCGTTAGACCGCGATGAGTTTAACTGTTGCTATCCGAGGCAATCCGAGGCCTTTAATTGCCTGCGATCTGAGGCAATGGCGCCAACAAGTGCCCAAAATCCATCGCCGGCGCGAATCTGCCTTTTCGGAAAGCGCTGCATTTGTCTTCCAGCCAGAACCAGTCATGGATGTCCGTCCCAATCGACCTGTTAACCGCTGACACTGCGATCTTCTTTTTGTTCGGATGGGTGACTGGTTGTTTCCGCTGGCCCTGCCCCTGATATGTAGGAGGTCGATTATCAGGCTGACGGAATTCGTCCAACGCACTCAGAGCTTCCAACAGCCTTGCCGCAGTGTTAAATATGGGAAGGCGACCGCTTAGGTTACAGGGAACCGAGAACACCTAAAACTTGGCGGGAACACAAAGAAGCTACTATTTGGGCACTATCCGACCCAGATCTCCCATACCTCAGAGCTGCAGGCCGGTGTACTGTGTGATTGAAATCGTGGAGCAGGAAAGTGCCCATAGCCTTGCCGACAGCCGACAAGACCATCATTTCAACTTTGGCCGGATTTTTCCTCTGGCGCTATTACGATGCGTCGAAAAATGGTGCACGCCACGTAACGACCGCCTACGTCGGCTCATTTCCATAGCCGACAGCATTTTCCGCCGACATTGTGTGAGCCGCCGAAAAATCGGCTATCGCTCCGATCGTTTTGGGAACACGGCTTGGCCTGATGCTGATGCTGATAGCGCCTGAAGAGTGGCACACCTGGGAGATACGGTCGGCGCCTGAGCAATCGGTTTAATGGCGTGTAACGCCAGTGTATTGCGGTCTCGCAGCCTGACCTGGCTGACCCCTCATTGACCTCCGTCTGTATAAATTCAATCACACGTCAGCTGTTAATCTCTCCCGGTTTTATTATCGCTCCCAAGCGAGGCGGACGGCGTTTCCACCAATAATTGAGCCTGACCTCCGCATGATCAGGCTGCTTGAGAATACGAACTAGACAGTCATTTGATAAGATTCCAGTGGAAACACCAGCCATTCGATGAGCAGAGCCAGTGCTCGGCCGCTGTTCGCGACAGGCGCTGAAGCTGTTCGGAGGAGTCCAGAAGCCAGCCCGTGGCTGACTGCGCTCCGGGACAGAACAGTGGCCAGTGCAGTCGGGTGCAATAGGCATCATGGTGCGGACATTACCAGACACCGCAGCTGGTTATGTTCGCTGCCGTGGCCGAATGAAGTGACAACCGCGTCTGGGGTCGCCCGGCCCGCAACCGTTGACGGGGACGATAAACTGGCGACGGGCGGCTTAGAACGGTTAACTGGGGCGGGCGGCTGGGGTGGTTAGCTGGGGAGGGGCGGCTGGGGCCGGTTGGGCTGGGGCCGGCCGGGCTGGGGCGGTTAGCTGGGGTCGGTCGGGGCTGGGGCCGGTCGGGATGGGGACGGTGGCTGGGGACGGTCGGGCTGGGGACGGGCGGCTGGGGACGGTTGGGCTGGGGCCGGCTGGGCTGGGGACGGTTGGGCTGGGGCCGGCCGGGCTGGGGCGGTTAGCTGGGGCCGGTCGGGCTGGGGACGGGCGGCTTAGGACGGTTAACTGGGGCGGACGGCTGGGGCGGTTAGCTGGGGAGGGGCGGCTGCGGACGGTCAGCTGGGGACGGGCGGCTTGGACCGGTTGGGGATGGGAGCGGTTAGCTGGGGCCGGTCGGGGCTGGGGCCGGTCGGCTAGGGACGGGCGGCTGGGGACGGGAGCGGTTGCCGTAATCCGGCCGCTTGGTCGATCGCGGCTCGGCGCTCTGATTGGACGTCGTTCCCGGCGGGCCGCGCCGTCCTGGCCGGAAAATGTCCGACCGCCGCGCCCGCCGCCGCCGCCCGGCGCACCGGCCGGCACCGACGCGCCGGGTCCCGGGTCTCTCGGGCTCTGATAATCCCGCGGTCTTCGAGTTTACGGTCCATTCACTGCCGGCGCTGAGCCCACGTCTGGTCACCACCGGCCGGCGCCAGGGCCGACGCGGCCTTCGCGCGAACGCGCCAGATCTGTGTCTGTATCGGTTGCGGAGCGAGGCGACACGTGACGTCCGCGTCGGTACCGACGGCCGGCGGTCGGCGCCGGTCGGCGCGCGGCGGGACCCTGGGACCCAAATTGCTTTATGGATTAGTCGAATTCTAAATGACGCTACAGAAGTACTTGATTAGGTCCGTACTGAGAAGCCGTCCATCGGCCTGCCCGCCCTCCATCGGTCTCGGGGCCTCTGCGTCCGCTCGGTCCGTCGGCCCGTCGGTCGGTCCGTCGGTCTGTCCGTCGGTCCGTCGGCCCGTCGGTCCGTCGGTCTGTCCGTCGGTCTGCCTGTCGGTCTGCCCGCCCTCCATCGGTCTCGGGGCCTCTGCGTCGCTCGGTCCGTCGGTCCGTCGGTCGGTCCGTCGGTCGGTCCATCGGTCCGTCGGCCCGTCGGTCGGTCCGTCGGTCCGCCTGTCGGTCCGTCCGTCGGTCCGTCGGCCCACTGGTCCGCCGACCGGCCGGTCCGTTCCCGGCCGGCCGGCCAGGGGTCGTTGCGTGCCGGCTGCTGATAGCTGCCGAAATGGCTGCGACATCACATATCTCGCCGGCGTTATCGAGCGGCCGGCCGGGATGGTCGGCTAATGCCGCCCGATCCGGCCGCCGCTGTAATTGGTCCGCGCCTGCTCTCCCCCCCCCTCTCTCCCCGATCGGCCTCACTTGGCCACCCCGTCGCCCGCCCTCTCTCCTCGATCAGCCCCGCTCGGTCCGGCCCACTGTTTGCCCGCCGCATCCTTCACCCGCCACCGGTCGCATCGTCGACCTCCGATCGCCCGAGGGCCGCCAGCCGGGTCACTAAGGAGCCGGAGAGAGGCTGGCCGCGCCAGCGACGGATGACTCACTTGGTGGAAGCCCAGGTAGTTTTCTATCGTGTGCGTCGAGAAGAACACTTCGCCCTCGCAGTCCAGGATGAATAGAAACCCGTTTAATGCCTGCAAAGAGAGCGGAGCGAAGTCAGCCTCCACGGCCGACAGCCGGCCCGACAAGTGGCTTCTTGACTGATGGTCTCAACACACGGAGCGGCCCGCATTAAAAAACAATATCCCGTGATGAGCTAGCATTACCAGATGGGCATCAATTCACTAGTCGCACAGCATGCCACAGAGGTGTCTCCAGCCCATCATGGAAGTCCGATTGCCAGCTTGCGCACTTTGCGGGGGCAAAGGTGTTGGTCGCGGCTGCGTGACGCACCGCATCGTCACGTAACGTCTTCTGACGCGTCACGTGATCACAACACGTGGCCTTGTTCGTACGCGAATGCCATGAACGAGGAAGGGGGTATCATCTTAGGCAGAGCCGCGAACCGATGGTTCGTCGCAGCCACGATCCGTGGCTGCGAAAGACGACGTTGCATTCACCGGAGACAGAGCCCCTGATGAGTTTGAACCTACGCTGGAGGACGCACCGCCCGGTAAAACGCAGTGCGATGTCGGGAGACAGTTTCCGTAAACTATTGTCCATTTTCGAAGTGTTGCAATCAACAGTCACGAATCAGCTTGATAAGACGCGGTTTGGCTACAATGCAGGGAGTGTTAAATCTGCAAGACAGGGGACCGCATGCTTGCACAGTCCGTGCATTCCCGATGACGCAAATGTACAGCAGAGCCCGGCAGCCAGGCTCTGCCGCCAGACAGAGGAGTGACCGCGACGGCAAAACAGTGAAGAACGTCCCCGGCCTGTCGTCATCAAAGAGCGCGTGCATGGGCAGACGGCCAGCAGGGAGCCTACTGAGCCTCAGTGATCGCCACGAGGCAATACTGGATTTCAGCACCAAGCTGGGGACGTGGCTGGGCAACTTACCTGGAGGAGGGCTCCCTGGAGTGGCATGTTCCGGACCAGGGACGTGGCTGAGTAGGGGGAAACTGAACTCACCTGGAGGAAGGCCTCGCCGTCCAGGGCGGCGTCGTAGCCGAGCATGCCGTCTCTCCGGTACTGCGACTCCATGCTGTCCTCCTTGTTGTACAGTGACGTCGACACTGCGGCAGGGGAGAGGTGGCGTCAGCGTCACGGAGAAGCCGGCGCCGGCGGTGCTCCGTGAGAGCGGACCGTCGGTCCGCTGATGTCGCTCTGTCCCGCGACATCACGCGACGTCACGTCTTACTGTAATGGTGCTCGCTCCAGTACACATGGATTAACGTTCTGTGGCGGTTAGTGGACAGATCTGAAAGGCTCGTGATGAGTCGTTTAAGGCACAACAAAGCTTTTGAGATTTGCATTAGCCCTCCATCCCTGTAGTCCTCTTCTGTAAGGAGAAAACTAAGAGTATTCAGTTGCTTAAATGAAGCCAGCAATTCATCTGAATGGAAATAACGAACAAGGGCAAAGAGCTTGACTTAAGGAAATCCTCACGTACACCAATGAGAGGGCATCGTCTCTCTGCCGTATATTCTGCAAAGCCCATTATCGGCGTCAGAAGTGAGCTTCGAACCGTGCTCAGACAAGCCGAACTACATGGAACCAAGTCTTTGTCTTCTTAAGTGGCGTCCTTTTAAGTCGCGGCCGGCCGTCTAAGGTGTAAGCGCATTTCGCTGCTCCTGGAACGGAAGCGGCTCACCCGTGACGTCACGTCACGTCACGTCAGTCTTTGTGGCCGGCTCGGGCGGACACCCTGACGCGCGAACATCATCGATTGCGTCTTTCCGGGGTCGGCCTCCCCAGGTGCGCCCCCCCGACCTGCCCGCGCAGACCGCCAATTTAGCGCCCTGTAATTCATCCCCGGCCGGGCCGGACCGCTATTTTCCACGGGGAAATAGTTGGGTATGCATTGCTGCAAATATGCCGGCGATCGATGCGGACACGGGCGGTAAATGTTTGATTGCAGCCAGCCAGGATCTCCGCGGAAGCTCCTTTGTTCTTCGGCGGCCGGCCGGCGGCGCCGACTTCGGCCTCCCTCGAGCCACGCCCCGAGCCTTAGTCACCGGGAGCCTCCCGCGAACTGGCGGGTGCGGCAAGTTCTGCGGCGCGCTCGGAGGGGCACTTTTTCCGCCGGAGGGCAGCAGTTCGTCAGAACAGCGCCCGCCGAGGCCGGCTCACGCGTGCAGCTGCGTTGCAAGAGCTCGGAAGGATAATCACAGCCGGCGCATGGGAACCATGCAGAGTCCGTGTCGATCCCCCACGCGAGAAAAGTTAGGCGGGATTTACTCTCGCTGCACACAGGTGGGGGTCTCATTTTTACGCCGCCACGAAATTGAATTAACCGGCTGCAAAAAATATCACGGCGTCTGCAACATCTCAGGGCGATGAACGCCATAATCCTGTGCACCTGTGTTGTCCGTTCCAATCCGCCTTCAATATCACGATCGAAGTAGGACATTTGTCAAAGCACCTGGCATACCCTCAGGCCGTTATTTATGTTAACATAATTGCGTTCTTTGTCTTAATTGGCCCTAATTTATGCACTGAAGACCCAAGGACATCTGCGGCTTTAAATGAGTCACCACTCCGACGCACCCAAGTCGAATGTCATACATTATTGTCATTAATACCAACGTGTTCCAAAACTGAAAGCCGATACTGCAGTCCTGAAGCTTCCAGTTGGACCAGAACACCGTTCTAGCGGTAGAAATGGGCACATAAAATATTTATACACATAAAGCATGTACAGACATTTTGCAATAATTTCAAATGCGTATTTTCTTATTCCTGTGGTTCACCAATTTCCTGAACCCTGCGCAGCCGCGGCAGCCGAGCCCGGTCATTTTCAGCACGTTGCAGCTGCTCTACAGTGACATCCACCACAGCCAAGAGGCCCGTTCTACGCATGACCGGCCGGCCGGCACACCTCCCCTCCCCTCCGCCGCAGTCTTCGACGCAGCACACGCCGTCGCTAATAAACTCGCCGGCGGCCGGGCCGGACGAGAATTTCAGCCGGTCTCGGGGGACGGCCACACCCTGCTGTTGACAGGAATGTAAAATATTACACATTATGCTCATTACTTTCCATTACGGCGCCTGCAGTGCGGGTCCATTTGTGATGGGGATTTTTCCGCCGGCCCGGCGGAGGTCGCCCGGGGCGGGGGGACGTGTCGGAGGGGTCAAGATGCCTGGGCGCAGTTTGACCTCTTTTTGGGACGTCAGAGCTGGTGGTCCGCTACGACGCACGTGTTAAAGTTGTTTCCGTTTCGCGGTAATGACATAAACTGTCCATCGAGAACGCACCGGTCAAACTGAGCCGAGTTTTTTCAAGAAGCCTTGGCGTTTCGGCAGCTGCAGTTACTTTGTTATTGTCCTCATTCCTCAAACTTCCAAGGACACACAGTCAGCAAGCAGCTCTTTTGCCCAGATAATCTGAATGGATTACCGGTTTGGAGGCATTAAAGCTGCTATTTGATTCAGACTGTTTTCACTGGTCTTTTACATGTCCGTCAAAATCATTTCACAGAAACATGTGCACAGCAAACGTCTTTAAGCCGTCCATAGGAACCAAATTATATTTTATGGAAACTTGCTACTGATTTCCATCAAGCATGACTTTCCCGTTCAAAGTACATGTCTCACAAGTCTTCGGTCGCAAAAATGAGTACCTCATTTGGGTGCACACATTCATGATGACTTTTTTGATAAACGTCATTATAACTTAGCTCATGAATACGTTTCGTACCCTGAGCTACAGTCACAGCCAACGAGGTACGAAATAAAAGAAAAAGCAACTAACCAATGCTGAGTTGGCATGCAAGGTCAAGTAATGCCTTACAACAAAGAAAACTGTACTTCGCAACGAAACATCCATAGGATATGGTGGTTGCGACTGGCTATTACCTATGCCGGTGAAAAATGAAGCTTTCAAAAACACCGAGAGAAAATGTTTTGGGAAACATATGTCGGCTCAGACGGATTACCAATTTGGCGAGAATTCAAAACTTGAGCAGGCTAAGCAGGCCCAGTGAGCAGGCTGACGAGAGAAGCCTCTGCTCAGGCGCCTTAGATGGAACAGGATGCCCACCGGAGACGGAGCCAGCAGGCTGTTTCACGCCGCTGGGCGCAGCCGAGCCACACAGTCACCGCCAACCAAACGGCGGAGAATGGCCAACACTGCGACGCCTTTGTGTTCGGAACGGGCCAACAACGCTGCACGGGCCGGCCGCCATGAAGGGGTGCAAGTGTGAGCTCAGCACTCGTTGATTCGTCACGTCGCGCGGCCTTTTCGAATTAGAAAAGAAATACTGAGAGCATACATAACGCGTCGGCGGCGCGCCTGCGATGATTACCTAACCCGGCGCCGACCCGGGGCCGCCAGACATATGAGCGCGCCGCATGCGAACCCGAAATAAGAGGGCATACTCGGTCTTAGTTTTACGCGCGCGCCACCCTTGGACCGAACGTTTCCACGCGGCGGAGAAATTCGAAATACCGGCCGGTGATGAATGCCCGTAATGGCGTCATTCGTTTCGGGCGCATTGCCCGTTTGCCTGCCATTGCCGCGCGCAGCCATGGCAACAGTTTGGGCAACTCAAGCCGGCGGCAGCCGGGGCCAGCGTGACCCCTTCTTGTCCCCGAGTGCAAACGGAGGTGGCTGTCCGTACCGCGCCTTCTGAGCGGTGACTGGACGCTAGTTGGCCTGTTTGGCGGACACGAAGACCCGATCGCGTGTCGCCAGGCGTTTCGAGCCCTCCCCGGCAAACTATGCCAAGATGCGGCCGCCGCAGATGTGCATGATGAACGGCATCAACGGGCTCACCTAATGGCGCGAATGAATCTGAAATTGGATCAGATGCTTGGCACGCCATTGTCAGAGGCCGTGTGCCGAAATCGACCATAAGCATGCAAAACCAGGAACAAAGTAAATGAAGTCCGACAGCTCAGGTGCATCCTTTCCATCGTATCCTCTTGCCGACGAATGCTGTGACCAGGTGCGAACACCCCACAACAGTGAAGGAGATTCTTTAAGCGTGAAGTCCATTGGATCTGGCGGTATGTTGCCGAACTTTCCAGTCGAACCTTGTCCGGCTATTTTTTTATCAGTCAACAATAACTAGAACACGCCGGGACGGGGGCCAGCGGACCAGGTAGCAGCCGAAAGTCCCTCCGCCACCCACTTTCCGCCCGTTCCCAAATACCACGCGCTGCAAGAGATAAAAACGGTGACGTGAAAATTGCCTCTGTCCGTCGGCGGCCGGGACACCCAAGCCCCGGCCCGGCCGGCGGCAGTGTCGAGCGGCGCCGCAAAAAGCGCCCGCAAAAAGGCCGGCCGAGCCCTCCGGCCCGCCCGCGGCCCGGGCTTGTGTTACGCGGCGGCGGCGGCGGCGGCGCCCGGCCGCACACCTCCTGCCGGTCCTGTGTGGCCGCGGTCTCCTGACGGTCCTGTGACACCGCCTGGCGGTCCTGTGAGGCCGCGGTCTCCTGACGGTCCTGTGAGACCACGGTCTTCTGACGGTCCTGTGAGACCGCCTGACGGTCGGTCTCCTGCCGGTCCTGTGGGGCCGCGGTCTCCTGACGGTCCTGTGGGGCCGCGGTCTCCTGACGGTCCTGTGAAACCGCCGTCTCCTGGCGGTCCTGTGACACCGCCTGACGGTCCCGTGAGACCGCGGTCTTCTGATGGCCCTGTGACACCGCCTGGCGGTCCTGTGAGGCCGCCTGACGGTCCTGTGAGGCCGCGGTCTCCTGCCGGTCCTGTGACACCGCCTGACGGTCCTGTGAGGCCGCCTGACGGTCCTGTGAGACCTCCTGACGGTCCTGTGAGACCGCGGCCGGACTGCCGACGTCTAGGGTTGTTGAAGGCACCGGCAGAGACGGCGGCAGGGACGGTGGCAGGGGACGGCCGGTCCTCAGATCGTGTGCCGTGTCCTAAGATCGTGTGCCGGCTGGTCCCCAGATCGACTCGGCCGCCGCGGCCCGGGCCGCCGGTTTTTACGTGCGGCCCAAAGGCGTCCGTCCGGCACCGGAGGCGAGGCGAAACTCGACCTGGGCGAGAGAACATTTGCATACCCGGCGGGCAACATGGAAAAATCGGCCCGGCCGCGCCGCCGACAGCAAAAACCGACCCGATAAAAAGACGGCCGGCCGCCGGGGCTGGCCAGATGGTCCTGTCGGGCCGCCCCGCCCTCCGGTCAGGACCGCTCCCCGTCTGGTGCCGATCGGAGCCGGCTCTCCGGCCACCGGCGCCCGTCCAGCTCCGCCGACCCCGGCCGGACACGCGACTTCTCAGATTAGTGCAGCCCGCCGCCTATCGGCGATAGATCTGCCTGATACAAAACCGCGACCGTAAAAACGACGCTCCAGTTAGCCGGCTACTGAAAAAACTCGGGACGTTTAACAGGCGATCGCACTGAATCACGCCGAGCTGGGTCATCGGCAGCATGAGCTCTCTTCCTCGGAGATCTGCGGCGACAACGCGCGGTGCCGTGCGGTCCCAGCCGCGCGCAGCGGACCACCGCCTGCCGCTGCGGCGGCGGCTGCGGCTGCTGAGGGTGACGCGCGGCACGTGCCGGCCACCCGCGGCGGCCGCCGATCAGCTGACGTCGCGCCGGCGCGAGCCGCCGCGGAATGAATGGACCGTGTCGCCGGAGGATTAGCGTCTCCGATGACGTCCGGCGCTCGGCCGGTCGGCGGCCTCCTGCCGCTCCGTTCAGAGCCGTGCCGTGATATCGGCCGCCACCGCAGGGGTGTCCGCCGACCGTCCGGTGGGGCTTACGTTGTCGCCACTCTGCAGGCTTTGTCACGCGGACGGGGTGTCGGAGACAGTTAGGATGTAATGTACTACGGATGTACTACGGATGTTAGGATGTAACCAATACTACGTCAAAAGTCTTCAGTGGTTTCATTGCATGTACTGAATTAATGGCGCGTGTACTTTGCTTGGTATGTCGAAGAATAAAACGCATTAATAGTAGCTGAATAAGGTTTGAGCATTTAAAAGGGGTTTTCGTGGCAGCTCTGCTTCTGTTATTATGGGCGAAATCAATTGCAAGCATTGTCCACATGTCATGAAGACCTGGCAATGTGCCATGCACCACAGCACATACAGAGGATCCGTAAAATCGATCCCATCATTATTGCGTATTATTGCCGCACAGCAATCTGGACACGAACAATCCATCGCATTTTTGGGCCAGCTAAGGTCTTCCACACCCTGCCGGAATGGCAGAAACATATATCGATTGCTCGCGTCCGTTTCACCGCCGGCGCAATGGCGGTGCATGCGTGTGCTTTAGTGCAATTTTTGCCGCCATAAACGGAAGCATTTCCGCCGGGCGCGCCATAAATCCAGTCTTTATTACCGCGCTGTGGAACACCCGAGTTCGCCGCCAGCGCCGAAAACGCCGCCGGCCGGAAAACAGAGACGGCCGCGTATCGTCGAACACCGGTAAACCCCGGCCGACAGTGTGGACTCTTCTTTGTTTGAACATCAACAGCGCACGCCGCCGGCTTCAAATAATGAGGAGCAAACAGGTGCCGGCGGCGCGATACAAAGCGGCCCCCCCCCATCCCGGACCCGGGCCGCAAAACAGCCGCGGGGCAAACAACACCCCCGGCACGTGCATCCCCTCCAGCACGGGCCAGGACAGGCGGTCGGCGTCGGACACGACGAACGGCGGGCTCCGCAGCGGCCGGAGGTGGAGGCAGCGACTCGCTCCCACCTGCGGGCCGGAGCTGTCCCCGCGCGGCCCGCCTGACGGCCGAGCGCCTCCTGAAGGCTGACAGGTTCCTCCGCGTGATCAGCCTTCACCGACCGCGCGCAGGCGTGACGCTGGACGTCAGCGCGGGAGTGATCCAGCGCCTGCTCGGCGGCGTCCGACCGGGCCAGCAGCGGTACGGATAACCGGGGCTCACCCGGCGTGTCGCGCCGCCAGCGTCGGCGAATAAATCGGTCGCCGGCCGACTGAGACGCTCCGGCGGCGGCCGCCGCGTGGGACGTGCTCAGGCAAATCACTTTGCTTTGCGGCTCGCACAGAGAGGCACCGACTTGTGAAATAGTCTCACCCTGTCGGCGATATTTCACGGAATGAGTTTTGCCGGCGTCGGCCCGCTAAAAGTGATTCCCTCGGAGTGATATAGTTGCGCCGTCTCGCCCGGAGGATGATTTAGCAGCCAGGGACAATTGCGGCGCGGCGGCGGCGTTTCCGCGCGGTGAACAGGGCTGGCGGCGCCAGCTGCTGCAGTCTGCAGTTGGCCCCGTGAATGCAGAGCAAAAATGGGCGATTCCCTGCCGTTTACCGCTTACTGCCATGTGTAAGCAGGTGAATAACGCCGCTGTTAATCTACGAGTAATTACGGATTGTCCCATTTGGCGCGGCATTCAGGAAGCCGGGTCCATGCTCTTCACCCGTTACCGGGTACATCGTGGTGTGAACATTTTTGCGAGTCCTCTAATGGTGTCAGAGAAGTTATATATGTGGTTCAACGTTCTGCAGTTTTCCCTGAAAGCACAAACAAACTGTCTGCAATTAAACGTAAACTGCTCAGTTAAACGCGCCCCATTGTCAAAGGCTCTTGGGCTTTTGCGTGCCGCCTGGTGGCCCGTTGTTCTCATTTAGCGGCTTCGCTCCTACTGCGGGACGACGAGATGAGCCAGGAAAGGAGCGGAGCACATCGCAGCATCCCACAGAACTGCTCGAATCCGCAAACCTGTTTGGCGGTCGGTCGGACACTGTTGGTTTTGACCATCCGCTCCCGCCGGAGCCCTGCAGCATGCAAATGGCCGGCCCCAGATTCCGCACCGTCTGAGGCGCGGGACAAAGGAGGCGCCCCCCGCCCGCGGGCACATTCTTTGGGTGGTCCGGCCCTGTGCCCCGCCGGTGCAGGCGCGCCGCTGCCGGATTCCGCCCGGTCGGCCCCTCTCGACCATCGACGTCCCGTGATCGAGCCCACTAAATCAGCGTCTGCAGCCGACCTGCCACACGCCGACTCCCAACTTACGCATAGCTCGGTAATTGGCCGTGTTGTATGAGCGGCGGCGGGCGGGCGGCGGCCGTCCGCCGCCGTGGGAACCGGCGACCGGCCATCTTAAATCAGCCCGGCCGCGCCCCGGAGGCTGGGCGCGCTCAATTAGCGGCCGATCTGTGTCGGGTGGCAGATTCGCTGCAGCGCGCCCGGCCGGTTATGAAGGCGCCGGGTCGCCGCCGCTCCGGCCGCCGCCCATTACCGCCGTCGTAAACCGGCGGCGAAATTAATGCCGATCTGTAATGGCGCCGGCGACGGCCGCAGCGGCCACCGCACTGCGCGGCATCTCCTGCTCAGAGGTGCCCTCCAAGAATAGGCAAGGGCCACTGCACTGCGCCGCATCTCCTGCTCAGAGGTGCCCTCCGGGAACAGACAGCGGCCACCGCGCTGCGCCGAATCTGCTGCTCAGAGATGCCCTCCGAAGAGAAGTAGATGGCTCCGAGAGACAGCGGCGAACGCGCTGCGAATCACATGACGTCTGCTCAGAGGTGCCCTCCGAGAGGAGACGCGAGACTCATTTTGTGCAGACAGACAGACAGACATCCAAGGGTTCCGAAGAAGACGTCACCGTGGAACATTTGTTGAGTCCCGTTCATCCTGATGTTTCATGTAGGCGTTGTTGATGTCGGTCGACGTCCGCATTTTGCAAGAGAGGTCTCTATTCGAGTAGTGTGAAAAATGCACGTCGATATCATTAGCTGTCCAACCGCAGCAAAGTGCCGAATCATCCAATGGGTAACCGCATGCGCTCATTTAACGGCCTCCAATGCGGCGGACGACGCCAGGCGCCTGCTGCCGGCGGAAGCGGGCGGAGACCGACCATGCCGGGCCGGCCGGCCGGCCGCGGCCGCTGCTTCCTGGGCTGGCGGCAGGCGCCGGTGTCACCCTGGCGGCCAGCGTGCTGGCACAGCGGCCGCAGCAATAACCCGGCCGGAAACGAAGGCCTTGGGCCCGGCGCCGGCGGCGCGGCGGCGACCGTTTGTAGTAAGCCGGCGCGCCGTGAGTTGGCAACATTGAAATCACAGTAGCGAGCCGTAATCACGGAGGGAGCCCGATGATTTACGGATTATTTATGGCTGTTTTATCGCGCTGCTGCCCCCTTGCGGTGGCCAGCGGGGCGCGATGACAGATACCTGCGGCGCCGGCGCTCGCCGCCCGGCGGGGTGCCCGGACGAGTCGCCCTGTCTGTCACTCCGCCCCCGCCCCGCCCCCGCCCGCCGCCGCGGTGGAGCGTGTCCGTGACACCGCGTCCGCCCCCAGCGGGCGCGGACAAAGCGCGCGACATTGACCACCGCCGCTTTACGACATGCTTACGACCGGCGCAGCGCGCGCAGGGTCCGCCGGACCGGGACGTCCCGGGGTGTCCCGGGACCCCGCCGCCGTCCCGGGACGGCGCTGAATGTCCCGGCCGTGCCCACCGCCGGCGCCGGGCGCGCCCGAGTATCGATAAAGCCCGGACCCGGTCAGCGCGGCGGACGAGCGGCCAAAACAAATGAGCGGCGGCCGGGGCTATCGCCGCCGCTGAAAGCGGATTGCGGCGCGCAAAAACCGGCCGACAATGTGCAGGCCCGCCGCAAAAAGTGAATTAAACTTTACGAGCGCGCCTGATAAATAGAAATAATTAGCGCGCCGGTCATTATAAATCGATTAAGTCATACCCTGTGACGATCGGAACGCGCGGACGATGACGCATTAGGCGGCACCGTCTCGGTCCCCGAGGTCCCATCGCCGCCGGAAGGTGCCGCCCTGGCCCGCTGGGCGCCTGGGCGACACCAGGACCCGCGCCCCTCTCGTCGGTGACTCCAGGCCTGCTCGGGACCCGCTCGGACCCCCGGGGCCCACTGGGAGCCGGGGCTGTCCCGGGTCCCGAGCTCGCAGCTCGCTGGGCCGCGGGCCCGGCCCGGGTCCGGCGCGGCGGCGCCGGTCGCGGCCGGCCGTAAATCATGAGCGGCCGGCGGCCGCGGTCTCCGGCGGCGGCCGCTCGCATGTCGGGCCGTCGTTCAGGCAGCGCGCCGCTCGCCGCCCGGCTACCGTGCTACGCTGTCACCTCGCGGCGGCGGCGGCGGCGGCCCGGCGGACCGCAGCCGCGGAGGCTGCGGGCGAACGGCGGGCGACGCCGCCGAGTTTCTCGGCATCCGAGACGCGCCGCGCGAATGACCACGTGACCTGGACGGGAGGTCTGATCTGGGAGGTGTGTTTCTAACGTTGTCACAGGAAACCAGTCTTCGAGTTCTTTACAGTGTCTGGGAAATGGGGTGGCCAGGAGGTATTCGCGTTCTGAGCCGTTGATGAAGAAAATTAGAATGGCGAATATATGCTTGCAAGGTGCAAGACGTTTCGCAGCACAGCTCAAGAGGTAAACTGGCAGTCTATGGTGAAACCTGCAGTGTGTGACAAAACGTCAAATAAGGGAACTGGAGAACATGCAAAAAGCCGAGCATGAGTTCTGGGGGAATGGGCGGGACCCTACAGGTTGCGTAAGTCAACTCAGGGGCCCGATGTGACCCCTACAGACTGCGGAGATCGGCTCACGTGACTATGTGACCCCTCCAGGCTGCGGAGGTCAGCAGTGAGCAGGCGGATGGACGACCCCCAGGCTGCGGAGGCGGCGGCGAGGCTCAGGCTGGGGCGGGCAGGGACTGACCCCTCCAGGCTGCGGAGGTCGGGCAGGCGAGAAGACTGACCCCTCCAGGCTGCGGAGGTCGGGCGGGAGAACTGACCCCTCCAGGCTGCGGAGGTCGGGCGGGAGAACTGACCCCTCCAGGCTGCGGAGGTCGGCTGGGCGGGAGGACGTCTCGCTGGCCGGAGGCGGCTCCCGGCCAGCGCTGCCGCCAATTACGCTAATAGAGGGCCGGAATCCGGCAGACAGAGTGCAAAAATGTGGCGGCGGCAGCCGGACGACGGCGGCCGGCTCGCCGCATTCCGTGCCCGCCGGCCGGGGGGTCGGCCACCGTCCATCACAACACTGGTAGTTGCCCGCGAAGACTTTATTGACTCATAAATTGCCGTAATTATTGGTGCGGCGCGGCTGCCTATCTGCATTCGGCGCTGCAGCGTCCGCGCGGCGGCGGCGCGGCGGCCCGGGCCGCGGCCGGTCGCCGGACCGTCTCCGGCCGCCAGCGCTGTTTACGTGTCCGCCCGCGGCTGGGAGCGGCGTCGGGCCGCGGCCGGCGGCGAAACGGCGCCGGACGCCGCCTCGCCACGCTTGGCAGGCGGAGCTAAAAAAATAGAAAGGCCGATCGGCGGCGCCGGCGAGAGACGCCGACCGCGGCCGGCTAATGGGCGCGTTAGTTCTGGGCGCCGCGCTCCACCGGCCCCGCTGCAGGCCGAGTCAACGGCCCGCGCCGCCGCGGCGGCCGCGTGTGCCGGCGCCGCCGCAGCTCGGCTGCCAACGACTGCCGGCCGGCCTCCGAAAGCGCCGCCGCCGCCCGTGATCGGTTCGCGGAACGGACGGCGTTTCGGCGCGGGGCTGGTCGCCGGACGTCGGCAGCGACTGCCGGTTCCCGGACGCGTCGCGTCACGTGACGAGGGCGGCCGGTGATGGCGGAGGCCGCGGCTCGTCCCGAGCGGCGCCGGGCCGACGGCGGACGGCGGGGCCAGCGCCAGGCATAGGCCGCGCGGCCGCCGCACGCCACATGAAATACTGCGGCCCTAACCGCGCCGGTCCGGCCAGACGCGGCACATCCTGCTCTGCAGCGCCAGCCGGGGCCGGGCGCCCGCGGCACAGCCGGGCGTGGGCCGTAACTCACGCGCCCCATCTCGCGGCGCCCTCGGCACTGCAGCTTCCAGCGCGGCCGCATGGCGGCGGCCCTAAATCAGACATCGCATGCATCGGCGTCGTTACGGCGGATAATGGGTCAATGGGGGCCATCACGGTGTCCCGGCACTACTGGTGTTACGGGAGCCTGGCCGGGCTGCCAGCTGGCGTGTGCGCGGCTCGCGGGTCACGTGGGATGCGGCGCGCGCCGCCGCCGCCGCCGCCGCCGCCGCCGCCGCCGCCGCTCGGACCGCGGCCGCGGCCAGCCCGGACCCGCTCCGCCAGCTACCAGCTATGTGTAATGGCACTGTAATCCCGCATGAAATATCCGCGGCTGGTGCACGTATTGATTTACGAAGTGTTCCGTATAATTAAGTTGGCGGGGAATTACGCCGTCCGCCCGGCGAGCGCTCGCAGGCAGCACCGCTCGTCCGCCGGTCTGAAGAGGGCAGTGGCTCCAGCTCACTGCCGAACGTGCCGATCGGCCGCGCTCTCGGCCAGATTCGGGGCGGCCCACCGGCGCACCGCGCACTTGAGGGCGGAGCAGTCGGCCGCACCCTCGGCCCGACCTGACGCAGCCGAATCGTCGGCACGGCGCGTCCGTCCGTCGTCACTCAGGGGCGGAGACGCGGCCACTTGTGCCGGCCGTTCGCGGTGCTCGCATTGATGTCCGCCACAATGCGCGCCCATATGCAACATCAAAAGCGCCCCAAATATGAAAATAAATAGTCTCGTAAATTCAAACCCTCTTGATTTGCAATTTATCCTGCACAGCCGGCAGCGGTGGCCGGCCAGCCTGTTATTTTCCGCAATTACGACGAGACGCTTCCACCGTAATGGCCAGCGGTCGAGCCGGCGCCAACTGGCGGCCGGGTATTTACATTCGGCCGGCCGGTGATAAAAAGGCCGCCTCCGCGGGCCGCGCCGGCCGCGCGGCGCCGGCGCGCCAGCGGACGAAACTCGAGCCGGCCCGAGATGGTGCTGACGGGCCGGGTGGCGGCGACTCGGTCAGCCTTGGTCCCTCCGGTCCGCGGTCCCTCCTCCGCGGCCTGGTCTCTGCGGTCTCCCGCCATCACAGCGGTCCGTCTGCCGACCCAAGTCTCCGCCACGCCGGTGTTCCGACAAGGCCGCGCCCAAACGCTTGACGAAAACGCCGCACGCTGCTGTCCCGTGTCGCCACCGCCGTACCGCCTGTCTCCTGTCGTCACGTTCACCTCACGTGGCGATGTCCGCACCACCTACTCCGCACCACGCACCGCCCCCGGCGCCATGCCCACAGAACATGCCGCCGTCCGTGTCTCCCAGCTTCGCACCACGTGACGCTCCCTGTCGTCGCGTCCAGCCGCCGTGGCGTGGCTTCGGCGCCTCGCCGGCAGGCGTGCCCGTGCCGCGCTTGCATGTGTTTGGATGGCACCTCCCGACGCGCTAATATCATCGCCGTGCATCACGCGCGCGCGGCGGTCCGCAGCCCTACTACGGCTACTACGGCCTGGCGTGCCCGGCCGGCGCGGCCGACCGGCCCGTCCCGGCCCATGTTTTATTCAATGGAGTGCGCAGTGGGACCGACCGTCCGCACCGGGTAAGCGTTTTCGGCCTGCGGCCGGCCGCCGGCCGAACGGATGGGGAGGAGGGTCTGCGAGAGTCCCGGAAAAACGTCCGTCAGCCGTGACCACGAGCCGGCGGTGATCCGTGATTGGCGCTAGGGGTGGCGGTGACGATGGCGGAGCGAATGGCACAGCTTGGACGACACTGGTGTGACGGGGAAACTTGTCAGCCTGGGAAACAAAGCCGTCGCGTTTTCTGCCCCGGAAGTCAGTGGCCTGCAATCGCCCTATTTCTTGTATAGGCCGTTAGGTTTGGAAGCGATACAGATACTGACGTCACAACTACTGCCATTCCCGATGCGTTCTCAGAATCAGTGAAGTTCTTTGCGGTTGTAAAAGCAGAAAATCGGACCGTTCTAAAAAGCGAGCACATGTCGTTGCTTTGAATCACGGGGTCGTTTTCGAACGCAGTCCTACATTGGGCAGCAGGAAAAGCTCTTTTACAGGAGAACTGAGGACATTTCCTTAGCCGACCTGTCATTACGTCCACCTCCACAGGGGAACGCCGAAAAGACCAGAGCTGTGCTTCCCAATCTTGCAACAATCTGGGATCAGCAAGAAAAAGTAGCCGATTCCGGTTGTCATGGCGACCGCAGACAACAGACGCCGGCCGGGAATCACATCTGCTAAAAGCCAGTCCCGTTTTAGCCAATCGACCGGGCGCCGGCCGCCGGCTCCCCGGTGGGCTCTGGCACAAGCCGCCGATGAAATCGGCTCGGCCGGCGTCGGGCGGACGGCCGGTCAGTGGTGCCTGACACTGGCCGCCCGCTTCAGTGGTGCCTGACACTGGCCGCCCGCTGCACGGGCGCGACAGCCGGCCGGCCGGCGTCAGGAAAACGATCCGGTACGGGACCGATTGCGGCGCCAGCAGCGGAAAAAACGCGGCAGGCGAGCGTTCTCTGCCGCCGGCCGAAAAATCGCCGCTCTATATGTGGCTTCGAGTGATGGCTATCTTTCCAGACAGGCTGCGCCCGGCCGGCGGCGTCCTTCGGCAATTAATACACCCGCCGCGAATATGTTGCAGCGTTTTTACCGGGCGGTTCCAACAAGAGGACAGTCGGGCGCTTTTTCCTCTTTCCTCGACACGGGGAAAAATGCGTCCGGCCCGTGGCCGCGGACATCACCGCTTGGCTGCACCGCCGTGGCGGGCGCCGCTGCGGCCGGCTGGCGCGGCGGCGGCGGCGGCGGCCCACGCGCCAACATCGGCCTCTGCACGGCCGGAACCGGGGCAGGCCGGCCGCGCCGACCAGAAGCACCCACCGCCCACCGTCAGGAGAGCCCACGACGCTTCTGTTTCCGTCAGGTTAGAGGTCTTCTGTGAAGCACCTAACGGTCGCGAGAGTTCGTGACGGCGTTGCGTCAATAGAAAGAGATACGAGCTGGGCCTTAAATGTGTTAACGGGAAACTGTGAAATGGATCGGCATGCAGCGATGCCGTGATTTGTACCTGAACGCGTCCCCATGCCAGATACCGACACCTGACGACGTTCTCGACCTCCGTCCGTCCACAGGTGACCGACTGGCGGCCTCAGCTGCCGGACCAGACCCCAGGAGCCTCCGCCCGTCCACAGGTCGGAACTCGCCGGTGTCGGCGCCGCTGCCGGCCGGGACCGGACGTAAAGACGCGGGCGGGCCGGCCGGGCGGCGCCGGCAGCCCTCTCCGGGCGGAAGGCCCCCACCCCGACATTACCGGCCTGCAACGCTGCCCAGCTTCCGGCCATCTGGCGGCCGGAAATTGCATCGATCCGTCAGCCGCCGGCAGAAGGATGCGCCGACCCATTGTGCGGCGCGCTCAATTAGCCGCGCCGCGCCGCGCTCGCCGCGCCCGGCTCATCCTGTGCATATTGCACGGCGCAGCTGCCGCGCCGCGAACGGACGCGCGCCGTAATTGACGCAGCCGATCGATTCGTTCTGCAAGGGACCAATCGGGAGCGGAATGTGGTGCAGTTCGCTCTCGGGCGGGGTCGACGGTCGGCCAGCCGCGCCCCACCCTCCCACTGTCCCGCCGTCCCGCCATTCTACCATCCCACCGTGCCGTCGTCCCACCGTCCTATCATCCCACCGTCCTACGGCCCCGCCGTCCCACCGTTCAGCCGTCCTATCAGCTACCGTCCCGCTGTCCTACCATCCCACCGTCCCGCGTCCCACCGTCCCACCTTTCTACCATTCCACCGTCCTGCCGTCTCACCGTCCAACTGTCCTACCATCCCACCTTCCCACTGTCCTACCATCCTACCGTGCCGCCGTCTTACCATTCTACTGTCCTATCACCCTACATTTCCACCGTCCTATCATCCCATCGTCCCATCGTCCTACCATCCTAGTATGGCGTCGTCCGCAGGTAGCAGGTCGCGGCGGAGGATCCCCATCACTGGGCCGGCGAGGACTGCGTCGCCAGCCTGCCCCCGGTGGCCGGCACGGCGGCGAATCCGCCCGGGTCGCCTGGCTCACAGCCGGCAGCCAAGCGCGGCCGACGGGTGCGCGACGGACCACAGACCCCGGACCGCGGACCGCGGCTGGTCCGGACCGGACCGGACCGGACCGGACCGGACTGGCCGTCGCGAGCGGCGGCGGCCCCGCGGCCCGTGGATGGCGCCGATGAATCAATGTCGCTAATGACGTTTCACTCGGCCTCGAGCGGCCATTGAGGAGGGCCCATTGACGGTGGGCCGGGCAGCGCCATTGAGTCGGTGACGGATGGTGCTGTCACCCTTTCGGACGCCGATTGCGGTCCGGCGTCGGCGCGCGCCGACGGCCGGCCGTGTGGTCACCTGGGCCGGGGTGTGGCGCCGGCGGACAGCGCATAACGGACAGTGTCCGGGCAGGGAGGCGGACAGCGTTTCAGCAGGACAGCGCCGCCACAGGGCTTCGGCAGAACATCCGCACAGATGCACAGTGGTAGATTACGTCAGCACCTGAATCTAGGTCAGGAATGTCCGAGAATGGGACGACGGTACTCGAGTCTGAGAGAGGGCGGGGTCTCATTATGAGAGCATAACGTCTGGGCGTGACCAGGGACCGCGCCTGAGGAGGACTCCGGCCGGCGACGATCGCGGCGCGGCCGGCGACGGTCGCGGCGCGGCCGGCGCTCCACAGCGGCCGCGCCGGCCGGCCGGCGGCGGTTCGTTCCTCCAGCTGTGGCGGTCTGGGAGCAGGGCCGCCTCGCTTCCCTCGGCCGACCGACGGAGCCGGCTCTAACGACGCCCGCGGCACGTCCGCTGAGAACGTGCCGCGACACCGCCGTCAGCTCCGTCAGCGGACGCGCGCGCCGCCGCCGCTGCTCTCTAATTAACTCCTCACGGCGGCAAACCCGGCCGGTCCGCCGGCGGCGGCGGCGGCGGTCCGGGAGCTGATCCGATCGGCGGCGGCGTCCTCGGGCCGGCGCCGGCGGCCGCGGCGGCCGCGGCCGCCGGGGCCCGCCGGTGTCACAACAGCGCCGGCCCGCCGCGTTAACGAGCCAGGCCGCGCGTATCGCGGTAAAAACGGAAGTCAGATACACGCCGATCGGCCGGTATTCCATTCATAAGCGGCCGTCATTAATCATCCGTATCAGATGCGGCCGGCCATTAGGAGCGCCGGCAATAATAATATTTCGATAGAGGTCTAATACCGTGGTCAGCTGATGGCCGCCGGCGCCGCGGCGACGGGTCGGCCCGATCCGTCATCCTCGGCCGCCGATTGGGATCGCTCCGGTCCGCCTCCCGGCGCCTCCCGCTCCGGGGAGGCACCTCCGGCCGGCCGGGAGCGGCTCCGGGCCCCGAGCTCAGCGGGAATGCCAGGGAGCTCCGGTCTGCTGATCAGCGGCTCGCGGTGAGCCGGACAGACGGCCGACACCTGGGGCACCCGGACACCGACACGCCGACAGCTGGGGCAGCCGTACGACCGCGGCGCGGGCCCGTCAGCGTGCCGGAATGTGTGCCGCCTGCTTCGACAGCCTGCCGACGAGGTCGAGACGGCGGCCGGAAAATACGGAACGACTTCAGACGGGGCATTCAGACAGACAGACAAACAGACTCGGCACATACTGGTAAGCAGGGTCCCACTGCTTTAACCTGCGCCGTGGATGGTCAATTGCCTGCAGGAGTATGTATATAGCAATGCAAACGGTTCACATGGTTCCGAAATTGCAGGTCATAAGAAGCCCTGCGTTATTTGTTTAGTGCTTAGCGATGACTGTGTTTTCAAAGTGGGCTGTGTTTCCACAGGCCACGCTTTCCGCCAGCGAAGCCACATCCCCGCCCACAGAGTTCCCAGCACCTGCCAGAGCCGGCGGCGGCCGCAGGCGGCGGGTGGCCGGCCGCCCGGCCACCGTGAACATCGCCAGCATCGGGAACAGGCCGGGTCAACTGGGGTCGGCGGGAACGGCCGGCGGTCGCCGCGCGGCCGGCTGTCACCTCATCTGTGACGGTCTGACCCGGCGACTCACGCCCGCAAAAACGGCGGCAAAACCTGGGGCAGTTAGCCGCCCGCGGCAGCGTTCCCTCGCGGCAGCCGCCTGAGCGCCGGCAGAGCAGCGGCAGAGGGCGCCAGTTTTTACCGCCGCCGGCGGCTGATGAGTGCAGCCGACCGCTGCCGGCCGGCCGCCTCCGCCCGGGCGACCCCCGCCCCCCCCCCTTCCCGCGGCGGCGGCTTCACAGGGGCGGCGTCTCTGATCGGACGGGCAAATCCTCCACACCGCCACTTGGCCGCATCAGCGCTAACTCGGCCAGTTGCCGCCGCTGCCGCCGCCGCCGCCGCCGCCACAGCCGCGTTATGCAGAAACGCGGCCGGCCGGCGCGCGCTGCGGCCAGCCGGCGCCGGCCCCACTCCCACGCCCGCCGAGAGGCCGCCAGCGACGGCTGCCGTCCGCCGCACCGTCGCCCGCCGCGGACAGAGGCCCCGTGCGGTCGTGGGCCAGCTCCAGAGTCTCAGGTCTGGGCTAAAGAGTGTCAGGGCTAGATGAGCCGATCGTCAGCCGCCCCGCCGTCAGCTGGGAGCCGTCAGACGTCTGAGCGGCATTAACAGCCCGCCCAAGGTAACGAGGATGCCACCTGATCCCTCCAGAAGCACTCATTTGCCGGCTTTTTGGCTGCGATGCACCGCTGGCTGGGTCGCCCTCTTGCCAGCCTGCCTCGTCACTGCACTCCGCGGCGCGGACTTTCCCGAAATTATTTCACGATGACTTCGCGAAGTGAAACAATACCAGTGCTTTGCATTCGTCGCAAGCACACCACGGCACAGACATCCAAAAGTCATTAGGTTCGGGCAAAACTCGCTCCTTTCTAACTGGCCAAGGTGGACCTCCGTCCTTTTACAGCGGTACCGCGACCTTGGCGAAATTCAGTCGGCATTCGCGCGCGGCCGCGGCCGCCGCCGGCGCCGCGGCGGCACCCACCTTGAAAATAGCTCTTGGTGCGCAGATAGGCCACCGCCAGCCGCAGGATTGACAGCCGGTCCAGCTTGGAGAGGATGTTTTGCTCGTAGGGCAGCAGGCTGGCCAGCGTGTCCAGTTCGGCATTGAGCCGGAGCCGGTGCCGCTTGCTCGGGTTACTCTTGGCATTCGAGTCGGCGGGCTGCGGCTTCAGGCTGCGGGCAAAACGACGTGGTTAAAGCCATGGCCTAAACTGGCGATGGGGCGTCGACGGAATGAAGCAAGCAAGAAATCGCGAGACTTGCTTAAATTTTCAACAACAAGGCTGTGTTCAGAAATGAGATGAGCTGTAGCACGTGAAACAAAAAGGCCGGCGACCCCTAATTTGTGACTCACGAGCTATCATAGCTCCGGAAGACATATTGGGAAACGATGATTCGCAGAAATGGGCCAACGACGGCATGACAATTAGGTTTGCGATGGGCCAACAACTCCTGAAGGGGTGATAAGCTGTCCTGGATCTCGTAGATTACCGACATCCACACAGGTGTGACTGTGTTTATCTCAACGTGTAAAATTACGCGCCAACGAATAGCCAGTCCTCCATGCCAGGTGGCTCCCGAAGTGCCCGGCCCTGTGCAAAGGCGATCCATCAGCCACCCCGACTCCCCAGTTGGACTCGTCGCTCCCCTGGTGGCGCAAACCCCCGCCGAGCCCGGCCCGGGAAGGAGGGCTCATCACCGCGGCGGCGGCCCGCGCCCGGCCGCCGCCGGCGCCGAGTCCGCTCAAACAATTGACTGCCGGCGCCGGTCCATTACCAACCCCGGCGGCCGGCGGCCGGCCATTAACGGGGGACGCGCGCCCCCCGGCATTGTTGAGCTTGTCGAAACACCGTCCGATTACGGAGATGAATGTCGCGCGCGGGCCGGCGCCGGCCCGCCCGCTCATCTGTCCGCGGCGGCCGCTGATCGCCCCGACTGACCATCAAACGGGCCGGGCGGGGGCCACAGCCGGAACAGGGGCCGCACACCCGGCGCCGGAACCCGCTCGGCGGCGGCGGTCAGCCGGCGGCCGCCGCGCGCCCGGCGCAGGGCGCGGGGGGAGAGGGAGCGCCGCAGCAGGAGCATTTCCTGTCCATTCCGAAGCAATATGGGAATAGGGTAAGAAGAGGAGATCCGGCAGCCGGCCCGTCAGACTCATTCAAACGGAATCCCGTCTTGTTGCCCATTCGTCACTGCACCAGCCGCACGAGGCACGTGACCGGCCAGGCACATGAGTCACATCGAAGGCGGGGTATCCCTCGCCATAAGCAGAGCCCCAGCTTTCTTGGACAAAAGCCGGCACGTTCCAAGGCGGCCATAATCCTCGGGGCGCGGTGGAAATCCTCGGCCGCTGGGGACGACGCTGCAGCGCATCAGCGTCAGCCTTCCGGCGCCGCGCCGCGTGACACGGCGTGACCCGGGCCGAGCCGGCCGCGCCGCGACCGGCCGACGTCAGCGTGACGTCACCGGGGGATGAGCCGGCGCCGGCGGCGACCAGGTGCCCGGCCGGCGCCGCATCGATCGGCGCTCATAAATTATTGACGCCGGCCACTGTATGCGGTCGCGTTTCATAGCCCTTCTCTTAGCGGAGTGCGCTGTTAATTTAATCAGCTCGGCCGGCCCCTGTTTTGACCGGGCCCGGCTGGCGGCGCGCCAGGCCAGCACCTGCCGGCCGCTGATCTCCGACAGAGCCGAGGACGGGTCGCACTTCCGTCCGGCCCGGGCCGACCGCTCCGACCGGCCACAGCCGGCAGCCGCCGGGCCGCCGCTTGTACGTCTTCATCATCCACTCGGCATCGATTCGGCCGGCGCCTGGCGCGGCCCGAGCCGCCGCCTCGTCACTCAATTGTCGGCCTGTTAACTGCGCCAGGTAGCCGCCCGCTGCGATCGAGAGCGGGAGGGGGGGGGGGGACCGGTCCCCCGGGTCGGACAGTGGCCGGCTGAAGGGGACGTCGGTAATTGTTTCCCGGCGGTGATCGGTGTCTATGGGGGCCGGCCGCGAGAAATCGTTACCGACCCGCGCTCGGCACTGAACTGCGGTGGTCGACGGCCGAGCGCAACTCCTCCCGCGCAGTCCAAATCAGACCAAACTGAAACTCCACGAAAATACCGAAACAGAAATGCTGGTGGGTGGAGTTGACTAGTGCCTGCGTGCTTTTGTTCTACGATGCACCATGAATGCGAGTTTGGAGCGCCGCTTGTCCAGTGGCGAGAACACAGACGATGTTCAGCTCACCGGGGCAGCCAGGGCCAATCATTTACGTACGCTTGTGACTGCCGGCTTCTCTATCGTTAGTCACTTCCAAAGTGTCATGTTGCCTGTCGTCAAGCATTCGGCCGTGGCAGTCACGTTCAGTGTTTATCGTTTCACGTGCGATAGTGCGGGTTCGTTCCCGCCCGGTCTGGGCGGGTCAGGGGGGGGGGGGGCACTCGAAGCCCAGCTGACCAGTTCCCGCCGTTGGCGGGGAGGAGGGAGGGACCCCCCCCCCCCACCGCGGCAGCCGGACGATGCCGCGCCGCTCACACCGCGCCCAGCAATGCTAATTCACCGTCATTACCAGGGCAATTACTGTCTGCAATAGTACAGCTAAGGACATTTCCAACATAAACCGTACACTAGCCGGGCCGGATGACATTGGGGGCAGCGGCGGCGCCAGGGCGTGGGCCGGGGGGAGGCGCCGCCGGGGTCGCCGGGTGCCCGGGTCGCCGCGGCGGTGACCGGGCCGGGAGCCGGAGAGGCAGGGTCCTCCTCCCCCCCCTCCCGCCTGACTCCGGCCCTGGTGGCAGCGGTCCGCCGGGACCGCCGCCGACTACCGAGAAAACCATTGGCCACTTGCTCCAGTCACATTAGGAGTTTTATATTTATTGCGCTAAATGAGTGAATATTAATGTCGGGTACCCGGTGTTTAGACATATGACAGCCCTGGGAACCTGCAGTTCGTATGCATCTCTTGCGCCCGCAGACGGTGACCAAGCCTAACGGACGACGCCACTGCCGCCGCTGCCGCCGCCGCCGCCAGCAGACAGTCTTTGTCAAACGCAGGACTGCAGTTACCCCGCATACAACATACTTTTACGGCCAATTTGGGATAGTCAGAGCCGATGCAAAAACGCTCCGTGCGCCGGGAAAAAGCCAGTGATAACAGCGCCGGATCGAGTCACCTTCAATCCGAAATTGCTCCGTGATCATCCGCGCCGGACGAGCGAAAAAAGTGGCACCGGCCGACGGCCGACGGCCGTCGGCTCCCGGTCCGGCCGGCAGATCCGCCGGCCGCGGCCGCCACCAGCGGGGGCTGCGCCTCGTCCGGGGTGAGAACCAACGCCTCAGCGGCGCATTCCTGATGAGGTCCCATCAATTCGTGAGGGCCGTCAGGCGGCTCTCTCTTTTTGAGCAATAGGCTGCTCTGTCGGGCCGCTTTCGTCCGGTGTTTCACATCTGCCTCGGCGGGCCTGTTTCAGACGGTGGCGTGACGCGGCGTGAGATGGCGTGACACGTAAGCCCGAGGAATGAAAAACATCCTGTCGAAGGTGAACACCGGTCCGTAAACGCTCGTAAGCCGGACAATTATACCGGAGTCATCCGGCGACGGCGCGATTAAAGCTCGCGAGCCAAAACCGCTCCTCGTCCGCTCCCGGCGGGCCCACCAACTGCCAGACGGACCGGGCCGGTCGCATAGACTGGAGCGCACTGAAGGCCGCCTGCATCACGTGCCGTTCGCCGTTGCTCGTCCCACGTCACGGTACTCCAGCTCCGTCCTCTCAGCCTGAATGGAGAGCTCGAGTGACCGTTCATCCGACCACGCCAGTCTGAATGAAGGTCTCAGACTGATTCTCGTCCGGCCTCCCCGTCTGAATGAAGGTCTCAGACTGATTCTCGTCTGGCCTACCCAGCCTGAAGGAAGCTCTCGAATGATCTCTATGTCGGGGTGGTCTGGCCAGTTTACCCGCCACGGCGTTATCTGCCCCACTGATGTCAGCGCCGGCGGCGGGGACGCCGATTTCCATCTGGCCGCCTGCACCGGATACGCCTCCCGCGCCGCGCTGTTTACCGCCGCCGCAGAGACGCGCGAACGATCGCGCGCGCGCGCGCGCGCGCGAGTGAGCCGGCGCACACAAACAAGCCGCGGGCGACGGCCACAGGGCCGTCTGATGACACCGCAGTCGGCCATTAGTAAACAGTGATCGGCCGCGGCGCGGCGGCGGCAGCGGCGCGGTCCGGCCGGCCGCCGAGAGGTCCGGTCAGATCAGGTCAGGTCAGGGGAACCGGTGGATTCCGGGAGGACCAGGCGGCAGATTCGCCTGCTGGGGGACCTTGAGAGAGTCGGCGACTTCTGGCGGCGCGGCGTGGTCCCCCGGGCCCGGGTCCCGATCCCACGCCGGGTCCGGGTCCGGGTACGGGTCAGAGGCGGGCCGGAGCCGGATCCGCGACGGCGCGCGGGCGGTGGTCGGGTCCGACCGGCCGCCAGAATGACAATGGGAAAATAATTGGCCGGCCGCGCGCGGCCGTGTGTGTGTGATGAGATGAAGATGTCAGCGGGCGATTGATGAGGGGCGGGCGGGGCAGCCGCGGGGGCGGCGCCCGGCCCGAGCCGCCGCCCGGTCGCGGCCGGCCGCACTGTCGAGGCGCTCCGGGAGCGCGCCAGAGGTGGCCCAGCCGAGAGGTCAGATCCCGGTCAGCCCTGGCTGCGGAGGATGCACACTGGACCGCCATCAGCTGGCTGAAGACCGAACCATGAGGCGAGCTGGGCTTCGATTTCAAAACAGGCATAGCCATTCTGCATCGGATTAATTCTGTCGAGACCTGTTGTGTGCGGTGAATTAAGGAGGAATGCATCTTGCCTGTCTGGCTTGGTTTCCAAATAAATAAAGGAAGAAAAAATTGGGCTGTAAGCGAGGTGTTGAAAACTTAAAAGGTTAGCGTGCGTGCAGTTACATAATGTAAGATGATCTCCAAATGTTGGATATAGTACAATACCGTACTTTGTATGTAGCGTATGATGAGTTCACTAGACCAATTAACTGATGGAAAAAGTTGATATGTGGCACAGCGAAAGAGCAAAGCGCCTTATTACAAGTGAGAGAGGGGCGACTTTTACAAGCAGAACATGAATTACGCATACAAGTTTGCTGCTTTCTTTAGTGCCACATCAGCGAAGAAGCGTTTTCAAAGTTGGTAGGGCCAGACCCATGTTTCGATAATTTCTTTCGAAGCATGAACACAGCACTAATGTTAAACTTGTCCATAATCAGTACGGCCGTTGCCCAGTTGCCAGGGCCGCTGCCTTACCAAGTGCCCTATGGGCTGCGACACACAGGATTGCCAAAGCTCATAGGAATCAAGAAATACACAAGTTATATCTGTCACAGGCAGTGATGAATGGGCGTATATTTACTATGGAGGCCTTTATACCCCGAAGACCAATATGCCCTGTTGATCCAGTGGCGATATTTTCCCAATGCCCAGCATTGCGCACTGTTGTAACGTTCAAAAGGGACAATGGTATTTCGCATTTACTGCGCACCAGCTCAGGGTGCGGCCATTAGCCGTGCTCATGCTCAGTACCGCCACGAGGCCCGGCTTGGCTGGCGACACATTTCGCTCTCTATGTGGTGCTTGTTCGCCGGCTATGTTGTGCTTCTCGCGGCTAGGCGATAAATCGCCGGCGATTTCCGGCGCGCCGACATCCCGGCCGCCCCCGGGCGCGCCATATTTCCAAAGAGCGCCTTTGTGCAGGCTTACGGCCTCCATAAGAGGGCTGAACGTCACGCCGCGTGCGCCGGCGGGCGGCGAAAACGACGCGTTTCTTTCGCCCCGGCTGCGAATGAATAATTACACTTCAGTCTTATCGAAAATTTGCCAAATAAAATGCCGGCGGGCATGCAACTGCACAATTACGCCCTGTACGGGCCGAGTAAAATTAGCCGGTCCGGTGATCAAATGTGAGTAACGGCCCGGTCATCGCTCAGGGGGTTGGTCGCCGGCGGCGTCGCCCCGGGCCGCCGCCTCATGCCGCACCCGATTTACGCCGCCGGCGCCGCCGTTCGGCGCGCCGTTTCCGACGGCGGCCCGTCGGCCGGAGCAGGCGGCGCCCCGGCGCGCCCGAATCGGCGCCAAATCGGCATTTACAAGTTGATTTAATGTGGCCGAGGCCCTCGTGTAGAGGCTGTGGCGCGCGCGGTGGCCGGCGGTCACGCGACGCGGCCGCGTCGGAGACGACGATGGCGAGTGTCGACGGGCCGCGGCCGACGGGGCAAAGGTCACGGAGCGAGGCGGCGGGCACGACCGACTCCAAGAGACTGAGACGGAGGACGAGCGCGGCGCAAAACGCAGCAGGCATCGGTCAGCCGGTGGTGGTTCCACACTCTTCCGGAGCCCCTGTGGGCGACTAAAAGCACCGTGTAACAGACGGCCTCAAGTGTAAGGGCGCAGGTCAATCGTCCCGGTGAATTCTAAATTCCCAGCCATACCGTCGAGTGCAGCCGCGGTCCTAAGCCAAGCCCATAAAGCAGAGTGTCGTTCGACATGAACTGGGCAGTTCCCCGCAAACAGGTACTCGTCCTCACGCCGCGCACGCTCACGTAGGGGCGCACGACAGGTCCTCCATACGCACTGACCTGATCCTTTTGTTTCCGCAATTACCTCCCTATTTACCGGAACTTTGCTGCGCAGCATTCCACCGTGTGGCGATGGTCCACGTCATAGCCGCTTCTGTGGCGGCTGTGAGGGGCTGTGAAAGCTTCCCCCTGCCGCTCCCACCACACCAGCTGTCGCAGTGGGGAAAGGGAGGGTACGACACCACACCTGTGCCCGCTGTCAGAAACACCAAAACCAGTGTAGTGCCGGAGAAATGAGAGATTTTGCCCTCGCAGCTGTGATTCGAGTAGATTTGTGATGAATTCCACTCACAGCACATGTTCGGCGCTTCTTTTAAGACCAATTTCTTTCCTTAGTAGATACCTGGCTTCGTCATTGCAAATACATTTCACAAAAAAAACAGTAAGAACCAAATTTATGCCATGAATGCAACTAAAAAAGATATTATTTCCGTAACGTAGTAAATAACAATATATTTCCCGGTTAACCGTGATGAATACCATTACAGCTAATCAGGGGGCAGGAGCGTCCATAAAATGTGGCTGGACCAAATACGTTTTTCCATAGGGCTAACGACAAATTTCCTCAAAGTGCAGCGGGGGGCATGACCCCATATCACCTTCCTTTCCTACGCCCATACTCCTAATGACACCAGCATTACCGTCTCTTCCTCGAACGTGTTTCTCCTGACGCCTCCGTCTAGTCGGCGACCAGATGACCTGCACACCCCTGTAGCGTGACCTCACGTGACGCCGGCATCGGCCAGCGCCAGGTACTAGCAGCAATGGCCGTCTGAAGGTCACAGTCCGGAGCTGGTCTGCCAATCTGCCAATCACCGGACGCGCAGAGGCGTATGTTCGGCGGCACAGTCTACCCTCAGGCGACGGCCACCCCGCTACACCGGCTGCGGCCGTTCAGCACGGGACGGCTCCACAGCGGACGATTATCTCGTGGCTGGGTTTTCGGTGGGGAGCCTGCGCCGTCGCCGCCGCCGTGCCACACGAAGTGCGCCGCCTGCGCGGCCATGCCAAGCCCGCAGGATGACCAGCGTGGGCTTTTGAGGTATCTTTTTACATTGTGCGGGCACTAGCAGGTTTTCCAGCGGGTAAGCCGTCACTTGAGACAGAAATTACGCTATGCGTAAGGCACCGACTTATTGGACTACTTTTAAAACTGTGAGCAGTGTGAGGAGAAAAACATCAGATCTGTTAAGTGTCCGATAAAGAGAAAGTTGGCGAAGATGACATGGACACCTCGCACTTGCAGCGGGGCCCGTTTTCGCCGGTCTTTTCGTGTCTATACGTCATACTCTGCCCGGTAAAAACATACTGCCTGACGGCCCACCAGAGCCTTTAGCACTATTTGTTTACCAGCTGCCTTGCGAAACCCCTTGAGGCCGGTCGGTTGCATGCGTTCGGACAGCGATTCACCGGGTGACGGTGAATGCCAGTCGTCGGATTGTTCCTTTATTCGGCGCCGGCCGCCGGTGCATGGTCCGGATGTTGAAGCCGCCCCCCGCGCACGACATCTATTCTTTCAGTTAGGGTTAAATTCTGCGGATGGCAGGGGCCGCCGCCGAACCCGTAATCAATGCCGTATAATTGCAGGTCCGGCGGGGCTATTTTTCCCACCCATTGACAGGGTGGCACGAAACTTTGGGCCGCGTCAACTGGAGCAGCACTCTCGTGGGGTCAGCGCGGGGCCCGCCGAATCGATACAACACCGGCGCGAGAGCGAGAGAGAGCGGCGGAGCAGCGAGGACAGAGCGGCGGCGCACGCACGGCGGACACGCGCGTCGCGGCGGCGGGGCGGCGGTCGTGTGCGGCTGCGTTATCACTCGTTTGCGGCCGGGCGCCGGGCGGCTGCGTCCCGGCACAGCGCAGCACGCGGCCCGCCTCCGCCAGCATGCCGGCCGCCAACCGGCCGTGATCGTGGCCGACGCCAGTAAATCAAGCAGTTGGCGAGAATGCCAATGCCGGTTCAGGTGGCGGTTTGCGCGCGCATGTTTGATAATCATCGGCGCTTATCTGGTCTGTGCATCGGAGTTGCGTGCGGCGGCGGTGCCGGGCACGCCCGTACCCCGGCCCGGCGGTCAGGAGCCGACTGGGACGCGTCTGACGTCATACTCCGGAGCCGAGTCGTCAGGCCAGACGCCCAGCAGACGCCGCCAGTTTGCAGCGATAGGATTGGCAGCATCTGCTGGCCGGGGGAGACGAATTAACTCCGCCACGTTTTGCTGAGGCGCACATGATAAATCGCGGTGTAAGACCGGGATCCAACGCGATTACCATAAGGTTCATAGTGTCCGCCCCCTGCAGGCACGGCTGGCGTGACTGTGGCCACTTCTACGACCTTATTGAAGCGTTTTATGCCCGCATTGTGCACTGCAGCACACAGGGCGGTTTTGTATCTCACTCGCTGGTAAATTAATATTTTTATGATTGACTTTGGGCAGACGGTCGTGTTCGGAATCGTCGGGAGGATTTTTACGACGTCTGTTTGTCGGTGTTTAATGGAACTGGGAGTGGGAGGGGGCCCGGGGGCCCCGCAGACCGCAGCGCCACCGCCCCGCAGCGGCCGCTCGGCGCACTAAGCCGCGCCCAATTTCTGGCGCGGCCTCCGCCCCGACGCGCCGCGGCGCGGCGCGGCGTTTCCGTCCAAAACAGTGCATTTACGGTCAGCCTTGAACGCGCCGGCAGCGCCGGGCGCGTCGGCGGCCGCGGCTGTGAACAGGGCCGGCCCGGCCGGCGGCGCCGGACAAAGCGGCCGATACCGGCCCGTCCGCGGCCCGGTAATGACGGCAATGGCAAGGCCGGCTATCGGGCCCCGCCTGCAGCCGGCCCGCTTTATGGTCCGTGTGCAAGTATGCAGCATTTTAATTGTTCCGCTCTTCGGCCGAAAGCGCGCCGATTATGAGCGCCATTGGAGCGGGCATCGGATGAGCGCGCGCAGCGCTGGTGCGCCGGTCCGGCGGGCCGCTGATGTCACCGTGACTCGTCCCGGCCGCCGGTAATCTGTGGATGTGCCCTCGACACACTCCCAAGTCAGGTTGTCGGGTGACGATTTGGAGGCTGCCACGCCACCTGGTCTTTGCCCAGCAACAACTAAGGCCGCCGGGCAAAAGCCGTCCACGGGGACGGCGTCATGCGCCAGCTGTGAAGACAGACGAATGGCGCAGCCCGTGCTGGAGCACCGTGTCTCTTTTGAATGAGATTTATGCCAGTTTTAAATCATTCCGATGGGGGAGGGGAGGGCCTTCACGTCACTAGCTCAGTGACCGCAACAATTGCCTTGTCGTCAGCGGAAATGCGCCTGCGTGATCTCGGCCTAAGCGGATGAGATGAGGCTATCTTGAGCAACCCATTTATACGTGCAAACTTCAAGTCCTTAAAAAAAACCCAATGCCACCCTCTCCACCAGTCAACCCTCCCAGCGCCCCAGCGAAATCTCATCAGACGCTGCCGCTCCTCGGGCAATCTGACAGCGTTCGATCGGCCGACTCTGTAACAGCTGCCGCGCGCCGGCGGCCGCCCCGCCAGCCGTCCCAGAGCGACGTCCCACCAGACAGCGGCCGCGTGTGAGCCGACGGCGGCAGCGGCAGCGGCAGCGGCGCCGGGCCTCGCTCCGGCCGCCGCAGCGCCGCCACAAAGGCCGTCCGTCCGTAAACTTCGCCGAAGTGCCGCCCATCGCGGCGGCGCCCAGTTGCCAGCTGCAATTTCTGCAATTTCTGCAATTACGCGGCGGCGCGGCGAGTATACGAGCCCGGCGCAGCGGCTAATGGGGCGCAGCGGCGGCGGCCCGGCGCTGCAGCGGCTGCCGGCCGCCGCTGCCGCCGCCGCTGCCGCTGTCTTCGCAGGCGTGCAATTACGCGCGATTTATCGCGGCCGCTGCGCCGTCCGGCCGGAGAGGCTGTCGGCGCGATCAGCTGTCGCAGCTCGCCGCCAGCTCGGCGGCGGGGCCGGACCGGCGGCGACAGCGGGCCCATTTACCGGATTCCTCCTGGGACTCCGTCGTCTGCCAGACTCCTCCTGTGGGACTCTGTCGTCTGAGGGACTCGTCCGGTGGGACTCTGTCGTCTGCAGGACTTGGCTTTGGGCAGACTCTGTCGCCTGTGGGAGTCCGTCGGCGGCGACTGGAGGGATTCGGCCTGCTTCGACAGCCTGCGCCTCCACTAACGTATCGACCACGCGTTCAGCCGATAGGTTTTATAAACACCGTTGCTCCATGGCTGAACTCAGTTGCCCTGGGTTTTTGTTATGTTGTCCCTTTTCTTTCCTTTTTACTGACCGAAAGTTTGCGTCCCTTTCCTACCTCCTCGTCTCAGAGTTCATGCTGTCTTTTTTCACTTTCTAGCTCATTATCCCCTCTCTCTCCAACTCGTACGGAGCGTCCCTCCTTCATATCTCTTTTTCTTCCGCCTCTCTCTTCCTCTCTTTCTCTCTCTCCTTCTCTCCCTCTTTCTCTCTCTCCGTCCGAGTTCGGACGCCGGGTCGGACGGCGGGAAGTCGATCGGCGCGGCAGACGGCGGGCGTCAACACTTTTTATTCCGCCTGGTAATCTAAAACTTATCCTATGATAATATTGTTGTTCGGCGCAGGCGGCAGCAAGAAAGATAATCCGCCGGTCGAGGGAGCTGCCGGGTTGACAGGGCCAAGGCTCTCTCCACCACCGCCAGGGACGCCGGGAGATGACCGCGGGAGGGGGGCGGGGAGGGGCAGCCGGCGGATCCAAACACGATCCGCTGCCGCGTGATTACATCCGGCGACGGCCGGCGGCCGGCGGCCGCCCCCCGCGCGGCTGACGTCAGCAGGGGGCGGAGCCGCGGATCACGGCCGCCCGTCGGCGTCGACGCGATCGACGGCGCGCATCTGCCGCCATCGAGCCGGCCGTGACGTCACGCCGGAATCCCTGCCGTGCGGCGCTGACGTCACGCGGCGGGCGGCACGTGGCGCGCGATTTATGGCCGCGTTGCGTGTGTCGCCGCGCGATGCGTGGCTCTCGGCGGCGGCGGAGAGGCCGTCGGGCGGCGTCTGGTCCGATCGGAGCTGCTGCTGCCGCCGCCGGAGACCGCGCGCTAATTGGCCGCAGCGGGGAATGGCCCATAATGAGCCGGTGTGAAATTGTGTCGGCTTTACGAGGCGGCCGGCAGTGTGAAAGCCACCGTCGACGGACGGAGAGCCGATTTTATTATTGAAAACGCCATGCCCGAGCGCGGCAGCTTCACACAGCCGTGTGGGTCACGCCCGGCTGCCTTCTGTGGACTCTGCAGTCACCGAGTCTGCAGTCACCGACTCTGCAGCCACGGACTCGGCAGTCTCCGACTCTGCAGTCACCGACTCTGCAGCTGCAGACTCGGCAGTCACCGAGTCTGCAGCTACCGACTCTGCAGCCGCGATCTCTGCGGTCACGGACTCTGCAGTCACGGACTCTGCAGCCACCGACTCCGCAGTCGCCGGCTCCGCAGCCAGCGCGGACTCTGCAGTCGCCGCGGACTCCACAGCCCGCGGCGGCGGCCGTCCGCGGACTCCGCCCATCCGAGGCGCGGCAGACTGCGGGCAATTTTCGGCCCGTGTTTTCCGCTCGTCGCCCGCGCGCTCTGATTGGAAAGCGCGCAGCTCGACGGCCGCCAGACCCGCCGAGGTATTGCCATTTTTGCCCGGGCGTCTAATCGCTGTAATTTGACAGGGCCGCGGTTGCAGAGGCCTTGGAGTGCGCCCGGCGATCGCTCCGGCCGCCTTCGAGCTGAGACGTGCACGGCGCGCCGCGCCGCCGGCCGCCGCCAGCCAGCGCAGGAGCGGCCGGCACCGCTCTCAGGTCTTCATGTGGACTAATCGGCACCTTAACGTTTACCCGGGTCACAGGTATGTGCCCGACATGAGCCTGTCGCTGGTTTAAAACCCGTGATAAGGCGTGCAATCAGGCAAAATGAAGCAACACGTGCGAAAGGACAATAGGGAAGCTCTAAATGCGCTCACGCCGGTATTTATAAGAAGACCACGCTGACGCGCAAAACAGTCCACCGCGGCACACCTGGCCACAGGTGGAGCGGAATCATCAAAACGGCGCCGCCTAAGCCGAGCCTGTGACCGCAGAGAGCGTGCCGCCCTATTTTTGGTCGGACATCGCCAGATATGCTGGGCTCAACAGCAGCAGTGATGGTCACCCATGCCGGATCAGGCGTTTCCCAGCTCTTTCGGCGGGATGGGCGTCCAACGAAGCGCACGTACCTGATCGCTGAACAGAAAAAAACACATTTCGCTTGCGGAAAACGTGTTCACGGTGTCGGCCTTCGCGCCAGACAAATGATGTCGTTTGCAAAACTCGATAAATGTTGCTGAAGATTCCGTTGGCAAAGGCCGTTACACACTCGCCGAACCGTGACCAGAAACGCTGCACGCCACGCACGAGCCTGGTGATGGACGAGCTGGGAATGACTGAAAATCACACCTAGCAGTTCGAGAGTCACACAGCATCAGCCCATTTGCGCCAGAAGGCGGACAAAAAGGTGCATGTTTTTCTTTCTCGCTGCACTAGTAACTCTTCGTGTCCAGCATTCATGACATTGCGTGGTGCCTCGCTGATATCCCTCCTCTCCCTCTCCCTCCTTCCCGTCTCCCTCACTGTCTCGCTCACTGCCTCCTCCCCTCTCTCCAGCCTTCTCCCCTCATTCTCACTCCCTCTCTCTCTTTCTCTCTTGCCTCCTTCTCTTCCTCTCACTCTCCGTCTGAGTTGTCATGCTGTGGCTGTGACTGGCGGCGGAGACCCACGTCACTTTTGCCGACCGCCCGATGTTCCACTTCGCAGCAGTGACCAAACCACCACCCCAGCCACGACCGCCGTGACCAGACCAGCGCGCCACTTTGGCCACCGTAACTGCAACAAAGCGCCGCGTTTGTCGCTGGCGACCAGGGGGCCGCGCCAGTATCGCCGGCGGCGGCTGGCCGCCGCGCGCTGCCGTCGACACCGGGCGGCGGCATTTTTTGTGAGTTGGGGCCAGGTGGTCGGGCCGGGCCAGAATTACTTCATTACCGGTCCGATCGATCTGGTGCGACCACCCTTCCAGAGCGGCAGACCGCTGCAGGGGCGGCCGCTGACCACACGCAGGCAGACGCGCCGACAGACAGACGCACACAGGCAGGCGGGTTCAGGCGGGCTCACACGGACAGGCAGAGACAGACGCACACGGGCGGACGCGCTTACTGCTGGCGGGCCCGCACAGGCAGGCAGACAGGCAGGAAACAGACGGCCACCAGACAGACAGACAGACGGTCTCGCAAGCCGACAGCACCCAATGGACAGCAGTAGCCAGCAGCAGACGGCGCAGACTCTACAAACGACCGGCACAGAACGGAGCGCAGCGGCAGCGCTCAACACACAGGAGCCTGAACCTGCAGCCAAACCAGTGAACCTGCAGAGGTACGCACGCACACACACACACACACACATGCAGCTGCTTCATACCAGTGAGTAAAGCAGGCACTCGGGGCCAGGTCCAACGCACACATCTGGACTTTACACGGCACGCCCATGCCCGGATCACACGCACTGCGTATCGCCACGCCTCTGCGTTTTCCGGGCCTGCAGCTCTTTCATTCATTGCGCAGTGATATGCTTTGGAAGACTGTTAACCAAAACGACGTGAAGCTTCTCTAACACTACGTACTACGACTGTTCGGACTAATACACCTGGACGTTCCTCCAAGAAGCACAACGCACACACACCTATGGTCACGGGCTTACATGCACGCACGCCGACGAACAGGCCCGCAGACAGACGGACAGGACGGGCTATTAGTCTAATGACGCTGCCTCATGCGGCCAGCCTGCGCCGACGGACGCTTTTAATTTCCCATCTGACGTCGAAAATCAAGGTGGATTACAAAAAGCCGGATGAGCGCGCTGCGGCGGGCAAAAAACGCTCAAAATGCGCAAAAACCTCGGACCGAGAGGAGGCCGTTTCGCGAGGCCAGGCCGGGAGATGGACACCTCATCTGCGGCCGGTTCGACCCCGGCCACCGGCACCGACAGACCCTCTCTGCCTCCGGGCCTGGCCGATGTCGCCACTCGGGCCGAGGAGTCGCCGCCGACCGCCGTAATGGCCGCGCGGCGACTGTTGCGTAAAGGCCAGCGAATGCAGGACCTGTTCTCGCCGGCCGATCAGGGGGTGCCCGCTCGCACGTCGTCGCCGTTTTTCGGCGAGTGGACCGGCGAGCAGAACACTCATTAGAGCAGCGGTGCTGGTCCGAGCCCCGCAATGACCGGCGACCGTCCGACTGGAGCCGGGCCTCGCTCCGGTCAGAGCCGGAGTGAGCCGCGCCGGGCGTCAGCACGCAGCCGCCGCCGGGGAGCGGACGGGCTCAGCCGTCCCGACATGTCTCACCCGGCTCTCATTTTGTCGGCCGGCGCTCTGATCCCCTCAGACGTCTGCCAATCGGGGCTGCCGGTCTGGGGCGGGCCAAATCCCCCCTCGGCCGGGAGCGGCGGCTCACGGGCGGCACAGCTCCGGGGGGGGGGGAAACCCGAGCAGCGGATTACCGGGGGTCCCTCGGCCGCAGGCGAACAGGGCCCTTTTGAGGTGCCGTTGACGTCATCGACGGTTTACGCTTCTGGTGCGACTATTGTACGTCAGAGACAAAACACGCCATTTTTGTGATACAGGCTAATTGAAACATCCTCCGAAACTACGACCAGCCTTAAAACACACGGCTAAGCTGCTGTTCCTAGTCGAAGTTCCACAAAAATGCCGGCCCGGTCACTTGAGAGTAATCCCTGAGAAGCCGCTCAACAGTTTCGGGCAGGTTGGAGTCTCAACAGACCGAAAAACGAACAGCCGTCTCCGGATTTAGGACTCACACCGTCGGAACGGCCCGAACAGACAAGGCTACACATCTTCTGCGATACGCTAACGACGAGAACACTGAGGCCGGGAGACTGAATCGGCAGCTACATGGCTTCCGGTATGGCTTTATAGCCTTTATTGAAAACATACATCGCATACCCAGTAGATGTGCATCGAAAACGGCTCCCCAGTCTCTCCGTACGTCTTGAGATATCGACGAGGAACGGTCATATCACTCACTGCGATGTTTAACAATGGCGAAAGCCAATGTATCGCAAGATAACTCTACAAGGGTGTCGGCAGGCACCCGAGGCAAAGAGCAGCAAGCTGCCCAGCATAGTCAGGAGGTGACCTGTCCACCACAGTGGAGTGGAGTGACTTCCCCTTCCAGTGCAGTCCAGTGACGTCTTCGGTACAGTTAAATGACGTCTCCGGCACAGTTGGGAGGCGATCTGACCTTTCCCGCACAGTGCGGCGCCCCCTCCGGCCGTCAGGCGGCATCAGGCGCCCCCTCCGGCCGTCAGGCGGCGTCAGGCGCCCCTCAGGCTGCCGACTGCAGCGGCGGGCGGGCCGGCGCGTCTGAGCCGGCGGACCACGCCCGTCGGCGGCGGCGGCGCTCTCACATTAGCCGGCCGGGCCGGGCACGTGTGAAACGGCCGACCGCCGGGCGCCGCGCGCTGATGGAATTGTCAGGCCGGCCGCCGCGCCGGCCCGCTGCCGGGCCGCGCCGGAGCTGGAGCTGGAGCTGGAACTGGAGATGGAGGCGGACAGGGCCGGGACTGGGCTGGAACTGGGCTGGCAGGACTGGATAGAGCAGGAGCTGGGCAGAGCTGGAGCTGGACAAAGCTGGGCTGGACAAAGCTGGAGCTGGACGGAGCTGGAGCTGGACTAGCGGAGCTGGCCGCAGCTGGAGCTGCACAAAGCTGGTGCTGGAGTGGTGGAGTTGACCGCAGCTTGAGCTGGACGTGGCTGGCAGGGATAGACGGGCTGGACTCAACACCAGACAGTGGATGTTCCACAAAGACAGCTTACCAACTAATGGCAAACGGAAAAGAATAATGCTGATGAGGAACACGGGATGTCGGAAAAATGTTTTTTCGGTTTTGTCGCTACTTTCTGCTGAACTAAATCCCAGTAAACTGGTACCAGACCTTTGCTAAAAAAAACCGACATTAGTTTTAAAAACAGGACGGCTGATTAAATTGAGAGTTATGTACGATCAACGAGGTCATCTGAAGTTGTTCCTTTCCTGCGAGCGGTGTGAACATACAGCAAGTCTTTAAAGTAGCACAACAGTGTAGGAAAGTAGGAAAAAAGACCACAAGTGAAAACAAAACAACCAAAAGCGAGACAAAACAAGTCATCTTCGTAAACCTGATGGTTCACATTGTGCTTACACAAAAGTACTACATGAACTAAATAACTTGGCTCATGGGAGCAAAATTAGACCAAAATTTGGTATGGAAGAGGAAATTCATCCGGCCTTGAAATTTGTCACTGGAAACATATTTACAAAAAGTTATCTTACAAAACACGAAAACATACGAATCGGCCAGGAAATTGTCACGAAATTGCACACCAATAATTTCTTTTGATATGAAAAGTTCCAAACCAAAGGTAGACGAAGCCACACCCCCGATTTTAATAGCAGTCTCCTTGCAGCGTACAATGGGAATACAGCCAACCTGCTGTTTCCGGTCTTATTCCAGTTTGCAGCGACCATTCCAACTCCCATACCGTTGTTCTTGCATAACCAGCGACTGATTTTGCTTGTAGGATCTTTCATTGTGGTTTTCTGACCGGTTGATTCTGTTTGGTTAATTGGCATTCAGCACAGTCTTCTCCACTTTATATAATTCGGTTTCCTCAGTTGACCTCGTCGTAAGTATTGCTTACGTTTTTATGTCTGGACGTCCTGTTTGGGATCTACTTAATCAGCATTTGTGGGAGCTCAGCAGCTTGCACCAGCAGTAGGACCACCTCTAAGCCGCTGAATAAAGTAATGAAAGCTGTTACCACATAGTGAGTAGATAATCATCAAATTACTGTTTTAAACAGCAAGGCCATAATTACGGCTAAGGATCCCAACGCACTGGGGTGAAATGGAAGTTAACAATTGGTTGCTATGCAGGGAAATTTGAAACGCACCGCTTGTATCACAGGAACAGACCACTTGTATGACATCATTCCAAACAGTCCACTGGGGTGCATCTGTGTAAGAGTGTGCTACTGCGTTCAGGACCATGCCGTGCATCCAGAGACTGACTTGATGGTGCCAACTTGACACCAATTTGGCGAGGGCAAATTGTGGCCAGTACTAACCCTGCCTTTTTACCCTTTATCTGCTCTTCACCTGCTCTTTACCTGCTCTTTACCTGCCCTGATACCACTCCTGACAGCTGCTGAGCCCGAACGACAATACTGACCCTCTCTCTCCGTTCTTTACATGTTCCGATACCATCCCTGATGCATTTTAGATGACTTCATCGGCCCACAGTCCCCGCACCCTCTCTGGGGGTATTTTAAATTACCACCGCTCCGAGCCCCACAGCAGTCGTACACCGCGGCTCTTGTCATATTAAAAATGCCAATTAGTCACAAATCTGCATTAGCCGGAGGACTAGGCAAACACTGAGGGTCGGCCGACCCAGTGTCAACATTTCGCCACTCGCCGCGCTACATAATTCATGCCCGTATCGATTGGCATGGCCGGATAGCATCTAGCGTTATGCCTCATCCATATTGATTTCTCTGTGGCACAGGTAATTACGGGAGTCGGGTGCTGAAGTCGGCCGGCGATCCCCCGTCTGCTGCGACAAACCGACCCTCCGACGGGTCCGCGGACGGTCCCGCGGGACCCCCGGGCAACATCCTTAAGCCCGTGACTCGCTGCTCAGGGTCCCATGGGTCGCCACGGACGGGGGGGGGGCCAGGGGGACCGTCAGCTGGCCCTAGCGACAGACGCGTTGGCAGCGGCAAAATCGCAGTACCTGTGTTAAGTTACTCGATGGGACGTAATGGAAAGCCTTGGAACTCTTGCAGAACATTGCTCGTCATGGATGCGTAAAAGCAGCGCTCCGAACATGAAAGAATTCGGATGGATTCACGTAATGCTATGACAGGGTTCACTGATTCCTCGGGAACGGAATATCACAGGCAGGTGTAAGCAAACGGCAGCGACCGTTACCGCCCACAGCCGACGACTGTTTTGTCTTCGACAAGCGAACCCCCCCTCGTTACCGTGTCAGCGCTCCGGTGTCAGCGCGTGTCAGCCCGGTGTTTGCGTTCGGACAAAGTCGTCGTTTGAGCGTCTGGCCGGGTGTTGCTGCGGGGTGAACTCAGCCTGTGTTCAAACACCGCTCGGCGCGGCGGCCGGCCGGCGCCGCGGAGGTGGAGATTCGCCCGCGCCGGCCATCGATTGGTGGAGAAGAGGAGGCCGCGCCGCGCCCGCCCGCCGCCGTCCGGAGAATTATGATGTCGTCGGCACGCAGATCAATACCGTACCTGGTCCGGACGGTGCGAGTACGCCGCGGCGGCGGCCGGCCGCCGCCGCCCGAGCTGCCCCGGTCCAGTCAGCGACTGCGGCGGCCGCCAGAACTGCATTCTGTTGAGGGGAGCCCTCTGACTGCGGCAGTCAGCAGAACTGCGGTCTGCTGAGGGGCACCCTCTGACCGTGACGGTCACCAGAACTGCAGTCTGGTGAGGCTCATCTGACTGTGGCGATTACCAGAACTGCAGTCCTGCGAGGACCGTACTCTTACTGGCGTCAACACCCGAACCCAGCTGCTGGCCTAGGCATGCCTCAGCGTTCTCTGGTGCGTTTGAATCTCGTGTGCCGGCCCCTAACTTCACTCGTTCTTCAGGCTGCAGGAAACTACCAGTATTCCTGAACAAGACGTCTATATACAGCTTTCGAATAATCTCTTGGTGCTATCAGCTGCGCCATTATCAGCCGATTCCACCGCTTCTAATGATTTCGTAAAGTCCAAAGTTTTGTCCATTCAAAAAGTATGAACAAGGGCCTCAAGCAATTTTCTATGAAAACCTCCGGTGGGTGCCTAAATCTGCTTCCAAGTAGCTCAGATGTTTTTCATATGTGAGCAGAAATTATAAATACCACTGGCTTCAGAGGAGCAAAAAACTCATAATCGGCCATGTGGGAAATTTGGAATTTCACGGGGAATATGACACCATCGATAATATTATTGCTCTGTTCACTTACTCCATGTCATTCGATAATTCATAGCCACAACCGTGAAAAAGTGGCCTGTTATTTAGTACATACTGCTCCGCCCAAAGCATGTTAGATCCTTAGATCCTTTTCAGATCGCCAGAGATCTGAAAATGTTAGATCTATGTCTTATATTCAGGCACATATATTTGTATCAATGTTGTTGATACCACTGAAGGCAGATCCCCATGCACGGAATGTTCCGTAATAATTTGCGTTTCATCGACAGCCCTAATTTTCCATGTCACTGTTTAGACCAGCCACCGATTCGGTTTCTACCGTGTGAGCTGTTTCCAGAATAGACCTCCCCGAACAAGTTAATTATTGTAGCACTTATGACATATTGTAGCACTTTTAACTTCTAAAACATTGATGCAAAACTCCACCACTTTGCAAATTGTGTTACCTAGATAAAAGGAATAGAAGGTTCGTGACATATCTTGCGCCGCATGTTCATGTAGCATATTTTTCGAATGTTCATTTATTTTCCCGTCACGCGAATGTTTAGCAGTGTGTATCTGCTGCATTACATCACGATTATATGTTGGACTAACTGAGCGCAGTAGCATGTAAACGCCTTACAAGAGTGCCCCAAATTTTCCATGGGCAAATACGCCTGATCTCCACATGAACTTTTCGTTGTTGAATGCGAAGTTTGGGCTCAACTCAGCCCAGGGCGGTGTTGTCCATTACGTTCGCCTCTACCGACTCCCAACTCCCGCATCCCACGACTCCTCTAACTAACTAAAGTAACTAAAGTAACTAAAGTAATTCCCGACTCCTGCCTGCTCCCGACTCTGAGTCCCGATTCTGAGTCCGACTCTGACTCCGAGTCCCGACTCGAGACTTGGCCCGATCCGAAATGCAGGGACGCGAGCCGAGACGCCGCTAGTCTATCGACTTTCGGGCGCTCCCTTTCAGTCCGGATCGTAAAAATCTGAAGTTGGTCGGCGGCGAAAATGGCGCGCCTCTGTGCCAGGCGGCGAAAATGGCGCGCCTCAGTGCCAGGCGCCGCCGCCGTCTCCGGAGGTGCTCAGCCAGAGGCGGGTTCAGCCGTGCGCTCAGGTGGGGGACTCTGATCAGCTCCAGCCGGCGCCAAAATTGGATTATGTGTGTAGCAGCCCGCAGGGGCAGACAGGGCCACGGCCTTTCAACCTGGCAACGGCCCTACTAGTTCTGGGCCAGTTTATTATTAATTCTCAGGTGTCGCATGAAAAAAACTGCTAAAAAGAAGGAGTAGCGAGTGGGCCTGCCAACGTTGAAAATGCTTCTACACCGATGAATTGGACATACTTAACTCAGCCACTCGCTGAAGTTGGAAGGAAATTTTCTTAAGACAAGTGCTTTTAGCCAGGAAATTCAGACCCATATCAACACCTTAAAATCCACGTTTATTTAATCTGTAATGAAATTTCACGTCGCCTGTACGTTAAGCTCATTGCTGTTTTTAGTTGACCATTGAGGCGTGTATTTATAGTTATTTTGCTGGAGGATGGTCATCACCATTACGTATCAATTGTGCGATCAGAAATGCGTCTTAAGCGGGGTCTCTAGCAGTTAAGCTATATTTGCAACGACGGAAAAGATTTTAGCCATGCAGCGCCAATTTCTCCCAGTTCAAAGCAAAAGTCGCTGCAAAGATCAAAGTAAACTTCTGCAAACTCCTGAGTGCCTAAAGTTCTAATACAGTTAATTTTAGTCCAAAAGGGGCCTCGTCTTCTGGGAAACCTGGTTTGGACGGATCACGCCGCTATCGCTGTTTGGAACCGCCATATCCAGGCCTTTGTGGAGCTCGAACAAAGGAATCTCCGCTCCTGGCCGGCCCGCGATCGCAACGAGCCTCCCCCACGCCCAGGTCCCACTCCCAGCCGCCCAGCACACACGACCACGGTCTGAGACGACAGCTGCCACCGGCACCGAAATACCCGGGACCGAGGACACCCGTTCACCCGACACCCGCTCATCTGAACGCAGGGACGGCACCGGGGCCGCTCCCGCCTATCGGGGTCGCGCGCGCGCGCGCACCGGCCGCGCCTAACGACCGGCGTCTTTGGTGGGCTCGTACTCAAGTTATTTCGGAGCGTAATCAAATCAAAGTGTATGACCACTAAATTGGCGCCGGGTCGGGCTTCGGCACGCAACCGCGGCATCGGCGCCGGCGCGTGGGTGGACACCGGCGGCCGCTGAGAGAGGCGCCCACTTTCTCCCAGAGATGCCGCCCGGAGAGAGAGTGGGAGGGGCGCTGGCGACGGCGCCGCCCGCCGGTCCTCCCGGGACCGGCACGGAGCACAGCCGTCCTCCCGGGACCGGCACGGAACACAGCCGCCCTCTAGGGACCGGCACGGAACACAGCCGCCCTCCCGGGACCGGCACGGAACACAGCTGTCCTCCCGGGGACCGGCACGGAACATAGCCGGCCCTCCCGGGGACCGGCACGGAACACAGCCGTCCTCCCGGGACCGGCACGGAACACAGCCGTCCTCCCGGGACCGGCACGGAACACAGCCGTCCTCCCGGGACCGGCACGGAACACAGCCGTCCTCCCGGGACCGGCACGGAACACAGCCGTCCTCCCGGGGACCGGCACGGAACACAGCCGCCCTCCTGGGGACCGGCACGGAGCACAGTCGTCCTCCCGGGGACCGGCACGGAACACAGCCGACCCTTCCTCTGTACCGGTGCGGGACACAGACCAACGTTCCGTCCGATTCACGGTACATGTAGGCCGGCTTACGTTTTAAGACTGAAAACCAGGCATGGAAGATGAAATTAGGAGAAAAATGTGCAGTGTTTTATGTATGCCTGGTTACAACGTATAGCTAAACACTTGCGCTGAAGACACACGTGTGGTGAGGCTGAATCCTCCTACCTGTGTTGCTTTTGCTTGTAAAACGTATTTACCTTTTGAGTGGTGCTTGCAGACACATTGTAGGCACTGTTTTGACAAAGATTAGCCCGCCGCGGTTACCTGCGGTCAGAGCTGGACCAAAGCCGCCAGAAAGCTGGCGGATTCTGTTGCCTGACCTGAGAGCTGTCTTCTGACCAGAGACCGAGCCGCCCCTGACCAGATACTGGGCCGCCCATGAACAGATACTCCTGACCAAAGACTGGGCTGTCCTCTGACCACAGGCGGACCCGACGGTCAGCCGTCCAGCACGGTCACCTGGAGGGGCAGCCTAACCGTCTCGGACATGCGAGTCCGATCTGTTGCGTGCCGCCAGAGGACCCACGAGGGGGGGGGCGCCACCCCTCCAGGTGCAGACCGGACCGGCAGACCGGCCGAGGGGGGGGGGGCACCTGGACAGTCCCGGAACTGGGTCGCCCACCATGAGGACACCTCACTCTGGTCACGGCCCCCGGGTTAAAAGGGTTAAGTGAGTCAAATGGGCGGAGCGGGCAAAAAACCGCCGGCGTCGGTAAAAAATCGGTAATGGAGTGGAAAAATGAGCCTCACCAGGCCCGTCGCAGGACATATGGTAACAAGTAATTAGTGGCTATATTCATTAGCCGTCCGGGCCGCGCGGCCGCAGCTACTGGAAACTGCCCGGACACGACGTCGACCAGGACAAGAAATCGCCCTCCAGGCCGCGATTAGGAGGCGCCGCGGCCCGGACGTGTTACCGTCGCGCCGTTCCGTCGGCGACGGCGTGCCCGCCTGCGTCAGGTGGCCATCTGCGGCTGACGCCGCCGGGTCCGACTTTGTCTACTGGAACGCCGTGCCGTCCCGCGGCGGCGTCGCGGGTGCACCAGCGTCAAAAGGGACACGGCGCCCCCACGACACGATTACCGATTCTAGCTATTTTCGGAGGACGCGGATAATAATAAGCAGTAACGCAGGATCCTGTTGTAAAAAAAGAACGCGGCAAGACACCAGACATCGCACTCAGGACAGCCCAGCATTGAAAGAAGCCACACACCTCTGGCCGCGGGCCGCTAAAACGCCCACCGACCAGCCGCCGGGACCAGAGACGCGCGCCCCGTTCACGCGTGCACTCCGCACCGGCGGCTGCGTATTGCACGTGAGCGGGCTATCAGTCAGAGCCGGCGGCGGACGGGAGCGCGGGCCGCCCTCTGCGTTTGTTTACGCTGCTTTATGGCGCCGTCCGGGCCGGCTCGCGTGGCCGGCCGGCTGAGTTGTGGCCTGCTCCTGCGGGCTGCCGACGCTGCGGCAAATGTGACGCGCCGCCGAGTTACGGCGGGGCTGCTGGAGAGCGGCCGGCGCCGAGAGGAACGTCAGACGCTGGTCCCGGCTCTGCAGCTCTCAATCAGTCTCCGACCAGACGGGACGGAAGCTCAAAAAGAATAACGAAAGGGTCATGCAGGAGAAATAGACGATACGCGCAATGTAATGAGGAGGCTGGACGTCATCGAGGTCCCTGGAAATATAGCTGCATTTAAACCGAGATATTTTTAAAAGAAAAAGATTCCTACGCCGTGGCTATACAAAACCGCGGTAAAGGTGGGAAGCATGTAACGCTGTTGTCGTTTACAACACAATCCCTGAAGGGCCAATAAACGTGATTGTTGAACTTCTTCAGCAACGACCTCATCCAGCAAAGAAGAATTGGACCACCGCGTACAATGGCTCCTTTCGTGTGCGAGGTCCATCTGTTACATAGTGCTCATCCACACTTCATATCTGCTACCGACCTTGATTCTCAAGTTGTTGGACCCAGCTATAGCAAAACCGTTCTGGTCCGCTAATACATGGCATGCAAATATAGCAGAAATATACTATGAGAAATATACGACGAGAAGTACCACAATTAAGATGTGCAGCGAAGCAAAAATTACGTCTATCATGGGAAATTATGTAATTCGAGTCAACATTTCATCCACCGAAGCGTTGGCATTCCCAGCTATTCTTGAAAATTAGCATCAACCTAGGTTTGTCTATAAAGTTGATTGATCAACTGAACTTGTCTATAAACCAAAATATCGGCTTTTCGGTATTGTTTTAGCTGTCATGAATACGAAAACATTGCGTTTCTCAAGGAGAGGTAAAATAACAATATCACTTGCACAAAGCAATGATAAGAATTCGTCGTGAGCGGGAACACCTTGCTGAGCACACATTATCTTCGCTATTTGCACAACACAGGGACATATCTGATTTCCGCGGTTATTCGATAATGAAATTCTTCTCCGCGTACCGCAGCGCGTCGGTATTTTACACAGCTAGCTAGACATGAAATGGAACCGAGTCCTTCTAAGGCCCTACGATGACGTTCTCGCATCAATCATATATACCTGATGTGAAGCAGCCGGTTACTCTGCCACAGCCATGCAACTTGAAAAGTGACAGCGTTGTGAAGAGCCAACACATTGGACACCGCGGCCCATCAGGTAACCTGCCCGTTTGTTGAGGCCGTCTGTCTGGCTTCAAACCGGACATGAAGTCTCGTCACGGCCTCCGTTTCATCTTCACTGGAAACATAAACTGTCCAGCCGGCAGCAGTCGGTAGTCGTCCTTCCGCTTGCGGCTCAGGATCTGTTGATCCAGACTACCACGTCTCATGCAGTTGTAGTCTCCCACTGGAGACATAGTTATGTAATAGCCACGGCGAACAGCGCAGTCGCAAAAGGTGTGAAGACGTCCGATCTAGAGCAGGTTACGTCTCCGCCTGACCACATGGTCACGGCCAGCACGTCTCTCGGGCCGTGCAGACCGGTCTCAGAGTCAGAGCTCGCCCTGAGCTACCCTGGGACCGTACAGCCTGGCTTCAGCATCTGAACTCGCCCTGTACGGCCCAGAGACCATGCAGCCAGGTCTCAGCGACAGAACACCTGAGTAGATATCGTCCCCGACGGGAGCCGAGCACGACGGCCGGGCCGCTCCAGCCGACACCTCAGCCTGAGCGCGCCTGACCGGGGCGGGCGGCCGTGCGCGGCCGTGCAGTGGTGGCCACCGGACAGGCCGATAAGCCCCGACCGCGACGCCGCAGCCGAGCCGCGCGACTCGGCCCGGCTGCCGGCGGACCGGGCCGGGACGATTAGCCGCCGCCGCAGAGTCAATGTCAGTGTCAGTGTCAGTGTCAGCCGGAGCTCAGCCGCGGCGCCAGTGTCGGGCCGAGGCCGGCCGGCGGACTCAGCGTCAGGCTGAGGCCGGCAGGTTCATTGTCAGGCTGACGCTGACAGGTTCAGTGTCAGGCTGAGGCGGGTAGGTTAAGTGTCTGGATGAGCCTGGCAGGCTCAGTGTCAGGCTGAGGCTGGCAGGTTCAGTATCAGCCTCAGCCTGGAAGGCTGAGTATCAGGTTGTGGCTGGCAGTTTCAATGTCGGCTGACGTCGGTGGACGATGTCATTCAAGTCAGCAAGAGGAGCTGACCGCACGCATTATCACCACTCCAGCGGGCCACCCTGACGGTCAGGTCAATGGGGACTCGTACAGGCCCTGGCTCTGAGAGGCGGCATTAGCCCCGACCGGCTGGAGCGGGTGCCGGCTCCTCGGGAACCGCGGCCGACTGGAGTCGGTCGGCTCGACGGAGGCAAACTCAGAGGCTGTTAGTTCGAGCTTCTGGCGGCGGCTTTTTGGTACGAGTTTCGTCAATCGTTATCCTTCTCCATAATTCCATATCTGCTTAACTTCAACAGCTTCCGACGGACAACGCGAAACAAAACTTAGACGTCACAGATTTCTTAACATTCAAAGTTTCCATATCCTTGAGAGTGCACGGGGATAGAGGAATGTGTGTCCGCTGTCTTCACTTGTTTTTACGTCTATGCTAAAGCTCCTGCACGTGCTTTTATGGCTGTGGCACGTTGGCTGCAGGTCGGCGACGGCCACGGCCCGAGCCACGGGCACGGACGGCGCGGCGGCCAGCCTGCCGACTTTGCCGTCCGCGCACCAACAGGCCGACCGGGATGCCGCTGCGTCGATGTCGACACCGTGCGTCGATGCCGACGGCCTTCCAAGACGTTGCCGGCAGACGACCGGCAGACTGCGTCCGATCCGACCAGCGGCCCTCTCTGTGACGCCGCCGACAGCCTGCCGGTCTGCCGTCCGTTGTCTGCGGCCGCAGGATCGAGTCCGCGCGGACCATACCGACAGCTGATACTGTGATCCGGGCCCGCACAGACTGATCCGACAGCCGGCACTGTGATCCAGACCCGGGTGGACTGAGCCAACACTGTGGGCTAGGGCCGGTATGGACTGAGCCAGCACTGTGGGCTGGGCCGGTGTGGACTGAACCAACACTGCGGGCTAGGCTGGTATGGACTGAACCAGCACTGTGGGCCAGGCTGGTATGGACTGAACCAACACTGTGGGCCAGGCTGGCATGGAATGAACCAACACTGTGAGCTGGGCCGGTGCGGGCCGCGGAACCCGACCGAACCAATCCAGGCGGCAGAATGTCTGAGACACAGTCAGAGAGCGCTTCCATCGCCACGGGGCTACCCAGCAGCAGAAGGATGCCCGTCAGCCCCGACGTAACCCCAAACACGCGGTCACCGGTCGCAGCAATGGGCATTGCGTGATATTCCGTTTGGACTAATTGCAGAACAACACTGCACTGCATCCAGCAATTATCAACTGCAACGTCATGACGCGTCATTGAAGAGCTCTTGTGCATGACATGCGGTCGTTCAGAAGAGCCGAATGCTTCATCTTTTGTGAATAAATTGCGGTTGGTGCGCCCTTGATAATCCGGCTGTTATCTGCATGTTTCCAACTTCAAACGTGCTTGGCTCCACTTAATTCCATGTTTTATCGTCTTTTAGAACACATGTTTTTGCAGGTATTCAGTACCGAATTCGTGCACTGTGTTGTTGCTGAAGTAACACTCATAAAACGTTGTTTGCCTTGGTCTGGGAAAACCTGTTCTTCACGGAAAAATGTCATCGATCAAGTGATCATAACGTTGAGGGTACCGAAACAAGCATTTGATTCATTAAACGGTAATGGATAATTTCGAAGACACCTTCGGCACTTTTGTCGAGACAATGCCAGGTCCAATCTCCATCGCAGTCTCAGTGCCTGCCGGTGCGTGTTCGCGATTGCAAGCAGAACTGAGCCGGCCTGTGGTCTCCGGCACCCCGCGGCAGGATCCACACCGCACCAGCACCAGCACCACACGGACCGGACCAACCGTCCGCTGTAGCAGCTCGGCGGTACCCAGCGGCCGGTGCGGCCGCCTGCTGCGGCAGCTCGGCGGGACCGGCTGGACGCGTTCCGACTAGCCCGCGCTGCAGTTCTCCGCCTTCAGCGCCGCTCGTCGCCGTAGCCGCCGTGTCCGGCGCCGTGGCGACCCCTCCGCGCCGGCCGCGGCCAGGTCGGCATTGTCGGGACCGACCCCGGGCACGTCCAGTATCGACCACATCGGCCGACGAGTTTGACCGCGCCCCAGGCAGGCCGGACTCCGGACTGAGAGGAGACTGGGACCGAGCAGCAGATGAAAGGTGCTGCGCCCGCTCACGCTGATGCGCGGACATCGCGGCGGGCCCATGGATGCCGCCGAGCGGGCAGGTCGGGGTTCTCGGCCGCCGCCGGTGGCATCCCGTCTGCACCCCACGGTCCGTCCGCAGCACCCGCGCCGCACCCCACAGGCTGTGCGTGCCGCCGCCATGAAAAATTCAGCCATTATCGGCCAGTCGGAGCGGTGCGCTAACCAGGCACGGCACGACAGCCGGTCACCGACCGACGTCGGCGTCGACGGCCGCCGTGATCGTCGCTTTCGACGGCCGGCCGGGACAGCGCGCTCGCGCCGCGCTGCGGAACCGCGGCCGACGGTCGCCGCCCGCTTCAGGCGACCGCCGAACGTGAGAAGGGGACGGCGACGGGCGCGCGTCGACGCCGACCCGACGGCCGCCGTCGGCCGCGACGACTCACCTCTTTCCGTTTCGCCGCCGCCTCTTGGTGGCGTACACGGTGCCGATGGGGTTCATACTGCAGTGGCTCAACATGCCCACGTGATCACTGTGCCCGCCGAGCCCGTGCGAGCATGGCGCGCCGCCACAGCCCAGTCACTGTCCTTGCTCGCGCGCCTGACGTCCACTCGTCCCCGCCGCCGGCCGTTGATTGATAGCGGCCGGCGCGGAGAGGCCGGCGCGGGCAGGCCCCGCCCCCCGCGCGGCGCCGACCAATCAGCGCCGGTCGGCGGCGGACACCCACGGCGGCGGCGGCGCGGCGCGCGGCAGCTATGGCGGCGGCCGGCGGCTGGCGCGGCCGCCGCCGGCTCGCCTGACCCGGTCACAGCGCGTGACCCTGACCTTGGTGCCGGGTCGCGCGCGCGTCGGCGGACCCGCCGGCGGCCGGCCGGCCGGGCGCGACCCGCCATCGATCGTGCGGGGCACGCCCTCCCCTCCGCCCGGGCAGATCAGGGGGGTGACTCCGCCCAGCTGTCCGGCCGTGGAAAAAGCAGCCGCTTCACGCGGTGTGCGGGCGGCGACACGACGCCATTGAAAGCTGAGAAGGGCGGCGGGGCTGGGCGCCCGGTCCGGTGCAGTGATTCCCCACGTCTCCCCTGCGGACCTGGCCGTCAAGACTCCACGTACACGAAAGCATGCGTCATCGGTATTTTTTCCGGCTGAGTTCGGAGACGACTAGATCGCGTCATCGTGGTGATGGAGCCAAGTGTGCGGTGGTCAACATGACGGATCCCGGCTTATCCGCTCAGCAGCTTCTTAATCGACCACACGCTGTCTGGCAAAGTCTCCTGCTTGGAGACATTGACGTTTTTAGGAGCTCTCGGCTTACAAGCGAGTAGTATGACCGATCCCGCAACAGCGGAGAAACCTGAAAGTTCAAACCCAGACGCAAGTCAAACAATGAAATTCCACTCACGCACGTGGGCCGGCCGGTGTTGTATCCACGCTTTCCTTATACGTTTGTGCAGCATTTACCGTGCCCCAGCCCAGCAGTCACAGTCTCCAGACGGGACGGCGCGCCGGTCGCACCCGTTTTCTCTCCCCTCTCCACCCCCCCCCCCACAGCACTGAGCGTTCCTGAAGGCGCAGCACCTTGTGGCGGCGTGCGGCACCCTGCGGCCCTGCACGGCAAGAAAACAGTAACATCACGATAGCTCTTACATGGCTGACGATCCCGGGAGAGATGGGTCTGGACCCCCTCCCTCCGATTCAGGAATTTTAGCATTGGGCCTATGGCAATAACCGGAAAGAAACGGTCTCAAATCCTTTGTGGAACCCCGAATAATTCCGCGAAATCTTCAGCCATGCTCCTACCCCAGCCTCCAGCCTGCAGCCATCCTGCCGCCACGTCTCGTCTCTCCCTCGTCGCGGCGCTACAGAAACGGGCCGGTTTTCGCTCTCGGCTCGGGATCGTGACGCCCCGTCTCCCCGCTGCAGGTAGGCAGGGCCGCTGTCAGGCGGCGCCCGGCCGGCCGCCGCCGCCGACACCAAAGGCGCCGCCGACGGCCGGCTAATGAGTTTCCGACGAGGCCGACGTTCGGCCGGAGCCGCCGCCACCGACGAGGCCGGCGAGGTCGGACGGCAGAGGCGCGTCCAGCCGGGTCACGGGTGGGCCAACAGAGGCGCGTCCAGCCGGGTCATGGGGTGGGCCAACAAAGACGCGTCCAGCGGAGTCGCAGGGTCTGCTAACAGAGGTGCGGCCAGTCGGGTCACAGGGTCTGCTAACAGAGGTGTGGCCAGCCGGGTCGCGGGGTCGGCGGCGGGGTCGGAGCCGGGTCAGCTCGGGTCAGACCCGCCTGGCGTCGCCCCTGGACTGGAATAGCGCCCCGTTCTGGGAAGGTGGCTGGCGGCCGATTGTGTGTCACTGCAGTGACGGCCGGCGGCAGCTCGCCTTCCGGCCCGTCTGGCGGCGGCGGCGGCGGCGGCGGCTGGTTCCACCTGACAGGCTCGCCTCCGCTCCGCTGGAAATCCAATCTGGTGTCGATCATACCGCCCTACTCATTGTCGGCTTTGACTCACCGGCGAGGCGCTTTATCGCGTCCAATTTTGTCTTTGAATTCTGCAATTCCCGGGGTCTTCAACTTCGCATGAATCAGCTGCCCGATTTGTGGCCTGAAATTGGCAAAGACAGACTTCTGTGGCGAATGAAAGCTTCAGGCGTTCACTGTTGCGTAAGATAACAGCGCGGCTGCCGCCACACCCTGCATCTGATGAAAAAACCAAGCTTTTCCCTATTTTCAGCCCTGTTTGAATAGATGGATATCGTAATTACGACAGCACGGGTCATTAACAGGCATTCGTCCTTATTTGAGCCCGTGCTCATTCGTAAATTCATTGATTAGTTAGATTGCGTGACCGGCCAAAGGACATCCATTGTCATCAAAAAGGTCCTCGGCTGATAAGGTGAGTCGCGCGCTTGCGCTGAGCAGAAAAAAACGCTGCATCACCAATGACGCAAAAATGTCCTGGTCGGATATTGACCTCACGTGCTACGAGGGCGGTGTGCAAAAATGTTAACGTTCATGGTACAGCAGGAAGCGTCCATTGTTCCGTGCGCTGGCACAATGCTTGAACTTTGGTTGCGCAGCAGACCCTGCCAAATATGACAAAATCAACTCAGAAAACCTTCCCTGTTCTGGAAAACTTGACCAGAGGCGCACCCAAGAGGTGTCCCTCCACGGCTGCAACATGGCAGACTACACACTTTCGTCCCTGTACGTTACGATAGATAACTCTGTCCTTGCGTCTGCCTTTCGGCTTCCCTCAAAGAAAACACTGTGTCCTCCCTTGACACTGTTCACCGTTCCACATTGCCACTGTTCAGGAAAATCATGGAGGGCAACGAACGGCACGTGACTGCTGCTGCGGGGAAATCTGCTCGTGACTGACTCTTGTCCTGAGACTGTCGGCTGGGTGGGTCGAGTGCTGCCACCAGACGCGACGTCCTGGACCCACAGACCTGGACTGTTCTCAGGTCCGCCAGCCGCGGATCCAAGCCAGCCGGATCCAGCCGTCGTGGGCCGTGAACGGTCTTTCGGTGGGGGGGGGGGGGAGTTGGGCACTGGAGAGGAGACCATCGGTTCTCACAGTTTCTAATCGTTGGTTGACGGTGCCTATCATCATTAGATTCCAGTGTTCTTCCTAGTCAAGCAGAAGTGGAGGAGACAGGGGTGCTGTTTTATGTTCTTTTGGTTCCTTTGCTTCCACTCAAGTCCCACCGACGTATCTACATTTGAGACCTTGCAATATGAATTTAGAACCCACCAATACACTTCGTCTGAATATGCTGTACAGATTAAAATTTAAATGGACCTGATCGTCATCCTACGGAATGATATGTTATACGAAGAAAATGGCCAGCACACTTAAAAAGAGTTCTAATATTTGGTGAGGATATGTTTGCATCAAGGGTGAAGTTTCCTGTGCATGTGACCTGGTCTCTCGAACTTTGATTTGGACCCCACCATTCTCAGCCTGGGCCCCGCCAATCGCACTTGGTCCATTATTTGTCGAAAAAGGGAAAACTAATTCAACCACTGTAGAATAACAAAAAACATGATACAGATAAGCTTTCAGCATTGGAAGGTTAGCTGAAGTCAATGACCAGGCAGAAAAGGTTGAGTATAAATGGCTAGAATTTGAGTGTTCACCTTAAAAGCATGTAACTTGCAGGCATGGAGGCACCGACAGCTTAGAGACACATTTTATGTGCTCGCTTTTCGCTGTGGAAATTAAAGTACACAAACGAATTTTGGCAGTCTGAAAACAAAGGTCATGATTTTGAACCGAAAATTCAAGGAATTTTCGGTTTTTGGGTGGTATGGTTTGTTAATCGTGGTTGGGCCTCACCAACAATTTTCAAAAAGTTTCACTAATGGCATGTAGCGTTTACACAGAAAACAAAACATCAGAAGAGCACCAGAGGGGTTGCTGGGATGGGTTACGCACGTTTGCAGGGATGGGCTGTACACCTCTGGCTTTGCAGTCCTTGTTCAAGAGCGCACGTTTATAGCAAAGCAAGGGCAAATGAGTGGTGAGCTCAGACGCACACATGATCACACAACTTTCTTTCATAATGTTCTCAACGGTAAATATTCATTGCACATAGGTATAACCACTGCCACAGCAGACGGCTCATCGACCACTTTTTATCTAGTGCGCGATTGTACGCCGTCTCTGCTCTATCTTAATTCGACTCTATGAACATTACCTGAGACGCGCTCCCATGGGGCCTGTTGCCCTGTTGACGTCGCCCACAAACACTGAGAGAACTGTAAGATATGGCTGGAACTCGTGACCTTGGCACTCCGGCGAGACAAGATATTAATTGCAAAGTCGAACCTGCATCCAAATCCATTTCTGCGTCATAAAAATGGCATCCAGTTGATTGAGGTTTCAGAAGTTTCGAATACTTCGTTTCTTGCTGCATTCGTAAGGCTCGTGCTTCCTTCTGAACTTAATGCATAGGAGGCAATTTCTACAGCTGTCCATTTCATACTTAACTTTCCCTTTTTTATTGAGACAGCTAGCTTCAATTGCTATCTACGTCGCTGCATAACGTGGAACATTTGATGCGGGTGTACAATGACTATTGTAGAAATGTGATATTTTAACAACACGAAATAATCAAATTATTCAGCGTCAGCTATCCCAAATGCGGCGGTAAATTTACACTTAACGAACCAGGCTGTGCAGCAGCATATCCGGATTCCACACACCATTTCCCAACATGACAGCCTGCAGGGAAGATAAAAATATAGCCGGGGATGAGGCTGCATTGTATGCCGTGGATAGCGTCACTCCTGTTTCCTGCCGCTTCCGCACACCCTCTCAGATGTAACCCACAGGCATACCATAAAACATGGCATACGATAATCGTTTAAAAAATCCCATCACGCCTTTGTTCCACACGGGCTTTTAACCACTAATCAGAGCGCCTCACGGAAACGTCAGAAAGCGCCCACAGTAAATCAGGTCTCCTCCGATAGAGTCTTCTGGCGGCACGGACACGTGCGTGAGTCGAAGCCGCTTCGGCCGCTCGCTCGAGCCGGCGAACCGCGTCCGCCGTAACGGCTGGCTAGGCCTGACCAGCGCCAGTTTAAGGCCCGTGCTGCTGACCGCCGACTGCTGCCGCGGCCGGTACCCCGTCACCGGTGCCGAGATCGGACCGGTCCAGCGGCGTGTGGGTGCAGCAGTGGGCAGCCGCGCAGGGGTGTCGCTTTGTGCAAATGATTTTGGGGAACCGAGGGCCTGGCAATCTAATCTCCCCCAAATGCGAGTTCTAATACGGGTTAAATCCACCATATTGACCGAAGGCAGTTTTATTTCTGTTTTACGGTTATCATTAACCAAATAACAAACCATGTTGTCTTTGTTAAAACTAGCAGAAGATACTGGGGGCGGGACATAACCATCTTTGGAAGGCCCAAGAACTTCATGGGGGACATGGCCCCCGCAAAGGGATAGAAATCGACACCTTTGCAGCCATCGCCTGGGAGAAGCGTGGTTATACTTTGGCCCTGTTGGTTCGTCAGCTGCACGGATTCTGATGGTACAAATACAGAACAGTGCACTGATAAGAAATGGCCGTGACGTGGTGGCGATTGCCCATCCATTGGTGTGTCCGTTCAAGAGCGAACAATCAGTCACCTGTCCGACGGCAGAGGAGCCAGCACGGGTGTCAGGCCGGCGGCAAGGACCGTACAGAGACGGCCCAAATTCTGTCCGGTCGCTGCCGACAGTAAAGGCTGAAACGAATTCAGCAAACGCTTCATAGTGTTTCCCATGGAGTTCTTCAACCTTGGGCTTGGCATCCATCCTCTTGGCATTTGTCCTCTTGACATTTACCCTTCTGCAGCTTTTAAGTCGCTGAAATTCAAGTGTGCGGGGTCTACATGGACATGAATAATTTACGTACAAACTCGCAAGTCGTCCACGTCAAACCTTCACTATGATGGCCAGTTCCAGGTCTTTCGATCGAGCCGTGTTTGCACCTCTACGCCGGAGCACGCAGCCATTTCCAAATCCCTCTGCCGAGCGAGCGTCTGACACCGACTTCCGCCCTGATCCGCCGGTGGGGAGGGGGGGGGGGGGCAGAGAGCGGGGTCCGTCCGGCCGGAGGGCGCCAATTTCCGCCCACTGTCTGTCCCCTCTATCCCCCTGGATCCCGCCCGATCCCGCTCGATCCTCACAGGTAATCAGCCTCCAGTCCCCCCCCGACACGCGTCAGATGGGGGCCATTTCGCCCGGGGCGGTGAGGGGAGGACAGGGCAGGTGACTGACTGACAGAACCGCTGAAGACTGGCCGCCGGTCAGCAGCAGATCTCAGACGGCCGTCAGTTGGTCAGCTGGCCAAGGCGGACCGAACGTCTGTCAGGAGTTTACACGGCTGTACTTTTCCTTAGCCGCCACGCTCCACAGCCCATAACACCCCAGGCCGCAGCCAGCCACAGCCTTACCCATAGGTCTAACGGTCAAGGTAGGCTAGCTCGATGCCTACCCAGGTAGTTGGGACACTTACCCACTTGCCCTATGGGACTGAGATCCTGATGTTTTGCCATGTAAACAGCTGGCAGGCACTAGGCAAGCAGGACTAAAGACATCCTTCCCGTCTGTAACGTGCTGCACTGCCATGTGAAGATACCCATGTAGGTGAGGCCTGGACTTTGTTTAACTTCACAGAATTAACTATCTACGTAGCTAGGTATCAACCCAAACTTCCATCACAGGACTGCAGCTTGACGGCATTTTCTTCAGGACCTGGAGAGAATGTAGCTTGCTCATTAGTAGAATGAAATGGCTAATTTGTGCCTTTCCATTTCATTCTGTTCATACTTGATTGTTTACCCCCGTGCAGCAGCTGCATTACAGCTTTCCTGTTCCTCAGATAAGTTGTGAAAATAATGAGCTATGACATATATGCTGTTTGTGTTTGCTATTTTATGCAACAGAATGTTTCAATTACATACTAGACGTGGTAGAAAGTGTCAAGTAAAGTTTACAATATAGAAACACCTGCTAAATTTTGTGTGGTTTCCTTAGCCAGGCAACAGCCGTGGCCACAGCAGCAGTCATGCTTCGCCGGGTTTGTGCAGCTGCCCGTCCCGTTAGCTATAGGTTATAGCCGGCCGCCCGGCTGGCCACTTTATGTAAACCTCTGCTGTCAGGGGTCGGCCGGCCGGACCAATGCTGACTGGACATCGTCCAGTGACGGACGCTCCGATGGGTTCCAGTCTGGAGCCTCCAGCCTGCCAGGGGATAGGGATCAAGTGAACCGCCAGCCGGCGCGTGGAAATGTCAGATTTCTGCGCTGAAATGATGGTCGTCTGTTGGCTGAAGCAGGTTTACTTCTCTTAAGCTGTTGCTGAGATGCGTGCGTGTGTTTACATGCCTGCACCTACAAGATGGTAGCCACTAGTACTCCCCCTCTCAGGAAAAGCAATTCACATGATGTTAAAGTAACATTTAAATGTGAATCATGTTCATGATACGAACAGATGGACCAACAGTAGATTAATTTCCGCTTTGTTTACGGTGTAGAGCTTTTGGGTTGATGCGATAGAAGCAAGCTGGCTTACGCTGCTAATTAATTCAAAATATCACGGTTCTTGTAACGTTCGTGACTACGCGCGACTTCGTGTGTGTTTTACATCACTGATATGATTCCATTGATTCAGAATTGCCACACATACTGCACTGGGAATGATGGATGGTCACTGCACCTTTTCCCTTGTTAGCATTTTTTTATTTATTTACCGGCCCGCTGTTCGCGGAATTCTCATACATTCGCAACGGCTCACTGAGCGGAACAGAACTGAACGGCGCTGCTTTCAAAAACCACCGAGAACATTGGCGTGCATCGCAAATGAGCTTGAAGCATGCGGGATTTAAATCAGTCCCGCATTTCCGCCGACGGATCCGTCATGTTACGTTTTCCGCTCGCTGAGGCGCGGCTGCCAGGAAGGCTCCCTGGGGCCCTCACAACGACGTGCATCCCGCCGAAAACGTCGCACGAGCCGTGTTAGCCTGCAAACGCGACCAGGCGTCCATATCCGGCACGGACTGGAGAAGGGGGTCAGGCAGCGCCACCGGGCCGCCGGGCTCCGTTGTGATCGCGAGGATACACGGGATGCCATTGGAGCCTTGTGTCTCTAAGCCGAGTGCCACGGGTAGATAAGCACTTTCTAGACAAGCACGCAAGTCTTGAGGGAGCTGTGTTTTCCATGTTGGTTTTTAGCGCCACCAGGACGCCATTTTTGCAGGACATTGCTTCTGTTCTGTAGCTCTAAATCCCGATAGCAGCAGTAGCGTTCGCCAGTCACGATATGCGCTTTGGATACACACCTTGAGAGCTAACCGACGAGCATATCCGCTCATCACGCATACACATTTAAGCACGCACGCACCCACACAGGGGCGCACGCACGGTGCCGCGCCATCACGCACTTGCCGCGGTACGAGCCGGCCCGCTGCGCTGGCGATCTGAGCCGCGTAGCGGCTGCAGAAAGGCGTCTTCTCCCAGCTGGCTGAGGAGCTGCTCAGCGGTGAGGCATGTTCTCCCACCTGGCTGTGAGCTGCTCAGCAGTGAAGTGTGTTCTCCGAGCCGGCCGTGGACTGCTCAGCAGTGAGGCGTGTTCTCCCAGACGGCTGTGAGCTGCTCAGCAGTGAGGCGTGTTCTCCGGGCCGGCCGAGGACTGCTCAGCAGTGAGGCGTGTTCTTCGAGCCGGCTGTGAATTGCTCGGCAGTGAGACGTGCTCTCTGAGCCGGCTGGTCGGAGGGCGGCGGGCGATCCTGCAGCGCTCGGCCGGTAGCACACTGCCGGCCGCCAGGCGGCACTCAGTCCGGCCAGCAGCCCAGCAGCGAGAGCGGAGCTCACAGCGCGAACGTTCCGCCGGGCGGCAGCGTCACGGCGCAGGGGTCACACGGCCGCACCGCCTTTTAGGACCTGCCCTCACGCGTCCAGCCAAACGCGCCCCGGCAACGGTCGGCCCTAATTGGCGACACACCTGCACGGCACGGCGGCCCGTTAAATAGCACGTGGCGGACCAGCAGTCTCCAGGAGACATTACGCCTGATTAAGACGTGAATGTTTTGCAGCTGATCTGATAACGGGACAATTTACGGCCTCAAGCGACCCCGCTTCTGTCCGAGGCACTAACTGCCCGACTACCGGGCTTCGTTCAGTTAAGGCTAATTTCTGATATTGATGGTGTGTTTGGATGTCAAGCCTAATTCCCACTTGCACCGATAGTATAGATTTACGGTCCACATCGAAATCCTCTTTACCAGGATTCTTCTCGGTCGCGGAAAATGACGCGCAGAGCTACACATGTTAAACGCTTGTACACTGGCGAAGTTGTGTCATCCAGGACGTGGACCGACATGACCCCTCAAACTGTAAAGTTTAATATCCATTGACGTCGAATTGACCCCAAAACGCAGCAACAGTTTAAGAACAATGACGGGGCCGCATCGTGTCGGATAATCCTCCTTTTTGCTGTAACGGACGACATTTTGAGGGGCACCTCTCAGTGACATTTGTAGCTCACCGTCATGGAAAGGCTGTGGTGTTCCGTATACGACGGGTAATTTATCCATCTTATCTTTGAACGTCGCGATGGCTCAAAAGATTACACCACTCCTGCTATGTATAAAAGTGACCGCCTATGACTTTTTTACATCAGAATCTATCCAACCCAGAGCCCATATGCCAGTATTGTTCATTTTATGTGCACAACACATATTTTCACACCTGCAAAAATATTGTACCTGGTCTCCGTTCTATACCGGTTGCTGAGGCAGTCTCTGAAACTGAAAAATCTGGAGCTAAGCAGATCTGGTCTCCACCAAGCCTCATCAGTCATTAGCCTTAGCATAAAATCTGAGTTGCATTATATTCGAACACGGAAGGTCATGCGGTAAGCTGCAGGGTTTCTCCAGGCCTTAATACACCACCGTCCTAAAACCTGCACTAGCCTACTTCATCGTGACTGAGGACGTTCATGTGGTTCGCGCCGACCAAAGCAGAGGAGCCACGCACGGACGTAAACGAGAGGCCCGGCATTGGTGTTGCCTGCGCTGCACGGACGTTATCGCGGCGTCCCCCGAAGAGGCTGTTCACCGACTCTGTCAGTCAACTAGGCCTTCGGCTCTCTCCCTCTCTCCCGCTCCAGTATCTGGGGGAGACCGGCGGGTCAGACTGGCGCCAGCTGCGGAGCGGGAGAGGCAGACCGCTGCTCCCGGCTGCTGTCGCCCCCGGCGCTGCGGCCTCAGCCCAGCAGACGGTACAGGCGCCGGCGAGCCGTCGCCCGGTGGTAGCGGCAGGAGACCGCTCCAGAAGTATTACGGGACAGACTACATCCAAGTGGCGACTGCAGCGCACGACTCGCAAAGTATCTCGGCTGCGTCGAATAGTGCCGATTTCGCACACTCCCGGGTAAGGCAGGTATACCTTTTGAAGCGCAGAATAGTCATCTCCTCTGCTCAGCACACATAGGATCGCCGCTGCTGCTCTTATCTGCATTCCCCAGCATGAAAGAGACCTTTGGAGACTTTATAACAGCTTTTCTAATCGTGTGCTCTTTGTGACAACTAGCGGCTTTTTACTGTCTATCGCCTTAAGAACAAATGGACCACGAAATATTGTACATTCGCGGCACTCACAAATATCGCTGCATGGAGCGTAACACCACATCCACAGCGAAGTCATTTAAGCGTGAAAAGGTAAACGCCTCTTTAATTACCATGAACGGCATACACTGACGCAAATTATTGTGATGGGCAGCATGTAAACAGACGAGAGGATGACATGTGGAATTTTGGCTCATATGTGGAAACGAGAAAAAGGGCACGACTCTAATGGTTTCCAATTTGTTTAGTTGTCCTTTGGTTTTGCATTGAACGAAGTGTCGAAAGTTTCGTCAGTGCCATTTTCCTTTTCATGATCTCCGATACTCGCGCCTTGAGCTGACGAAAGCATACTTGAAATGTTATTTTAGGAACAGATACTTCGTGAGCCAAATGTGTGCACTCTTTGTTTTCACATCACCATTTGTGAACATTTTTGTGCGTGACTCGCAATGCTCATATAAGACAATGCAACCTTTGTTGTGCATGTTTTATAAGTCAGACAAGGCACAGCCTCGCTATTAGTTTTCGACACATTCATTGGCGTATGGCTTGGAAAAGCGCCCCTTACTCGTGCGTAGTAATCAGCACGATTCATCTTGCTGATTTATATGTTATCATGTCAAATGTCATCGCCATATCATCACGATGTCCGACGAAGCATGGCTGTTGTGGATAATACGGCGAGACGGATATATAAGAAGAAATTGGCATGACTTATCAGGAGGGGTGCTTCAGCGATTAATTAAGACCTTTAAAAAGGACATGCTCGATAATCCCTCCAAAATAGCGTAATCTTTATTTCTATGTTGATGCACAAGCTGACTAAACAAAAAAAAAAGACAAAAAAACGCATGATAGTGAACTGAAAGCGACAGACACTCCAGCCTACTTAATGTGATAATGTGTTTAAGTATTTGACGTCTTACGCAGAAAATTAACAGCCATAACCCCTCCCCGAATCTTAAGAATTCTTGAAAACTAGTGAAAGCTCATATGGTGATCGCTAACTCAGTCATTGTCCTGCCCGGTTCTAAATCTCTACGATAGACGAACAGGTAACCATCTATATTTGGAACGAGGTATGTGGGACGTAACGAACCGACAGCTATTTCGTGACTCGGAAGCCGTCAGTTTCGTTCGGTTTCACACCTTAACTCATCTGTTGTTGCCCGCTGATTTGCACTGAACTTTATGTAGTAAAGTCACGATTGGTTCGGATGCTTTCTGGCTTTCAATCATCGTGTCTTTGCGCAGTTAATAAACGGCTTTCTTTCACGCATTAATTGTGCAATTTAGTACTCCAGAAAGATGAATGGCGACTGATATACGAGAAGTCCATAATTATGCACATTTATAGAGTTCCACCAAGTTCTTCGTAACGTTTTTACCCCATTCGTGATATGTAATTACAAGCAGTAGCAACAAAGAAACCATTGCATTGAAAACGTTTGCCGGGCAACGGAAGAAACCAGAGTTTTATGCAGCTATTCAACTAGAGACGAACAGGAGTTAACATTTTAGGCAGACGACAACAAAACTCGAACACGCTGAAAATGAGCCATGAAACTTCTAAGTTATTTTGGATCCAAACCAAAAGATTTCTTGTTTTTGCTTTTTTGTGTTTCCATCTACCATTTATTATCCCAATGTGTTGTTCTCACGCTTCATCTATGGATGTTATCTTAATGGCGTGCTGGGCGTTGAGAATACGAGTGAGGCGGTAACATCTTTAAGATAAGACAGAAGACAACAAAAGGCCCACTTTTTACGAAAATGCGCTTTTATCACGAAATATCTTATCGGCAGTACATCAGGTTCAAAATTTGTTTGCCCAGGGAACTAGTAAGGTTAATGCCTACATTCTAATCCAAAATATTTTTTTTTTTTGAAAGCCATGAACACCGTCGCATATTAAAAGATATTACCGGTTATGTTATGGTTGTGTGACTGTATGTCCATACGAAAAGGCAGACAGTTGACCGAAATATATGCTACGCTGTAAAGTACTAAACATATAACTGCAACACTACTTCATTCTTCGTCTTAGAACACTGTTTTTGCACCTCACCTTACGGTGCGGATTTCATTGTGCATTTTCTTTGTGTCCCTGTTTCAGAAATGGACTAATTAGAAGTTAAAATAAGAACAAATTTATAGCCAAATAGGATGACAAAGTTTTGTCTATCACGAATTTAAAGAAGGTTCCTTCCGTAACACGACCAGCAATGAATTGTGACTTCTGTTTAGCCCATGAAAGAGTCACGGTGGAACATCTCCTGCATTACGTATACCATGCATGACTTTTATTTCACTTAAGACGGATGATTAGACGATAAAGAATGACATTATTGATTTAAATAGCTTTCCAAGACGCAGTTTTAAAATTTAGGCGAAGCAATGCTGGTGGCAGAGCGCAGCGCCACGCCTCCACAGCCACACCCTCAGCTTCGCATTAAGGACCTGACACCTTCAAAAAGTGCCCACCTTTTGGTGACGCAGATCTACCGTTGCTTAATCTCGCCCACTAGGCCACGTGCCGAGATGGCCCCCTCTGAAACTGTGTGTCCAGTGATAAGGGGGAGCCCAGCACGCGATCGCCTCGCCTTTGCTCCGTCTGGGTAGGCCTGCCCCACTTACACCATCTCTCACGGAGAGCCGTGGGGGGGGGGGGGCACTCCACTCCGACCGGCGGCGGCGGAGCGTACAGGTAATCACGTGATTATCACGCTAAAGACACGAAAACATGCCCAAACAGGGCCGCGCCGGCTGCGTGGTTCGTAAGACCGTGAAATTGTGCGGCCACGACCCGTTCGGCGCCCAGCGGGTCGGCCACAGGGACGTGGGTGGCGCCAGCGGGCCCCTCGGTCGGAGGGTCGGAGGTGCCGGCCATCTCAGCGAGAATCGCCAGAATCAAGGCCAGCGCCGCCTTTAAAGGAACACGGCCGACCCGTAATCTCAGCTGAACCACGAGGCGGCCCGGCAGGGCGGACCGTTTGTGAAGCAAAACGAAGCTGCGGACTTAGGCGGAAAAAATCGCGTCCTGATCGCATCAAACGGCACGAATGGCTGAGCCCTGAAGTGCAGGGTGGGGAGCGTGCCACTTCATGGGGGAAGTAACATGGAACGTTGCATCTGGAATCCTGTTTTCTTTTGAAGGTGACGAGAACGTCAGGTTAAGGAGCCTCGGTCGCCTGGGCCGCTTACTCTCTCTACCCTTTTGCAGGTTGAGTCCAGTCTTACGAACAAGATTAGCGGCATTACTCTTTGCAGTATGAATGCATGCCCTAAAGCATCATCATTGTCTCCCAAAAATGTGTAAACTGACTGAAAGCACTAGCTCTTCCAGCTTTATTTCCATCCTTTTTATGAAAAAAGGAATGCAAGTAACGGACAAAGGTGCCCTTTACAACCATGCCTCAGCGCGAATTATCAAGGTGCCCCGACTGCTCTGAGTCGGAACACGCTGGAGCAGGCTTAGAGAAGCACACTGACTACTGTCTTGGCGTTTGAGACGCGATGCGGGCGACCCAGTTAGATACATCGTCTCCATTTTAGAATGCGTTCACGCCGCCTGCTTAGGTCTGACGTCACATGGGTCGGCTGAAACAGCCGCTCATCGTTACAAGCTGTCTGCGCTAAGCATCACGCAGTAGGGCAATCAGTGCTGATGCCAAAATAAAACTGGCGCAGCGTCAGAGTCAAGTCGTCACCACTTCGCCTGGAACTCCCCCACTCTCTCTCTCTCTTTCGTCTATCTTTCTGTCTCTCCTTCACCTTTTCTCTTTCTCTTCCTTCTTTTTTCTCTCTTGCTTTCTCTCTCTCTCTCTCTCTGTCCCTTTCTCTCCTCCTCCCCTTTTCCTTTCTTTCTTCCTTTCCTTCTCCCTCTCGAAAGCCTTGAAACACCATGTTTCAAGGGTAACCCGCATGTCCTCCATCCATGCGAAGAAACGAGATGAAGCACAAGGTTCCAGGCTACCTCATTCCCCCCCCCCTGCGTCCGGCGCCTGAGCCGTCATCTGTCCTGTCCCCAGCAGCTGTCCTTTCCTGCCCAGCGTCCGTCCCGTCCCCAGCTAACCCCAGGCCCTCCCTGCCCAACATCTGTCCTGTCCCCAGCAGATCCCAATTTCTTCCTGTCCAGCGCCTGTCTTGTCCCCAGCTGGCTCCAGTCCCTCCCCGTCCAGCGCCTGTCTTGTCCCCAGATCACCGCAGTCTTTCCATGCCCCGACCCTGTCCCATCCTCAAATGAGCCAGTCCCTCCCCGTCCGCCGCTTGTTCACCCCCAGGCGCACCCATGCCTTCCTGCTAGACAGCCGGCTGGCCAGGTTACGTTCTGCGTGTTCCGATCACGTGTCGCTGTCAGGACGGCGCCGGCGGCGGCGACCCCCGGCGGCGGCGGCGACCCCCGGCCGCCGACTGGGAACGATAAAATCCCGACTTTTGTTAATTTGTGCGGCACAAAAAGTATCGCATGCGCCGCGGAGACGAACGGCTGCCGCGCACGCAGCGGGTGCATGTAACATGAATCTGGATAGGGCACGCACAGACGTGCGATATAAGTTGGAAGGGATGCGGAGTCGGGGCAGTTGTGTGCCGGTCGGGACGGGCGCCGGGCCCGGCCGCCGGCCGTCCCCCCTCCCCCTCCTCGGGAGGGGGGGGGGGCAGGACGGTGACGGTGAGAGGTGTGCCAGTGAGCGGGTGTTTGGTGGCCGGAGCGGAGCCCGATCCACTGGCGTCGGCGGCCGAGATAAGATGGTGGTGGGCCATTGGACCTGACCCGGGCCGTGACCTCGACTAGTTGACCTTCGGCGACGACCTCGCCTGACTCCTCGCCGGCAGGCTCGGTGGACCAGCAGCGCCGGCCGATCCTGGAGGAAGTGCAGTGACGTCATAGCAATCAGGGTAACCGTCAGTGACGTCACAAGACGGTGCGTGACCTCGGGCGACATGCAGTGACACCACAGCGCCCGACCTTGGAGGACAAAGTGACGATGCCTCGAGTCTGGTAGCCTCCCAAGATTTCAGTGTCATCGCATCAAGCCGAGTCACCTCGCAAGATTCAGCGTCATCACATCAAGCCGGGTGACCTCGCAGCGCCGCGGTGACGCCACTTCGGGCCGGGTGACCTCGAGTGACCTGCCGGGGGCGGTTCCGCCTCCGCCGATTGGCTGGCGCGCGGGCGGGGGCGGGGCCGGCCTCCGCATCGGCAGCGGGACCCTAATTACCCTGCCCTGTTGCGAGCGGCCGTCCTCGTTGCGTGTACGGCTATTTTTGATTGCGATATTTTGGCCGCCGCGGCGCCGCTTTCCGGACCGGCAGTGCCGAACAATGGGCGGCCGCCGAGACCGCGCGGCTATTACATTCAATTAAACCGCACGTTGCTTTTTCGGCCGGCCGGCCTCGGCCTGCCGTCGGGAGCCGGTCTCCGTCGGATCGAACGGCGTCTTTCGAGGAATGCAATCTCGGCCGGCGATCCGGCCGGCTCGCATTATTAGCATCTATACGTGATTACGTTTTACAGCGGAAAGATGGCTTCTAATCTGTCTGCGCTGCGGACGCAAATTGCTCCACGCGGGCTCCCTGGAAGCGGGCCGTGTTCGGCGGCCTGGCGGCCCAGGCCGCTCTCCGCCGAAAACAATCAGCTCAATGATCATAAAACCCGCGCCGGGCGCCGCGCCCAGGACTCGCGGGCGTCTCTGGCGACTCGGCGGCCGCGGCGAGATCGTGCCCTCGTTGGTGGCGGCGCGGAGGAGCTCCTGCCCTTGGAGGCGAGTCCTTGTCCGTAGGAGAGGAGTTCATGCCCTCGGCGGCGGCCGTGGCTGTCGACAGGAGCTCCTGCCTGGCGGTGGAGGGGCGGACCTGATGGTGGCGGTGGAGAGGAGAGTTTGCCCGGGACGCGGCGGCGGGTCGGCTCCATCTCCCGGGCTCTGAGCCATGCCGTCCCACTCCGGCGCCTCGGCTGTGGCTGCCGTGATTGGCGTGATTGGCGGGAACAGCTGCTAATCGCCAACGTGCCGGGGCGATGGACGACGTGCGAACACGAGCTGCAGCTCGCGTCGTCACGGAGCCGCTGTCGCCAGACGGATGGCGGCAGAGTGACGGCCCGCCTGTCACGCCGTCACCAGGCGACGGCGGCAGCGTGCCGGTCTGTCTGCCCCAACGACACCAAGTGACGGGACAGAGGGACGGTGAGCCTGTCGTGACATCACCAGGCGACGGCGGCAGCGTGCCGGTCTGTCTGCCCCATCGACACCAAATGACGGGACAGAGGGACGGTGAGCCTGTCGTGACATCACCAGGTGACGGCGGCAGAATGCCGGTCTGCCACGCCGTCACCAGATGGCGAGGGCAGGGAACAATATGCTTGTCACACCGACACCAGATGACAGGGGTGCGGTTCGCCTGTCGCGTCGATACAAAACCAGGCTCTGTTCAATTACGGCAGTTCCTACCCAGAACTAGAGTACGGCAGAGCATGTGATTTACAACGCGAGCAGTCTAGCAGTCTCCCGCTACATATTTCTTGCGTTTCAAATGGAGACCGTCGTGTCAGATATCAACATTATCATCATCAGATAACATCATCCATTTCTACTGTAGCAATGTTCAGAGAACACCAAAGTCGCAATCTTCGGTTGAATTAGCTGTGTTTTATTTTGCTCAGAGGCAGCAATACCAATATGACCACAAAATGAGCGCGTTTTTAAGTTAAAGTGGCCAAAAACTACTGTTGCATATACATTCATCGGGCAATAAAATAAGCTCAAATTGTTTATGCAGATTAACACAGAATATGGGGTAACACATCATGCATGTTAATTTTATAGGTCGTTGTTAAGACAGCTCCATCGAACAATTAGCAATACTAACGCATGGTAGAAGAACGCGACTCAACTTTGAAAAACTGTTCCTACAGTACCCATTATGTGCCCAAAAGTATCCAAACACTACCAAATAAGGAGTTTAAAAACCGGTTTAACGTGACTAAACGCGAATAAATCTAAAAAATACTGCATAGCACACATGACATATACAAGGTTCCTCAGACTTAAAACAAATCGTTCAGATATACTGCACCTTAAACAATACAATAAGTAACTTCAGTTAGAAATGACAAAAACTAAAAAACGACGTGTTCAACTGAGGAAACAATTGTAGCGACATCGTGCAAAATATATGTTTATTTTTTATATTTGTTCGAGTTATTTGGCGCTTTTCCTCCATTTCAGGACGCAGAAGGCGAACAAAACGCCGCTGGTATGAACGCTTTGCAGGCGCTGGCAAACAGCAGCTTTGCCGGTCCGCTACAGGACAGTTTCGGCAGCGGTCCGGTGGGTCGGTTTCCCGCTGCAGGTGCGTGGCGGCACCGCGCCGGACTCTGGCTCCTGCTGGCCGTCACCGCTCGGCAGCGTGTCGTCGCCCGAGGCTGTGGTCGGGCATTGTTCCGCGGCGACCCTGGCCGACCTGCAGTCGGTCCTCGGAGTGGGGTCGTGACCCCACTCCGTGATCTGTGCGACAGCGCGCTCCGGCTGGCCGCGTGAGGTCCCGTGACGAGACAGGACGCTCGAAACATGAACAACTGCTTTATATATGTGACAGAGGTGCAGTGCGTGACACTGCACGACATTCTTTGACAACTTTCGGCCCATGTCCATGTTAGCTGTATTATCCAAGATCACGGAAAAGGTTGTTTGCACACAGATGACTTCCTATTTACTACAAAATCGTCTCCTTTCCAAATCTCAGTAAGTCTGCCTCCCGCTCTCGCCACTCAACAGAGGATGCTTTGTTCAAAGTTGTTATCTGAGTGTCGCAAGAGGTGACGTTGCCTCCCTCGCGACCATCGATTTTATTAAAGCGTTCGACAGCGTTAACCACAAGGTCCTTTTGACCAAGCTGGGGTGGTATGGTGTCTTTTCAGACTGGTTAAGCAGTTACCTGCGTGGACGACGACAGGATGTCACTGGTGGATCGCTCACTCATGGCTTAGCCCAGGGTTTTCTTATTTGTCCGGTGCTCTTCGTTATCTTTGTGAACGATTTCCCTTGTTCTCCAACACACGGCCGACTTTTTTTCTTACGCTGATGACACCCAACTATTGCATTCTTCTTTTCCCGACAGCAATAGCCCTGAATACCTCAAATCACGTATCCAGCAGTCCATGCACGATCTCCAGATCTGGTTGAAGTCTAACGGTCTGAAGATGAATTCTGATGAAATCAGTTTCATGTTACTCAGCACGCCGGCCTGTCTAAAAAAGACAGCAAACTTTATCATCGAAATCAGTGTATCTCCTCTTCAGTCGGCCAAAACAACCAAAGTTTTGGGTGTTCTGCTCGACCTTTGCATCACTTGGGAAAACCAGGTCACTTTTATTGTCAGACGATGCAACGCAATCCTTTTATCTCTGTACAACATACTTCGTCATCTCACTTCCGAAGCGCTACAGGTCCGTGTCCAAGCCCATGTTTTCCAGCACATCTTGTACTGCATCTCAGTGTGGGGTGGTACCACTAACTGCCGCCTGAATAGAGTACGTGTCATCAACTACGCCGCAAGACTGGCGACGGGCCTTGATCGTAGGGACCACATAAGTCCTTCTCTGCGCACACGTGAGCGGAGCAGTGTATGGGATTTGGTGACGAACCGCGATCTTGCCGACGTTCACAGAGTTCTTCATGTCCAAAATTCTCCGTCTGCCCTACAAGCAATGTTCGTGAGTGATTCGTGTGCCCGCCTCTCAACGTCAAACGCGAGCCGCCGTCGCCGGTACGGATGTCTTGCACTTGCCATGCGTAAGTCTGAAGAGCACGCAGCGTCTCTTCCTGTATAGAGCCGCTGTAACTTGGGACCGGCGAAATCGTCGTGATGCGGCGCCGCCCACATAAGCACTTTGACCGTTGCTCCTGGACCATCTTGTTTTTATTTCTCATCTTGTTATGTTTTCTCGTACCCGACTGCGGTTTTAAGTCTTTGACAAACTGGCCGCCGTTTCTGTGTATTTATGTACTGACTAGTGGCATGAAACCCACTTTGTGGGTACTTCCTTATACACAAATACCGATTACCGAATACTGAATACATTCATAACGGAACAAATGCCTTGGTTTTCAGCTTAACGCTATAGTCGCCTCAGGAAGGGTAAGTCTGACAAATAAACATTTACCTGAAGTAGCAGAGCCGGAAGGGACCAGAGGGGCTGCTTGGCACCCTCAACGCCCGTTTTCTTTATTGTACTCCTAGTTGCCTTTGGGTGGTCCACTGTCCACTGTCTTGAGTTTTCCAATACTTTTTTCAGCCCTTGGGAGAATTGTACTCACGCTGCTCTTCATCACTGGCTTGGTTCTTAGCATTCGTTGCTAGACTTCGCGTGAACTTCCTAGTGAAATGCGATACAGTAGTACTTGGATGCTCAGTATGATGTCTAGGGCCTTGCAAGTTGCATTACAATTCCATTCTTTCCGAGCGCTGCTAAGCTTATATTTTACCATCCATAATGGTAATGATTCTTTCGTTTATGGGCTTCAGACCATTTTCACAAGTTATGTTGGTATCTACTTCATTTTACGTGAGTTTAACAACTCTAATCAAGCTCCACTGTGGTCCACTCGGGTTGTCCTATTGGTTTAATTTTCCACACAGGTACGCCCAAGCCAAAACGACGAACGCAGGGCGCTGCAAGAAAAGTCTCCCAAATGTAGGGCACCAGACGACCGGCCGTCTCCACCTGTTGCGGCGCAGCAGAGTCCATCTGCCGCCCGCCGCCGCCGCCTATTGTCTGTCGGGACGGCTTCGGTGCGGTCGGAACAGGGGCCGGCTGTGGCGCCGTTGCGTGCCGCCCCCCGGCCGGGCCGTATTTTCCCGCCGGCCAATTATCCGTCATTTTATTGTGACGGTATTTTTCTTCCGGGGCGGGGCCGCGTCGTGACCGTCCCGGCTGTGGAGAGAGGGAGGGAGATAAAGGCGGATAGAGCGAAACGGAAGAGCAGAGAGCAAATGGGGAGGAAAAGGCGAAGAAGAGAAAGAACGGAAGAGAAACGGAGAAGGAAAAGACAAGAAGAGAGAAACAGCTGACAGAGAGAGACGAAGAAAGAGGAAAGAGGGGAAGCAGAGAATACTATGGAAGGGAAAACAAGGGGGAACTAGGAATCAAAACAAGAATGCTGCTTAGATCATCAGAAAATAACGCACAAGAAAACATGGAGGTGCGTGCCGAGGCGAGCCTGGCGAGAAGATGGCCGCCGCTGCTGGCCGTTCAGGGACGGGCCAGGGACGGGCGGCCGAAGTTAGGCCGGCCGGGGACGGGCGTCAGAAGTTGGCCCCCGCCGCCGCCGGAGCCTCCGCCGTGCCAGGCCGGGCCGGGCCGACGCCGGGACCAGGCCGCTCCGGCCGCTGGGGCTAATTGGCGGGCGCGAGCTGCAGAGCTGGCCGCCTGACGGGCTTTGTTCCAAGTGGCGTGAGCCCACGCCCCCTGGCTGTCGGTTGGAGTGTCGGCTCGGCTCGGGGTGCGGTCAGGATCTCGGCGGCAATTGTTCAGGTGTCACAAGTTTTCGGAAAGTTCGGTGTTGGAAGGGATGCATGAGCGTGCAGGGGTTTGTGTGTTTGGTATTCGAGGTGTAATTGTACTTTGGCCTTATTAGCAATTCGGTTCCAGAAATTCAGTTCAAAAGACATGACATTCACTGCACACTTTTACAAGTTCTAGTGTGGATTCAGAAGTACACGCTGCTTGAACATTTAAAAGGAAAGGTCATCGTGTTTTCAACGAAGTGAAATGAAAACTTATTCACGCTATCAGAGGACACCGGAAACACCAGGTATCGCTCCCGGGGCCTCTGTCTCCAGTCGAGGTATCGAACCCGGGGCCGCCGACTACAGTCAGGGCGTCAGCACCCAGACCCTGCAGCCCGCGGAGTCGGCAGCAATCTTGATTACTACCGCCCGGAGCTGCGTATCCGCCAGCCGATCTGTTTTTGTGATAAAACGAATGCATTAACGAGCGCAGTGCGGGGCGGGGTTTTTCTGAGCCCTGTCTGAGAGGCCGGGGAGGACGCTATCGGCCGGACCGGAGCTGGCCGACCGCGGCCACCTGCCGCCGCCGCCGCCGCCGCAGCAGCAGCAGAGGCCGCAGAAACGCAGAAACGGCAGCAGAGGCGGCAGCAGAGACGGGGCCAGTGGAGGTGATGTCATTAGTGGTAGTGGCGCTAACGACAGCGGCAGAGGTGGCAGCAGCAGATGAGGCGGAAGCAGCAAAAGTGATGGGAACAGCGGCAGCAGAGGTGGCAGCAGCACGAGATGAAGTGCGTTCGGTAGGCACGGCACGTGCTAGCCCACCGGTCGGTGTTCACAAGTTGAAGGCAACGACACGAACCATGGGGGAGACGGGCACGGGAGGCATTTCCTATTGTCTGGACACATTTTGGTCGCAGAAGCCAGGGTCCACGAGGCTGATATGCTGAGCTAACTCATTTCTACATTTTGGGCGTTGTCGGTTCTTGCCTACTTCAGCAATGATCATTGATTCCCCTTAAAGATCATCCACGATAAATTTAAAAGTATTTTATGACAATAAACTTATTTTCTGAAACAGGGTTAAAATATGTCTACAAGGTTCAAATTAAAAAAGTCAGGCCAAACTTACTGCTTTTGGAATCCTCGGAATATGGTCAGTCATAAATCACGACTGAGTAACCGAGCCCTAGCCCAATTTGTCTAGAGAGCACTTCGTTCAGCAGCAAAGGGTTTGCCAAAATGGGCCTCGACGCTAAAATATTTTTGTTGCCAAATATGGGCCCACAATAGCAATGGGCTTCACTGACTCAAGTCAGCCAAACATTGGAGTTACTCAGGTCCGAGTAAACCGTGGAGCTGGAGTATGGTTTACTCATGAGGTCCGAACCTAAACGTATGTCCATGTGTGAACTGAATTTATCAGGGTCTGAGTGGACCATTTGAAATCCGCTGGGTGAACGAACCATGCTGAGCGCACCTAGTCTAGCTGTCCGGCAGTCAGTCGTCTGTGCAGCTCTCATATCAGCGGATACGGACTTTTTACGGCTCTAATTATCGGTTCTGCGAGAAAATACCCAAATTAGAGCCACGAGAAAAAGCGCAGCGGCGAAATTACAGCGCGAGGGCCGGCCGGCGCGCCTGATGGATAGAAACAGAACCAATATGCCGGCCGTCAGTTTTTGGTCGACGCGGCGGGCCAGCTTTTTTCGGCGGCGTTTTTCCCGATGAAATTATAACCGGCCCGTGTGTCCGTCGGCCACGGGAGACCGGGCAGCTGAGTCTGGCCGGCGGCGGCGCGGCCGGGGCGGCCGCCGCAATTAGTGACACTGAACCGCTGATTACGGAGACCCCCTAATTTCCACACCCCCAACTACGGCACGCGTAAAAAGGTGGAGCCCCACAAATCATTACAGTATCTCGGATGAAGAACTTTTTGTCAACAAACAAAATATACGAATTAAGATTGGGCGGCCGGTGCCGTCCCTGGACCTGGCTTAGGGCCAGGGACGATAGAGCACAATGTCAGTGCTTCGAGGCTGCCTCTGGGTGACCCGTCAGCATCCGGGGTGTTGCCCCAGGTCGTGTCTTGGAAGAACGTCCGGTCCGGTTGCGTGTTCCGCTGTTCGCTGGCGGTATGTCCAGTGCTGGTGTTCCAGTTCGGCAGTGTGTCCCGGGTCGGTGTGGTATGCCAGTTCAGCATTGTCCCGGGGCAGCGCGGAGGAAAACTTGCTCCCCGGAAGCGACTCACAGAAGGAAATGCACAGGGCACCGCGGCACGCTATGCTTTTCAACGTATGGCCGAAGTCGTGAGGCAGATGTGTGAAGTTTTCACACAGGATTCGAGCCAGAAATCGGCGTTATTGGTGTCTAATGAGTGACGGAATGACATTACCTTGGTTTTCTTCGAGCTAAACAGAGAAACGTTCGCGCAAAGGTTCGGCGAATATGAGGGAGCCTCTTGGGCATGTTTTCACTCACAAACATGACTGATCGATACTCGGCGACTGCTGACTAGCGTAAAATAACTATGTACTCTTCCTCGATATCAGCATACACTGTAAACCGAAAAGAAGAGTAAAGACTAAAACGCTGTAGGCTAAAAGAGTAACAACTTGACACTAAAAACTAGAATATTCTGAGCGTTCCCGAATTGTATTGTTGCTGTACACTCTTCTGCGTTCTCAGGCTAATTTTCCCGCGATAAACATACACTGCAAACGAGGGAGTTGTGAAAACGACTTCGCCGAGATAAAACAGTTCTAGTTCTAGGCTGATATCGCCAGTGCGGCATAAGCCCAGCGGTGCTGCTATTCCAGTGCCGGTGGCAACGTCGAAAGAGGAGCAGGTTCCTCGACCCCTGTCAACTTACAGCTGGCAGCTGGCTCCAGGTTCCCTCGCGCCGGCTGCAGCGCCGAGCCACCACGGGCTCGGCCGCAGCGAGAGCGAGAGGGCCGCGCCACGAGAGTGACGGGGGCGGATTTTCCGCCCTAATGACGCCTATCGGCCGTGACAAACCGATTAAACGCGTCATCGCTTACTTTAACGACTCCATTGAGAGGAGTTCACAGCACACTTATCACGAGATCCGATTTGTTGAGGTCTGCTGGGAGCGGTCCGTCGAGCCACGATAAACGACCAATCATCTTCGATTAATAGAAACAGCAACAGGTCTTTAGGGACCATTTCCGTTCGGCCTCTCTTTCTTCCTTCTCTCTGCCATCTCTTTCTCCGCTACTAATCATCATCCCGCCCCTACCAAAGAGCGCCAAGCCATTTCGCGCCAATCTCCGTTGCTATGGCGACCGGACCGCAGCGTACGGGCGATATATGGGAGAAATAATGAGCCCGATGTAATGTCGGAGTGTGATGCGTCATTGTCGGCGGCGAGGGGCCGATCCAGCCAAGCGGCCCGCTGTTTTCCACGGTGGATCTACTGTTACGGTACACCCTACAGAGCAGCTGACTGCTGCATGTCATTGCAAGAAAAATAGCCTAAGAGAATGCGAGCCTGGACCGCACTTCGTGGAGAGGTTAACCTCAGGTTTTTGACGACGTCGTTGTTGGTCATGCACGCATCGCCGCATGTGCCCTTTGATGTGCCAGTTTGGGCGCTATGGACAAGGCATATGGTTTCCATTCGCCCATGCGCCTGTTCAAACAATGAACGAATGTGTTTATAGGGATCTTAAAAGAAGCCGAAAATGATGACTGTCTGAGGGGCTGTCCATAAATTACGCAACGGAGGGAATGGACGGTTGATGATCGGCGTTATGGCAATGACTGCGAGACAGGCACAGCGCCTAAATGGCGTTACAAGAGGATGGGCACAAACCCTCTCAAGAATAGTTTATGTGCCTTCTGAACGATCCCTAGGTTGTATTTTTTTGCGCACAGACATCTAACAGATTAACTATTCCTGTATTGATTTAAAGAGCAATGTTTCCATTTTAGGGAGATCTTCTCATGGAAGTTCAGTTTTCTTGTTTATCACGATGCGCTTTCATGTTGTGTTATTAGGCACGCGATTCCCAGACCGCTGTAAACAGCGCTTCCTTCAAATTAAAAGGAAGTGGCTCTATGGCTCGAATTACACGAAACGAGGTGAAACGCTTGAGTCTGTTTGACGGCCGTTCGCGTAAAAAATCTAATTGTATCATGAGGTTCAAGCGTGGGATGCCTCAGGCCGAGCAGAACTGGGGGGTGGGAGAATGATTAGGGGTACGGGAGCACTGAAATGACGACTGTGGCAGATCCAGGAGAAAGTAACGGACTATTAGAAGAGTGGCAATATACTTTATGTGTGAACTGATCGTTACGAGCAGTGGGGTAGTGGGGTAACGGACCGTTTCACGGTGCCTGTGGACCACTGATGCCTTAGTTCCGTCCGTTACACACGTTTCCTCCGCTCTTTTCTATGTAAGGGCTCGTTTTTTGTCACATTCGAAACCCTGGACAGTCGGTCCAGACGTGCTGTCGTCAGGGCGAAGGCCGCCGTGTAGGTTTTTAGAGTTGTCGTCCGCCGTAGTCGACCAAATCCTGCTGACGTCAGCGGGACGGCCGCTGTGAGTGTTTTCAGAATTTCATCAGCCCGGTGGCGATCATCTGAGATTACGGACTTCGAGAGGGCTCCCGTTCCCAATCGCCGGCAGGCTGGGCTGCGCTGGCGACGTATAAAAAACGTTCTCGGCGGCAGCCGTACTCCTTGTCTGCTCTTTCGTTTCCGAAAGAGCAGGCAAAGAGAAATTTGAAAAAAAAATTATTGTTCTGAAATAGCTTAAGGCAACGAAAATGTTTGTGCAGGGGAAATAAAAGTGCGGTCAAAGAGCTGTTTTGACCAAAGAACAGGCTTATTGGTCGGTTTCAGTCCGCATTATCATATTGCTTACTTCACAAAGGAACCTTTAATGTGATCGTGGTTCTGTGAACTGCATTTGACAACGGCACGACACCTCGCCAGCACCCGCCCCTCCCTCCCGCGCCAGTTCCGGCGCTCTGTCCAGTGCGGCTTTTTTGACGCACCGGCTGTAATTTCACACGGCGCGCCGGCAACTGAGCAAAAAATATATTATAACTGCGCCAGCCGGGGTAATTGTGTCATTTTTACTGTGATTTCCGTCCAATTGGCCGGGCCCGTTCCACTTTCTTCTCGCGGTAATGTCGGATAGAGCGCAGCCGGCCTTCGCTTTTTGCCGGGCGTCGCCTTCCGGCGCGGCCGTCTTCTCCGGCCGGGGACAATGTGCACGGCCGATAATCGATCGCAATAATTGATCGTAAAACACATCTCGGCGCCGGCGCGCCGCCCCCTGTCGCCGTTTTCACCCCCTTCGGACGGCGACCGGGGCAATTTGGCGGCGAGGGCCGGCGGTTTTTGCGCGCGGGACGGCCGCCGCGGTGGTTGTTCAGTTGACGCATGGCCCGAAAGGCGCGACCCCGGGTCAGAGCAGGCGGCGCGGAGCGGCCGACCCGCAGAGCCACACCGGACGGCACGCTGTGACCCCCTGTGCTTGACCCCTGGTGTCCGACTTCGCTCGTGAATGGGCGGGAAGGCGGGAGTCAGCCGGGTCGGGATTTCGCCAGCCGAAAAAAATCCGATGAGTTCGGGCCACACGAGATAGGATGGACTCCACATTGGCGTCTCCTCATAGTTGCCCCAGCTTCCGACCACTTTTGCCTTCATCGTAACCTGCTTGCAAACGTACGGCATCAGGCACCATGACCAGTGCCGCTCGCCGTTTATCGCGCGAGCTTCCGCTGAAGTGCCGCCGTCTCGCGGTAACGACGGCCGGTCTGCGGTACAGGCGGCCGGCTCATGATGCCGATAGCAGACTCGTGACACCGGCAGCGGCCTTGCGACACCAGCGGCACGCTCCGCACCGGTCGTGCACGCACGACCGGGGGGGGGGGGGCGTTGTCAGTAGGACTCCCCACTACGGCGTCCTTGTGACCACTGCGTGCATTCATGGCTGCCTTGGCGTGACACTGAGGTCCGACTGCGATCAGAGCCAGGCCACAGGCGAGTTCGGGCAAAGTCCTGTACCGAACTGTCCGTCGCCGCTCACGGCCGCCGTCGGGGAGCGGTGTAGTACGCCCCAGTCGCGGCGGCCATGTTTCGTAATAACGTCCGGACGGACGCGCCGGTTTGGACGACCCCGCTTCTCCTGAAGCCAGGCTCGGAGCGACAGCGGTCACAGCACAGGAAAACGCGACAGGTCGGCACGACCTGGCCGCTCCGACGGCCAGGATTTCCTCGACCGAAGAAAGAAATAAAAACGGACTGGCCGGCTCCCGTAAAAGTTGTGCGCAGCACGTGCAGGACAATGCGACGTCGACGGGGACTGCTCAGCAGCGGCGGCAGCAGAGCAGCGGCATCAAGCCCATGCCACAAGGGGCCAGAACGTGCAAGCGCCACAGAAGCGCCCCTTTTATGACTTCGCTGGCCCCGAAAAGGGACTCGGAGCTGACGAAATACATCAGAATCTGGGCCAGGAATAGGGCGCGCCGCGCCGTACATGAGGCGAGCCTTCCTGGGAACGGCAGCCTTTGTCCTCTGCAGATTCTGAGTGGCACCGAGCAAGGAAGGATGGCGTTGTTTTTGACGCGGTATTTCCGCGCACCGCGCCTTCGTCGGAGAAGCAGATCCAATACGGCATACACGACACGTCGTCATCCGTAAACATATGCATTGCTGTTATGTGCCACGGGACACCCAATCTGGTTCGCGAGCTGGTTTGTCGCAGTCGTTTGGAAATGGAAACACATGCATGCAAACAGCACACACTTGGATACTACATGACGACATTTGACCCCAGACAGGGACTGGGTTATTGTGGGGGCGCAACTTTTCGGAGGCCAGTAGTGATCTTAAGAAAATCATAATTGCATCCCAATGTCAATGCCCGTGTTTCCCAGCTTTGCAAGCAGCACGTCCGTGCAGAGCCCCTCGGCTCCTCCTTGTGAAGTTCCGACTGCCACAGAAGGCATCCTTGATGAAAATCTTGGAAAAATTGCCGATGCATTGGTTCGCTGCCCGTATCACTGCCGGACGGACGGTTGGCCCGCCATTGCCATTAGTTTTTTACATGGCGCTTTTCCGCAAAAGTTAATTATTGCTCTTTGTGGATCACGCAACAAAACTGAAGCCTTTCATCGCAGTGAGTACAATGTGAAGTGCCGATTAATTGTAAATGTTCATAAAAAGGCAGAACACTGTGGTACGACGAGTGCAGATGTCACTGGCCCTGTTTTTACGGTGAGTTTTCCGCAAAAAATCAGTTTTGTACATTAAGCCTGAAACGGGAAACAAGTTCACTGCTTTGTGAACGACAGGTGTAATGTTAGGTGCAGAGTGACGACGTATCTGAACAATGATGAGTTGTGCATTGCAAAAAAGAAAAAATGGACGGGAATTCGGTCTCTAACGGTGCGACCTTTAATCAACAACTTGGGAGATTACCACATCACCCTGAGCCACCCGCCGAAACACCTGCAGACCCAGGTACACGAAGCGTTCAGTGGTTGTGGAGCGGCTACTTAAATTTTAAAATTGTTTGTAACGAAACTCAGAAAAATAATGACGCGAAACTATTATGTTCCTAGAAATCACGCGGGCCGTAGTGGGAGTAAGTGAATCTGATGACCATTCATCGGCCGGTGCGACATCAGAGGGGTTTCTCTGCCGCCTGGGAACCGGACAGGGCCTCCGTCCTCCGGCCGTCTACGTGCCTGGCATTCCCCCGTTCCATGCGAGGGCGCCATGCATCGGTCGCGGACGGGTCCAATACGACGCCCGGGGCGCTCGCCGCCTGCACCGCGCCTGGCGGCGCATTCCGCCTGAGGAACGCTCCAGCATTCCGCCTGCGGAGCGCAGCCCAGCATTCCGCCGCCGCCACTCCCGTGCGCGCCGAGCGATTCGCCCCCGGGCGGGGCCGCAGGGCAGAGCGGGGGCCGGCCAGCAGCCGGGCGGCGTCGGCTCCGCAGCCTCGAGCTGCGCGGCGGTCCAGACTCCGCAGCCCTGCGTCGCTCAGCCACGCCAGCGACGGCACGGGAAGGCCCGGCCGCAGCAGACCGCAGCACGCCGTGGTGAGCCGACCCAAATCCTACATACGTCCTTACGATACGATCAAAACAAGACTCCCGACCCCGAGTGGGCTGCTCTATTCATATGTCGCACGTGGAAGTGCTTGACAGGTGCTGCACCATATGCCCCCATGGCCTACAGACATATCCTTTTGGAAAGAACATCTCCGCGTTGCTTCCTGTTGATCTACCTCAAGGAAGTATGGGGACAGACCTTCAGTCCTTTCACACCTAGAATGACGTGGAATGAATTGAGGAATTTCCGGTAACGTTTACGTTATGTCTTCTGACGGTGTTTTTGACGAGGTGGACAAAAGTCAACAGCCCAGAACGTAACGTCCACTGTCTACGAATCTTTGAAACGAAGCTCCAGCTATGCAGTTATCCAGATCAATGTTTCACTTGCAGTATAACTATCGCAAATAAAGGAGAGGCGATCCGTGAGACCGTGCCCCTGCCCGCCTGACGACAGAGAGCGACCGTCACGGGCTGACGCTGTTACTGGCCTGAGCTGCTCAGAGCCCGTCTCCCCGCAGTATTACGCCGTCCGGTCCGGTCAGTCCGGCCGGACCGGACCGTCCGCCCCAGTTCGGCCCGCCCGAACAAAGCAATCACTCTCCGGCCGGGGCCGGGCCGGCGTCTTGCAGAAAACGCACGCGACGCGGCGCGCCGCCGACATCGATAGCCATTACGGCTCGGTCGACGGCCGGCCAATAACTTATTAAAACGCTTTTTCAATCAGGCCTCCGGCGGCGGCCGGCTCCGGAGTTCCGAGCGCAGCGGAGCCGGAGGGGGGAGGGGGACGCAGGACCCCGGGGAGCCGGCCTCACGCAACGAGCGGATCGAGCGGTGACTGCGGCTGGTACGCCGGGCGCCGGGCCGGCCGCGCCACCGTCATTACCCTCGGGCAGACCGTGATTTACCCCCCCCCCCGGCCGTGCCCCGTGCCCTCGGGACGCGGGGGGGGGGGGCAGGTCGGCGGGTCGGTGTCGCATGCTCGGCGCCGGCTATTATGCTAATGCCATGTGATTCGGACAAAACAAGGGCGGTCGTCGTCACCCCAAACGCGGTAAAATTGTTGGGGAAACGAGCGAGCGGCGGCGTCACGGCGGCGGTCCGACGACGTTTACCGGGAAACAGAGAGCCGAACTGAAGGAGCGGTGCAACGATGGTGCCCGAGGACTTGCGCTCCGAACTGAGGTAACGGTCAAACGACAGCACCCGGCGAAATAAATGTAGCTGCACACAAAGCTGACTTGGTGGAGGGAAGCTGAGGCGCTTCCGATCTACGAGCATCCGTCGCCGTGTCATTTTAACGCCGGCGTGTAATTTGGTCGTTGTCCGAAATGCAAAATGTGCTCGATGGTAAACTTTCACGAAAAGCTGTCTTGTGTTTGGGTCAGGGGTGTCGATTTGTATTCTTTCGAGAAGGCCCTGGTCCCACCCAATGTTGATTTGTTGAATGAAGGTGTTAATTTGGGCCCTTCCAATATTTTCTGCCAGTTTTTTTTAAGGGAACTGGGCAAAAATAATGGAAAGAAATGGCCACAATAGACAAAAAAAAGCTGAAAGTATCGAATAAGGTATGAAGTGATGTATCTATCTATCTTTCTATCTTTTACATATATATATATCTGTATACCTATATACATCGGATATATGCAAATTTTTATGTGAAAAAAGTTGCACCAAAAAACTCAAAAATTCCCATTGACCAAAATAAAGTGGGCTAAATTCACTTGAAAAACCCACATTTGGGGGGAGGTTAGGTTGCCGGGCCCACGGCTCGGCCCATCCAATCATTTACAGAAACTGACGCCCCTGGTTTGGATATTGACAAAATTAAAACAGTAGTTTTTCAAAACATATTTCTTTTAAGTATGTCATGTCTTATAAACATAGCATGAAAAATTTTCGTATTTACTGCCGTTATGCACCTTTGTTGTCGCTGTTTCTTCAAACTGTAGAAATGTTACGTGAGTAATTCAGGGCTTCTCGTTGATTACCTGTAGCTCATGTTGTTGCCAATGTAGGTCAACGGCGTCCAGGCCTGCCCATGTCGTCAAAGCCACGTCTCCCTTGTCAGCGTCATGCAGACGGCACCGATTCTTCTTCTCTGTCTAGGAGGGACCAGAGGTGAAGCTCGCCTTACACGGAAGCCGACCTTACCTGGACAGCACTACCTTCTCCCCGTGTCCAGGAGAAACCAGGAGAGGCGCCTCCCGTCCTCTGTCCAGGAGAGACCAGGAGAGGCGCCTCCCGTCCTCTGTCCAGGAGAGACCAGGAGAGGCGCCTCCCGTCCTCTGTCCAGGAGAGACCGGGAGTGGCGCCTCCCGTCCTCTGTTCAGGAGAGACCAGTAGCGGCGCCTCCCGTCCCCTGTCCAGGAGAGACCAGTAGCGGCGCCTCCCGTCCCCTGTCCAGGAGAGACCAGTAGCGGCGCCTCCCGTCCCCTGTCCAGGAGAGACCGGGAGCGGCGCCTCCCGTCCCCTGTCCAGGAGAGACCAGTAGCGGCGCCTCCTGTCCCCTGTCCAGGAGAGACCAGTAGCGGCGCCTCCTGTCCCCTGTCCAGGAGAGACCAGGAGAGGCGCCTCCTGTCCCCTGTCCAGGAGAGACCGGGAGTGGCGCCTCCCGTCCCCTGTCCAGGAGAGACCGGGAGTGGCGCCTCCCGTCCTCTGTCCAGGAGAGACCAGTAGCGGCGCCTCCCGTCCTCTGTTCAGGAGAGACCGGGAGTGGCGCCTCCCGTCCCCTGTCCAGGAGAGACCGGGAGTGGCGCCTCCCGTCCTCTGTCCAGGAGAGACCAGTAGCGGCGCCTCCCGTCCTCTGTCCAGGAGAGACCAGTAGCGGCGCCTCCCGTCCTCTGTCCAGGAGAGACCAGTAGCGGTGCCTCCCGTCCTCTGTCCAGGAGAGACCAGTAGCGGTGCCTCCCGTCCTCTGTCCAGGAGAGACCAGTAGCGGCGCCTCCCATCCTCTGTCCAGGAGAGACCAGTAGCGGCGCCTCCCGTCCTCTGTCCAGGAGAGACCAGTAGCGGCGCCTCCCGTCCTCTGTCCAGGAGAGACCAGTAGCGGCGCCTCCCGTCCTCTGTTCAGGAGAGACCAGTAGCGGCGCCTCCCGTCCTCTGTTCAGGAGAGACCGGGAGCGGCGTCCAGCGGCGCCTGGGCCGTCGTCGCCGGTTGGACGCGGGCGGGCGGCGGCTGATCCATCACCGCACCTGCCACCTCTCGGCAGGCCACGGCCCGCTATCGCCGATCCAACATAACCATTAATCGAACATAAGCCCTGTCCGGCTGACGTAATGTGAGAAAATCGCCCTCGCTCGGCCCGGCCCGCCCGCCAGATAAAGACAGCGCCCGACGCCATGTTGTTTACCTGTTGTCTCGCCCACAGTGCTCGGGCACGCAGCTCTGAGGCCGTCCCGGCACGCCGCGGCCGCGCCGCCGGCCAGTCGGAGTAGTTCTGGAGAGGAACTGGATATGATGGACGTCCTGGTTCCTCGCACCGGCGTGGCCGACGTGGGTGCTGAGGGTGCATCTGTGGGGCTTTGTCAAAGCCGCGGGGTTCGCGAAAGCCTCGCGGAGATGGTTCTGAAGCCATGGATACAGAGCGCAACAACCCGAAGCTTTTCCGATAACGAAGATGACGTCTGAAAGTGCGAGAAGCACCCCGAAACCGAGGCAACCGATGAGCGAAATCATTATGGAGATTCATGTTTCATCATAGAAACTAAATGGCCTATTTTTGCCGACCAATGCATCAGTTTCCAGTGACATGAACTGGACCATTAGGATGATTGCAAAGGCTGCTTTGTAACATGTTGTGTAAGAGATAACCATGTAACAAAGACACCAGGAATACTTCAACAAGGCACTGATACAACCGAAGCCTTACCCTTGACTTGGATCCCAAGTTTGCAGCGTCTGCAAAAATGAAGCGAAAAGGCAGGGTCGAGAGCCAGATGCACCGATCTAACCGGTTTGTCGTCTGCGGAGGTGCACACACAAGATTCCTTGCGAGTCGTCTGCATGCAATAACCACTTGCACTTTTTCCTGCACCAAAAACTGCCGGCCGAGAATAAAAGTCGTCGTCGCCGGCCTTGCTGGGCGGGCCTTCATCGGAACGCAATCTCGGCACGATCCCAATCAATGCCCAGATCACGTGCCCGCCGCTCCGGCGAGAGAAAAACCGAGAAAACTGGGCACGTGATGTGGCGCGGTTAGCACCTCCGGCCGGCCGGCGCCTGGTAATGGAGCCATCAGCGCCGCGGCCGGCGGCCGCGCCGGCCGTGCGGCCAATGCGTTACAAGCGCGCATTATTTGTCGTGGAAGCCGAGGAATTGAATGAAATGCTCACGCGACCGGCCAGCACGAGATGCGGCGGCAACAGGTGAGCTGGCGGGCTCCGGCGCGCCGCCGCCCGCACGGCGGCGGTCACGGCGTGGGCCGCTTCGCGAATCGCGTGTCGCGCTCCATCACAGGCGGCCGGCGGGGGGAGGTTGAACGGCCGGCCGAGCAGCCTTGACTGTCGTGATGCAGGACAGTGTGTCTGTGACCGGTCTGGGATGAAGGACCCCGGAGCCGGCCGGCGGATTAGCGGCCGGCCGGGCGGTATGTGTGCCATCGCCCTCGGCAGCCGGGTCACCGTCCCACAGAGCTCTCCGCCGCGTCCGGGGATCAACTTTCGCCCGCTAAGCCGCGCTAATGCTATTTGTTGCAAAAGTACACTTTCCATGGATGTCTGGCTTGGCGGTCGACGACCCGTCTTACCGGCCGTGGCGACCGTGAGCGGTGGCTCCTGGTTCGGATCGGCGGGCGGCGGGTGGACGTTCTTTGCCGGACACGACTGGCGCTGCTGCGCACCTCGTAGCCCGCCGATAGAGCAGGCGTTGCCGCCCTGGCTGCGGGCCGGCCGGCCGCCGACGCCTGCGATGCCGGCGTGTGCGTCCGCCGCTCCGCTAAAAACCTCCACCCGAGGCCCCTGCGCGGTCGCGGCCGCGGTCCGGTACCGGTACCGGTACCGATATCGGCGGCGGCGCAGGCCGCGGCCGCCGCGATTGGCCCCACTCGCGCGGCGGCGGCGGCGGCGGCCGATACTCCAGCCCGATTACGGACATGCAACGCCGGGCGGCGACCGCGGCGCAGCCTCCGCGCGCGGCGGCCATTTTGGCGCGGTTGCATGCGGCGGCGTCCGCCCCCCGCGCGCCGACCTTCTCTCGGCGCCCGGTGTCCGCTGGGCTGGCCGGCGATAATTGGCGCCTGTTTTAATTAAGCAGGGCCGGCGCCGGCCGCCTCGGCGCGGCCGCGGCGCCCGGCGGCCGCTCGCGTGCGCCCCTGATGGATAGCGGCGGATTATCATTTTTCTGCAGATTTGACAAGGCTGTACCTCTGCCGGCCGAGGGCATGCCATGAGGTCATCGCTGCCCCCCCCCCCTGCGCAGGTCGGCGCGCTCCCTGTTCCGTAGTGGGGGGGGGGGGGCAGGAGCCGCATTCGCGAGGCGGCCCGGCGGGGGCGTATCGGCGAACCGATTAGTTCGGGTCGGCTTCGCAATCTTGCGCTATATTCCCTATCGGGCTAATGACGCGCGGTGACGTCACTTCCTGGATCGGGCCTGATGACGCCGGAAGGGACGGCGGCGGCGGGCGAGCGCCGTCACGCGAGCCTTGTGCGCATTAATGGCCGCGAGATGTCCCCGAACGACCTGCCGGAGACCACCGGGCAGTCTGCCAGGTCTCCCCAGTCTGCCGCGTATGACAGCGCAGTCTGTCGAGCATCTCTGGACAGACTGCAAGCTGCCGGGTCTCGCCAAACAGTCTACAGATCCCACCGAACTGCTCGGTGACGCAGACCGGTGTAGATTCCTCACTGGATTACCTGAAACTGCTCAACAAGCAAACCTGCTGACGGACGCGGTCAGATAACAGGCGACTGAATGCAACGAGTGCTGCACTGCGTGGCAGTCCTCATAGTCATGCGCACACAGTACACACCTCTAAACCGGCCATCTGCAAGCATCCGATCACCCGTGACCCGCGCACGGCACCTCCTGCGGCGGCGGACCCGCACCGGGCGACCGAACGGAAAGCAGGCGTGACGACCGCAAACCAAAGCCCCGAGTCCGCCAGCGCCAGGGCTGCCGCTGTGACAAACGCAAGGCAGCCTCCCACGCGTCAGCCGCAACACGTCTCACTCACGCGCCGATCACCGCCGCCCGCCCGCGACAGCCGACCCGCGCCGATCAGTCCGGCACGGGGCCTTGATCCCCGACGACCTCCGGTCTGCCGCCGCCCGGCCGTACTGCATTCGCGGCCCTGCGAACGACCCCCTCCCCACCGCCACCCTCTGTCGCCGCCCGGCCGTACTGCATTCACGGCCCTTCGACGACCCCCTCCCCACCGCCACTCTCTGCCGCCGCCCGGCCGTACTGCATTCGCGGCCCTGCGACGACCCCCTCCCCACCGCCACTCTCTGCCGCCGTCAGCCCGTACTGCATTCGCGGCTCTGCGACGACCCCCACCCCACCGCCACTCTCTGCCGCCGCCCGGCCGTACTGCATTCACGGCCCTTCGACGACCCCCACCCCACCGCCACTCTCTGCCGCCGTCAGCCCGTACTGCACTCACGGCCCTTCGACGACCCCCTCCCCACCGCCACTCTCTGCCGCCGTCAGCCCGTACTGCACTCACGGCCCTTCGACGACCCCCTCCCCACCCCCACTCTCTGCCGCCGCCCGGCCGTACTGCACACACGGTTCGCCCCCCCCCCCCCCGCTTCTCTGCCGCCGCCCGGCCATACTGCACACACGGCTCCGCGGCGCTAATAAAGGCCGGACGAGAGATTTACGCGGCTCTGTAATGGAGCATGGCGGCCGAGCGGAGCAAACGAGCCGGCGCCGCCTTGTTTATGTGCCGGCCGACCCGCTCACAGGTGTACCGCGGCCTAACGAGGTCCACTGGAGCGGGCCAGAGCAGGGCACCAACAGCCAGGACACGGCACAAACGAGGTCCACACCAGGCACCAACAGCCAGACCAGGGCACCAACAGCCAGGACAGGGAACCAACAGTCAAAACAGCGCACCAACAGCCAGAACAGGGCACCAACAGCCAGGGCAGAGTGCAAACGAGGTCCAGCGGGACATCCAGAACGGGACACCAGCAGTCAGAGCAGGGCACCAGCAGTCAGGACAGGGCGCAAACGAGGTCCACCGGGACTGGTCAGAACAGGGCACCAATAGCCAGGACAGGGCACAAACGAGGTCCATCGGGGCCGGCCAGAACAGGACACCAACAGTCAAAACAGCGAACCAACAGCCAGGACAGGGCACCAACAACCAGAACTGGGCGAAAAGGGACCAGAATAACCCGCTCACAGGCATGCTGTGGCCTAACAAAGTCCACAGAGACAAACGAGAACATCGCACCGATCGTCATAACAAGGCACGTGCAGTCTAAACGGGCCAGGGACCTGCCAGATCGGGGCATTAACTGGCCGGAACGGACTCCAACGGACAGAAAGGGGACGAACGTAGCAGAACGGAGCACGACCAGTCAGAGCAAGACAGGAACAGTCAGAACAGGACAGCAACAGTCAGAATAAGGCACGAACAGTAAGAACATAGACGTAGAAGTATATTTAGAGCAATCCACAAAGCACTGGTGGCTATTACAGCTGGCTATAACAGGTGATAAAACAGAGCAGGGGTCAGAAGGCCGCAATACCAAGTAAAACTCACGCATAAAACGGTACATAAGTAGATGCCACTGCCAGGTCCTGTTAGTGATGGCGGGCACACACCAGATGACGCTTTAGTGCGCGGTATGGCGGCTCGGGCAGAATATGGTTCGAGCAGTCAGAACAGGACAGGAACGGCCCTGAACATAGGACCGACGAACTAAAGCAGGACAAGAACTGATCACAGCAGGACAGAAACGAGCCGGAGCAGGACAGGGACGAACCAGAACAGGACAGGGACGGACCAGAAGAGGACAGGACGGCCCAAAAGGATACAACTAAACAGGAAAGAAGATCACAGCAGGACAGGAACGAGCCGGAGCAGGACAGGGACGGACCAGAACAGGTTCCCAGCTAACCAGGTTTCAGATTAAAACATCCCCAGAATGCAAAAGTTCCAGAGCAAACAAGTCCAAAACTAAACTCTGCACCCCGTCTGGAAGGGTTCGCAGTCTAGACAAGATGCGAACGGACACAAACATGTCTGAGACTGACGGCGCAAGAAGTGTGAGTATGCCTGGGCAGGATGAGAGGACGAGAAGAGGGAGCCTTGAAGACTAAAGACGGCCCAAAGTCCGCCCCGCAACATAGCCTCTGCTGTGGAGCGGGCCCCGGACCTCCACTGTGGAGCCGACCCCGAGCCTCTGTTGTGGAGCGGGCCCCGCTCAGCAGACGGTGCTGCCGGCCGGTCGGCCGGGCCGCGGTACACGCGAGCGAGGCCGGTGTGCAAGATCGATGCCTAATTATCTTCATGGAATTAGATGGCGGCGCCGCCTCCCAAAATAAATACCGTGATGATGTGGCTGTGAAGCCGGCCGGCGGCTGGGCAGCCCGCTCCAGCTGCCGGCCGCCAGCCTCGCCGGCCGAGGCATGTCCTCAGCCCCGCAGCACCGCTCTCAGGTGCCACGATCTTGCACGAGTCTCTGCCCAGCTGAGCGGCCCCCACGTCTGGGTGTCAGCCCCGTAATAAGGTCCGGGAGCAGCACGGGTCCGCTGAAGCGTCCACGTTTGACGTGAGCCTCAGCAGCACTGCGGACAGAGATGTGTGTTGAATGGTATACGTCTCTTCCTGGACCATAGTGTGCGCCGAGACATGTCGGCCGACCAACTGTGAGTCGACCGTTTGGTTTCGTTCATTCCGTTGCTCCGCTTGTCTGATGTCTTTTCAGACCGTCACCAAAGACGAGACGTTCCTCCAGCATAGACTATATTTGATCTTCACGCGTTACATGACTTCATCAGTTTGGGTTTGGCGTTGTGTACACATCAAATCGCAAGCTACAAAACTGCAAACGGAGAACGTCATATTCTTTACGCAAGCTCGGGGCGTCTAGACAAACTGACTGCGCCATTCATTCGCCCTGCACTGGCGAGCATACAGCTGGATTACACGCTGCGACAGGCGCTAACATACCGCCGTGCTCGCCACATACACGCAACTCTCTGGCCGCTGAAAAAGAATCGCACACATTCCGAGCACACCAGGTCACCGGACAGAGCGCGTCACTTGGACTACTACCCGTCACCCCAGGAATGCGGACCACCACACGAGGAACCAATGTCCCGTCGCCTGAAACCTCGTCCCCTCCACTCGGCACGTGACTTCCTCATTGGAAGCACGACCCCATTACTTCGAGCGTCAGAGTCAGACCCCACCACTTCGTGTATGAAAGCCGCAACATTTTCGCATGAAGCAGCACACGAACATGATTATCATCGCTATGTCGGAACCAATCTGCATTTGTCGCTGTTTTAGATGTCGGCAGCTCAGACTGCTTTCCTCTTTGTTAGAGGTCATCAAACGATGTAGCTGTCATTCTGCGCCGTCATGTCAGATTTCCACCGCTCTGTCATAGGCCGTCAGATGACAAAAAGTCGGTCTCTCTGTATCAGAGACGCTCAGGTGTGATGCCTGTCAATCGGTGTCGGAGGCGGTCATGTGAGAGGTCTCTCACGTGGTGTCGGAGGCGGTCAGGTGAGAGGTCCGCCACTCGGTGTCGGAGGCGGTCAGGTGAGAGAGGTCCGTCACTCGGTGTCGGAGGCGGTCAGGTGAGAGGGGTCTGTCACGCGGTGTCAGAGGTGGTCAGGTGAGAGGGGTCTGTCACGTGGTGTCGGAGGCGGTCAGGTGACAGGTCCGTCACTCGGTATCGGAGACGCTCAGGTGAGAGGTCCTTCACCCGGTGTCGGAGACGCTCAGGTGAGAGGTCCTTCACCCGGTGTCGGAGGCGGTCAGGTGAGAGAGGTCTGTCACTCGGTGTCGGAGGCGGTCAGGTCGGAGCCCTGCACGCTGTCGCCTCGGCCGTACACGGTCGGCTGGGAGGCGATGCGGACGCTCTTGGCGGCGGCCAGGCTGGCGCGGGGCGTAAAACCAGTAGGCCGGCGCCGCGACAGGTCCGAGCTGAAGGACGCCTCCGAGCCGGACGGCGTGGCCGACCCGGTCAGCGGCACCAGCTCCTCGGAGCTGAGCCGCGGGCCGTCGCGCCGGTGGCGGCGGTCCATCCACCACTGGACGCAGTACAGCGTCAGCGCGATGCAGAACAGGCCGACGATCACCGAGCCGGTGGCCAGCGTCTGGGCAGCGCAAGGTCAAGGAAGCTCCGCGGCGCGCGGCGCGTGACTGGCGCGCTCGTAAAGCGCGCCCAGACGCATTTGGCTCGCCTGGCTGGCCTGATGGGCGGCCGGCCGCCGGCGCCGCCACCGGCCCTGAGCGAACTGTCAGTCACCGGGCTAACAACGCTAACCAGTTGCGGTTCCGCGCGCCATCGGCGACGCCGGCGGCCGGCGTGCCGGCGCCGACACTGACGGCTGCCAAAATCCGGGCGGGCCGCTCATTACAATCGGAGAGCAAAAATGGAGGGGCGAAAAACGGCGGGCGAAAATTCAGGCAGTATGCAAAGGATGTTTTAGCGCAAGCGTGAAAGGAGAGTGATGTGAGGTAACAGAATGAGTACTGAAAAAGCATCGCGGTACATCGTCATAAGAAGGTAGTTAATTTCGGACTCATTTAGCGGAAAATCTATTTGGTGTGTTTGCGCTTAGTGACATAAAGCATCACCAAGGGTGCGAACGCAAATGAGAGCTGAAACAAGTCATTACCGGACAAGCCTTTACCTCGAGACAATAGCGTACCCCGGCCGCCCAGGTCATGAATAAAATTAACCGGCTCTCGGCCGAGAAGATGGCAAACGCCTGCAATGCCGTCTGTTATTGTACCGGCGGCAATCAATATGTAAATAGCGAGCATTCGTTTCTGATTCCGTCTGAGTACGTTGGAGCGGTCGAGTCGTTGGCGGCGGCGGCGGGCGGTTTTCCGCGTTCATTAGCGGGCATTGTTCGTGGAAGCCGGGCCGAATATCTCCACATCTGGCGGCGGACGGCGCCCGGTTCGCGGAACGGAGTCGGCGGCGGGCGGACGGCGGGCAGGCGGTCCGGCCCGTCAGGACCGCCGTCTGCCCGCCCAGTGCGGCTCCGTGCATACGAGATCGGCGCGCCGCCAGCCGGCGCGCCATTTTGGCGCCCTGGGCGCGGCGCGGCGCGGCTGCGGGCGGCAGCACGGCCGCCGGCACGCCGCCGCCGCGCCGTACCGGCCGTGCCGGGCGGCGGCGCGCCCCACGCCCCCGGCCGCCGCCGCCAGACGCCATGTTGTCAGTGCCGGCTCCGCGGCCGGCCGCCGGCAGCCTGCACGTGAGCTGCACTTGAACGTCCTCCCGCCGGTTGTACTCGACTCTTTAAATGCACTCTTCGCACGCCGCCAGCGGGTGGTTACACTCTCAAAATCCCATGAGATCTGTCTGTGAGGCACCGAGCCGAGGGCGCAACGTGCCATCGATACGTTTGTTTTATTTCATTTATTTTCTTTTGCGCCCGAAGTGCACGTCACTTGAATCCCCGAAAGCAGTTTATCGGTGAAACGACCGTGTTGACAAAACTCGAACAGATACTCCTTTAGCGGTCTTACAGATACTTTCGCGGTCTCCAGCTTCCAGCCATTTCTTACACAACCTTCCGAACAGGAAAACAGCACTTCACAAAGATGGGAGACGATGAGACGAGAGACGAGAGATGAGAGATGAGCTCAGCGGACCACATTTGGACTGCGTGCTCGCTATTCTTTGCTGAATAACAAGTATCACTAGAGACATGCACAGTGGAACTTAAAAGTCAGTTTATTAAATTAAATGTCTTTGCAAAGCCTCGTTTTCCTGCTTCCCTATTTTCCTCTCCTATTGATGTATACATAAGCCCGTGATGTATGTATGTATATAACCGCGATCCGACATGATGTATACATCGCGCCAGTAACATGACAGGCGCACTGTCAGGATTAAATAAACATAGTATATAATCACTGAAAAACAGTCTGGTCCCGTAACCTGGCAAAACGTTTTGTGGAACGTGCTAAATTAATAAACGTCGAAGGAGTCCATTTGGTGTTCGTTTCTACACGGGAATTTACCATCTTTAGCCCCCCCAGAGCTCCAGCTATCTACATAAGGACGAACACTCGGACAAACATCATGGTACTAAAAGAGATGCAAATCAGTAACGCTGAATTAGACAGATTGAGATAGGATTTCATGCTTCCAAAAAAAGTTCGTGGCAAGAGCCTCTATCTCGTCTTGGGCCAGGGAGCAACGCAAGTGTTTTGAAGCCCACCATGCCTGCCGCGATCCACGAAAAACAATCTCGCTCTTCAGTAGAAGACAGAATCCGTGACCACTTAGATAATGCATGTCGCCATGCACATAAATGAATGCGAAATATTAGCAATTTTTAATCGAAGATATGCCAGAAATAAAGCAAATTCAAAATAGCAAAAAATGTTTTCCGGGGTGCTTAAAATATGCAAACACACGAATCTCGCACAGTTTTTTTGCAGGGTCCTCCGGGTACAGTGACATGATTCGAAAAGTGAAAAATCGGTTTTGCATGAGCAAAACAGGTTCTAGCGCTTCCAGCAGCTACAGGAAAGAAGTCATCGGGCAGTTTCTGAGAATGAAATAAAGGGAAAACTTTTCACCGCAAAGGATGATCGTCCTGATACCCATGTAGACAAGCATTTAAAATGAATACTTGATATCAAGGAGTCCTTGTATTATGATTGGAATGAGAGATGAGCTCATCGGACCACATTTGGACTGCGTGCTTGCTATTCTTTGCTGAATAACACGCATCACTGGAAACATGCACATTGGAATTTAAATGTCACAGAAGAATTGCACTTGACGTAAAAATCCTCCATGAACATATACATAGTGCACTGTAAGTGGTAAGAAAAAGGCCCTGAAAATTTCTCGGATATGCTTAAAAATCATGTTTTGTAAAGTGGGGACGGATCACGCGTAAAATCATCGGAACTTTGCACTAGAACACAGAATGACGTTTATTGCGTACTTACGGTGTTCGTGTTGGACATTTCCGCCAAGATGAATAACTCTGCTAACATCTTTCTTGTCTTTTCTAAGTAATCGCCGCTTTGCATACAATTCTACATCGTCAGGGTCATTAAAGAGTTTCCCCCAACAAACGTGAGTCCTAGATTTTGTTATACAGCACTATCCCACTGCTTGCGAAAGCAGACCATTCCTAGCACAGCAGACAGGCTGCATCAGGCAGGAAATGTTCTTGATGAAGCCTGCTCCCGGCCCGGTCGGCAAAGGATACAAAGAGCCAGTTGGACGCGGCCCTGTTCTGGGCGGCTTCGTCTGATGGCTTCACCACCTTGATGTTGCACATGTGGTAGACGGAAGAGGCCGGCTGGAAGGAGGCCCGGTCCAGCGGCGACGACATCCAGCCCTTGTCGCAGACGCACCACAGCTCGTCGTCCGGCCGGCCGTGGTGGCACTCCACGTTCTGTGGCACGCCCGGACACACCACACCACGCACTGTGACATGCGCAGACACCACTCCACGTCCTGCGACACGCATAGATCATACTCAACGTTGTACGACACACAGAGACACCATTCAGCGTTCCGCGGAATATCGACACATCACTTCATGCTCTGGGACACGCCAAGGCACATCTCAACGTTCTGAGACTTTGACACGTTTGATGTTGACCCGGCACACGGCCGTGTCATGCAGTTCAGACGAGCAAAACCTGGCCAAACGCGCTGGACGGCGATTCGCACACAAAATCCAAACTGTTCCGTCCAAAGTTCCAGGCCCCTCCCGCCCATAACCCCGTCCACAACGGGCGTTCTCGGTATCTTGTCCCACGTCTGAGAGCTGATCCCCGCTTCTGACATGCCTATTGCGTGCCCCTGCACGGGAACTCGGGGTTAATCCTGCGGTCCCGGCCATCTCGGACCAGGAGCTGCAAGCCCTTCCCGCCGCGATTTCGGTCGTTCACCGGGCTTTGGCTCAGGACGGGGAGGAGCGCGGCCGGCGACTACGCCGCGCAGATTCCGCGAACGGAGCGTGTGGTGCGGACCGTGCCAGACGGGGCCTTTCGCGTGGTCAAAAGCCGGGATTCGGCTCCTTAGATTAGGTGTAGTTGGAGTCCCCGGGCGCCGTGCAAGAGCATCTGGCTATATATGGTCAGTATCTCTTGGTGATTTGTATCAGGCGCCTGCCCAGTCTTTGTGGGCCTTTTTTTTGCTTGTCGAACGACACAAGACTAGGAATTAAGGGGCGGTACTGGAGCCACGGGAAGGGGTGAACAGGTCGAGTGTTCTTCTTCCGGGGTGCAACCCGTCTCTTCAAATGGTATCTTATTTATGCCCTCGTTCTTTGGTCATCCTACATAGCGCTACGGCCGCAAGTGCTTTTTCTAGTTTCATTTTTATATTCGTTTGTGACAGAGCCGAATGATGTTTGCGTTCAGGGGAACTTTCACGGATTTCAATGCACTTGCTGAACATCTGACGATAACGTTGCACTGAATGATGTACCATATCCGGATTGCATGCCGGATTGCATACCGGATTGCAGAATTTGATCAAATAAACTAACGTGACTGGCTAAATGCGTTCAAGACGTTACTCAAAACCATGAACACTAAAATACATCGCAAGGTTGAATTTCTGCGTCAGAAGTTTATTGCTGTGCCTAATCTTTGCCAAAGCGTTATTTCACCCGTTTTGCTGCAGTCCTTTAGTCCTAATATATATGCTAATGGAGTAAAGTGTGTCTGCCATTCGGTCTTTCTGTCTGTCTGTCTGCCTGCCGGGAAATCTTCGTTCCGGCCCTGTGCTCAGACGGGTGAGCGGATCGGCACATGCGGCGCGCCGCTCGAAAGATCTCGCGCGCCATAAGCGTATCTCCTAGTTTTCGTCACGCCGCAACCTGTCGCTGGCGCGTGCTGCGCACTTCCAGGGTGGCCTTTTTGCCCGAATGAATAACTTGTAAAGCGGGAAACTCAAATAGCGCGGAACATCGCCTCGGTTCCTGCGAATTTCCTCGGCAACCAAGGGTCGGATCGTCTCGAGGCGCACCAATCGGAAACCAGAATTGACTTGGGCATGGTATCGTACTGTACATGGTATTGGGCATGGCACGGTACGAAGCACGTTACAATGCGCGCGGCACGTTGGAACGTGCGACGGCAATGTGAAAAAGCTGTTTTGGGGGCGCTTGAAGGAGTGGTTGCGGTATCTGCAATCCAGAGATCGTAGCAATTCGGAAAAAAACATCATGGTGTAGCTCAATATACCGTCTTTCGGCCCACGGTTCGGGCACCATCTCGCCTGGAAGCAGACGATGCGCTCATTCATTCAGTCACCGGGATCAGATCATCAAAGAGAAATGCAAAATCACATCAAGTGCATTTAGAAAAGGGGCCTGCCAAGCACAGAAGCGCCCATCAAGGAGCATATTTACGACAACCCTCGCCCCAAAGCCCGAAACCAACCAAAGATCGCAAAAGTCAGACGGCTTTGAAGCCGACAAAATTGGAAACCGGGCAGTGCAAAGTCCATAAGCCTTGATTAACGAAGGTAAGCAGGAAGCTCTAGTTATACCTATTTAGGGCGATGTTGATGTAGTAGGCACAGGCACATGCATGTAAAGCAATCCCATATTGTAATATTTGATTACTTCTGACAGACCTAAGCGCAGAATGCCCTTCAAAATGAAATTGTCCAGCAATAGTTCTCCACGAAAGCCCGAAACAACAACAACGAAACAACGACAGTTTATCAATTATGATATACAGCTTTTGCAAACAGAACATCTAATCACGGGGAAGCGATCGCGAACGCACGAACACGTGGCACGCGAACACCACGGAATGGTTTGATCAGCTACGCATCGTTACGATCCGCAAAGAGATACATCCGCTCTGGGGGCTCGAAGCAAGTACGTGCCCCCAATAAACGCTACAGGCGTACTAAAGACAGGTATGAATTCGTTAAATTACATAGCAAATCAGTTGTCCTGAAGCCGAAGACGCAAAAAACGAGTGCGGGGCGTCAAAATTGAGAAGAAGGGCGCCACTTTCCATTGGGCTCAGCGCCGTCCGGTGTTCCGGGAATAGGCTGCAGCCGCAGCCAGCCAGTACGGAGAAGGAGCAGCCTAGAGTTGTTTTCTGGCTCATAATAAGATGAGCGGATTTGCAACACTATTTTGGTCCCACTACATGGTTTTAAAGTAAAAAAATTAACAAATAATAAGTACATTCCCTAGAAGTTTGGAGAAATCTGCATCAAGTTTTTGCAACATTGCTGTTTTTATCAACTCTTTTGTGCTCAAAACCTTGACAAAAAAGTGATTTCAAAGGATAACCAGTTGTTACAATACTTACCGTTCAAAGGTGCTCCTGTTCAACAAAGCGGTATTTGCCATTGTGTTCTTGAGAAACTGGGCATATCTTTGCTGTTTTTTTTTTTAATCAGGAAGAGTTCATCCAATACAGAAAAATCAGGCCACGAATTTAGCATGCCATTTTATTCAGCCTTAAAAATCGGCGCTGGTCAAATCCAAAGAAGAACAATTATGGAAGCAAAAATGTGTTTTGTGAAAAAATGGCTGTTTTTGAAGCATAGCAAACTAGAATCCCCATACATAATGCGTAATTTGGCATGCACCTAGCTGCCAACGACTGCGAAAATATCCAAAAAACGCACACAAATGTGTGGGTACCTACATACGTGCACGCGGTATGTTTGAGCAAACAAACAAGACATCTTGCTTTTAATTTTTTCGTGCGGTAATCGGAACGTCAGAGTTGCCTTCGATCTTCAACATCATCGACAGCGTCGTTGAGCTGTGACCCTTCGGCCGGTTATCCCAGCTTCCGCAGCTGGTCTGTCTGTCTGTTTGTCTGTCTGTCTGCTGTTCCCGCAGCCTCAGCTCGTCCGCAGCTCTGTTTCTCAGAGAGCGAGCCCGACCGGCGGCGGCTGGTCAGCGCTGCGTGTGGTCCCGGCCCCGGCCCCGGCTCCGGCAGCACCAGAGCTCGGCGAATGACCCGACCTGGAGGCCGTGTGGGGGTTCCAAGACCGGTGCTTCTCACCCGTGTCTGCTCTCTGCAGCAAGGCGCCAGACCAAACGGCTTAGCAGAGGTACAGTGACAGCTGGAGACACACCATTAGAGTATGCCTCTCCATCATAGGGACAGCTAGAGGCAGAACTTGAGTTATTCTGACAGAGCTGCAGTGGTAGCTGGAGACAGAAAGCGTTCGTCTGTTTCTGTTAGAGATGAAGTGACAGCTAGAGAAGGAGTTGATTTCTCTCTCTATCTGCCTCTCTCTCCCTCTCCTCTCTCTCTAGAAAAGGTACAGTGGCAGTTGGAGGCAGAGTTGATCTCGCCCTGACAGAGATGCAACGACAGCTTGAGACAGAGTTTATCTTTCTCTGTGAGTGATACAGTGGCAGCTAGAGACAGAATTTATCTCGCCCTGACAGAGATGTGGTGGCAGCTAGAGACATAATTTATCTCGCCCTGACAGAGGTGCAATCGTAGCCGGAGGCAGAGTTGGTCTCTTCCTGGCAAAGATACAGTGGCAGCGGGTGACAGAGTTTATCTCTCCAAAACAGAGATGCAATCATAGTTGGAAACAGAGTTTATCTTTCTCCTGAGAAAAATGCAGTGGCAGCTGAAAGCAGAATTTATGTATTTCTGACAGGGATGCAGTGATAGCGGGAGACAGAGTTTATCTTTCTCTGACAGAAATACAGCGACAGCTAAAGACAAACTTTATCTCCCCTGACGGAAGAGGTACAATGGAAGCTGCAGGCAGAGTTTATTTCTTTCTGACAGACAGCGGCAGTTGGAAATGGACAAATTTTGTCTATTTTACTGACAGAGATACGACGTCGACCGGCGTTCGCCAGTTTATTTACGACGAGACACGCAATAAGATTTTGTTGACCTCCACTGTCCAATAACAAGAAGGGCACCGGTCTGTGGGCGCAGGCCACAGGCTTCAACGTGTCACACATGACATGCATATTGCCATTTCGCATGGCTTAGGAACCCATGTGTATTGAGTGGGAATGAAAGTTGCAGCAAAGGCTGCGATGTCTTTGGAAAGTTTGCATGGGCTGGGTGTTTGCTTTTTTTCCGGTGTGAGAATGCCTCATTACATCCTTTGTGTACACAGTTTATCTTCTGCGATGACAAAGTTCTTAACATGTCTGACAACAATCACGGTTCAACTTATTGTCGCGGATGACAGAGCATATATCTTAGGCAGATTATGTAAAAAAAACTCATTCAGGTCTCGTGGTAATGAATATTATACTCTTTAGCCAAATTTAGACAAATACGTGATTATTTTAAGTATGTGAATGAGGAGAATCGCTCTGATCAAATGGACGTACTTTATCATAGATGGACTGTTTGCACGGTGAAAGCTGAAGCGTACATTCATGACACAAACGTAATGGGTTAGCGAGGGTTAAACGGTTCACTGGATACAGTATTCAGCACTTGGCCGCCTATGAAAACAGAAAGGCTGGCAGAAGCCCAGGCCATTTACAAATCTGTCAGATTTACAAACATGACAGATGAACGTAACAAAACTATCAAATAACCTGTGTTTTGGCTACACGGCGAATTTACTTTGACTCATTTTCGGCGCACAGTGACTTTACATGACCTGATGACCTCAAAGGGGCCATGTTAGTGGATTCTTGTTTGTATCGGGCGCTATGGGGTATAACCTCTCGGGAGCTTTTGAGAGGCACAGAATGGCTTCTAACGATGAAAAGAGACTGAATCTACCGATAATATGCAAACCAGTGCTTCCCATTGCTTCAGGAGCCACTCGAATCAGTTAAAAGGCAACAGAAGTCAGCGACTCCAATTTGTGACTCCGATCTGAGATTAACTAGATCCAAGAAAGGTATCCAAGTGCTGAAGTAACTGGCACCATGAATGAAATCCAAAAGTACGGCTGAGCACCGTAAAACATTCGAAAACCTCGTCATATGATGATGAGCCTTGGCTGTTTCAGGACTTGTCCATAATATGCCTTCGACAAGGTGGTCATAGCTCCACAGCCAGGCAAGACATTGGTCTCATATAAAAAATGGAAATAAAAACGCGGAAAGCATGCAAATGAAATTATGCCAAGTTTCCAAACAAGTGAGGCAGTCGTTTTAAGGCAACTGGCGATAAACATCTGGAGGGCTGCACTTGTTCTGGCGACGATTTTACTCCCTCTTGTTCTGGCGACGATTTAAAGGTCAGAGCCAGCGGTTTAGTCTGACGATTTACTTCTTATAGAATCCTCTGATTTCAAAACGGCTACAGAATAGCATCTCACTTAGAAAAAACCCACAGGTCACGTGCAATGTTTGTGAAAAATCGGGTGGCATTTCGAAGCAATGTTTTGTGTGCTCAGATATTCAGTACCTCATACAAATCTCATCAGAACAGGAATAGAACACTTCGCAGACACTGCACTTAATTCCGAGTTAAGATAACACGCTAAGCAGGCATTGCAAGCTTAATGGGAAGACTAAGCTGCCAAGAGAATCGTCAGGGCTGCTAATGCACATATCGAGACCATCTCGGTGGCAATATGCAGCCTGGATTCTCCTGACAAAGACGTGGCAGTCTGACGTAAACGTCATGTGGCTTAGCCGGCGGTCACACGAGTCCAAGAGGTAAACATCTTATCACTTTTGTACCACATGTGCTTAATACCGGAGCCATTAAAAGATTTTGGCTCAACAAATGTTCCCCGCCATGTATTCGGAAATTAAAACGATTGCAAGGTTTCTAGGAGTAATTAACTTTGTTTCGCATATTTGCAGTGATTAATTCAACGTATTCTGATGTGGGTAATGTTGATTTGGGACAAGTTCGCCCTAACTCCATTGTCATAGAGTGCAATCCCTATTTTCAGTAATTTTTATATCCAATAAAACTCAGCAATGTTGTTTCTAAACAGTTTCGAGAGGTAAAAGTTTGTGGGTTCCAGCTTGGTAGTCTTACAACAAAAATTGTTTAAAAGTGGCGCCGCAAAAAGAAACGACACATACCTACATTGTGCCGTTATCTCTGTAGTACTGTCAAGCGAAGCATTTGTGCAGAATCCCAGCAACAACAAATCAGTGCACAGACAATGTTGGACATGTCTTAAGTCGCTGTCCCAACTACTGGATTAATTCCGGAAGCTTCATAACCCACTTGCTGTAGGAGCCGGTGCACTGATGCAGATGACTCTGAAGATGCCGCCTTCAGCAAACCAAGCGGTCAGAAAACGTGACTTCCTTCTTTTGAATATACATTCTGCAGCTTTTTCACCCGTGGAATTCTTGCATTAAGCGCGGATCTGGGAGCAGCAGGAAGGCAATCTGCACTGCTCTGCGACGGCGGAGATTTTCACGTACTGACAGTGTCTGCTTTGTAAGGCGAAAAAGCCACGAAGTCCGTTTGGTTTAAACCGCAGGGATTATTGCTCATAAGACGCCAGTTTATTTTTGATCATATTTAACGTCCCGCGTATGGTCTATGGCCATCGACGGTTATAAGGATGTTATTTTTTCGGACAACAGACTCTTGAGCTAATGCTTTTGTTTCTTGGGTTTATATGTAGTTCCGGACCAAAACATTTGCCACAATGTAAAGCCGCGCATGTATTTTTGTAGAGACAGCATTAAAAGTGTCAAGTCTTGAGGTGACTTTTTTGCGACATTGTTAATGTAGAGTGCAACCTACAATTATGTTCATTATTTTTACATCGAAAACAGCCTAATGTTATTCTTTCTTATACTTCTTATGACTATTTTATGCCCATTGGGAAAAAAGATGTCCTTTATGATTGGTGGACCAGTTGCGAGTTACATTTGTAGTTCAGAGCATGACCATGAGGTCAATGTTAATGTACATATCATGAGCCCCTCAGAACGAGCATACAAAACGCAGAACTCGAATCGCCAGTCAAATGACTTCTCGCCTTGTTGGCTACCCGGCCTCACGGACCCCATACTCCACACACGGAGGCATCGCCAGCCCGTCAGCCCTATTTCCCACCCCTCGGCGGAGCTTCCCACACAGAGAAGGGTTGCAACAGCGGACTCATCACCACTCTCTGTCGCCATTGACAAACATGTCCGCAATTTTTTTTCCTGCCTGAGTCACTCCTCTCCCCTTTCTGACGAGCGAGGTCAAGGTCATCCGACAAGCAGGCAAGCAAGGTCGTAGTCATCCCACCTGAGGCCGGTTCTTGTCGTAGCGCAGGACGTCGCCTTTGGCCGCATCGTGGAAGAACTGGAGGTCCTCCTCGGTAAGTGACGTCATCAGCTCGCGGCACTGGTTACTCTCCGGTACGTACGCCTGCGGAGAGTGACGTCATCAGACGACGACACCGGGTGTTTCAACAGATGGGTTACGGACGTGCTTCAGGCGACGGCAGTTTTACACCAACAATTTAATCGTTCGTCTTCAGTGATCGTGTCCCGGTGCGTTGAGCGCACAAAAGATTCTTTCACATATGTTTCCAGATCATTTAGGTTATATTTGGTGTCCACTAAATCCTGAAACTCCTCGTAAAAATGTCCCGTAAAGCAATTCAGTACTCTTCGACAAGAAACTTGGTGCGAAATAATTCATGTGTAGTGGTAACAATGCTTTTGAAGGCAAAGTTTGCATATTTTTACCTAAAAACAACAATGACAACAGCACACACTTAAAAAAAAAAACACGCCATCAGTCTGATTTCGACAATACTTATTCGCCTGAAAGAAAGAGGTCCTAATGCTATTTGTAAAATTCAGGCAATCTCGCACCTCTCGGAACGGGATTCCCAATGTTTCACGTTGTGTCATCATTTGTTTGGCTTCGTGCGATCTACCATATACCTTACTAGGCTGCATAATCTTTCCAGATGACAACTTTTTACGAAGCAAAAATGACGACACAGTTTGCTTATCCTAAGCCACGCTTCACAGGCTTAAGGCACGATGGAATTTTTGGTCCAGTTTCTGTTTCCATACGACGTTCCATTGATTCTTGGTCGCGTGAACTGCCTGCTGGTCCCGTTTTTATCTAAGTATGCACGGTCTATAGTGATATGATCACAGCCAGAAAGCACGCACTGTTGACGTTTCTTTTAAGAGCTTAGCAGGCTTTCCGTCATGATCCCACATTGCCACATGCTAGGTGGCATTCCGGACGCATACTGCAGCGTGAATCACTAAAGACTGGCTTTTAACGGCTCAACAAAGCCACCAAGACTGACGACAGAAAGCTTCTGAGAGGTGGAAGAAACGCTGCTTCCACGTAATCGACATATACACATGTATAAAAATACATAAAGATATATATATAGAATATATATTATCTATATAAAGATATATATATATATAAAGATTGGGTAATATCATGGTTAGATCTTGACATTATATATATATATATATATATATATATATATATATATATATATATATATATATATATATATTTTTTTTTATATATATATATAAAGATTGTGTCATATATCATGGATCTACATTATATATATATATATATATATATATATATATATATATATATATATATATGTAATGTCAAGATCTAACCATGATATATGACACAATCTTCAAGACCCGACAAAAACACAAGCTATGCACATTTGCGCAAATCACATGATTTTGCTAAGGACAGAGTTTATGACGACATCCTTTTAAACTAACACCAACAAAAAGCAGAGTAGCATCAGTGTGTTGCATATCTGTATCTCGCATTGCCACTTTACAGGCCAATACAATTACACGAAGGCAATAAATATCTAGCCGGGGTCTACGAGTTGCTCCATAAAATTTTTGAATATAGATCGCAGTTAATTCTTAAGCCCGAAGTAATTACATCCTTAGCTCTACAGCTTCATGAATTGTCACTGACGATATGGTGGGACTTTTGTCCGCACACGTAGATATTGGAACCATTCTCTTTTCCTGGAAAATGTAGTGTGATCCGTGAATGTTGAATGTATCGTGCGACGTACCCGTAAATGCATGCCATGTACAGTTCCCGAGCGGCCGTGAGGCTTTCTATATCATCACAGCTGTGCAATGTCAAGTGATGCCTAATGGCGTGGCATCGCGGTTTTCAGTATAAGCTGTGCTGACTGAGAGTTGGCAGGAAAAGATGGAAGCCAGATTGACCAGAAAAGATCCTCGCCGCACAGGAAAATAACGGAGAACAGGTTGCCGTAAGGCCACGTGCAATTTTTCCGTCTAGTTTTTCCGGGACAATGATGTTATGCATCAGATGCAGGAAAAGATGCATTCAGCTGTCAGTGGCTTGCCGTACCTTTGGGTACGAAGTCTCAACTCGTTATCAATGCTTGGACTGTAGATAAAAACACAAAGGCGCCCAGTGTCGAAAACGGGACAGAGGAAATTACAGCAATGGGGGCAGTTTACTCATACCAGGCAGAGCATACGGCTTTCAATGTGCACATGGCCGTTGCTTCTTTGATTACTAGTGACAGCACGTGGTGTAAACCTAATTGGTATTTATCAAAACCTCACAAAGCAATGCTGGCATATTCGGTAAAATGACGATCAGAATGCTTGATCTGAAGAGATTTCAAAGCCACTGGTACAAGGACTCTCATAAACAAGAGGGGACTGGACCAGCTTCACAGACTCGGTGCTCATCCTCATCGATGACACTGAAGCCAATGGAGTGCAGATGGTGTGCAACAGGACAGTGAGTAGGATACACGAATAAGCCACATACCTTCAGCCTCATCACAGCTTCCTCGCCTTAATCAGTCGCATGCGGTGGTGGGAAGTGATGCAGCAGCATTGCAGAAGTCGCACAGATTCTCGAACCCCTTACTGAGTAGAACGGTGTTTGAAGCGCAAAATGGAATAAGTAAAGACACAATCATGAATGGATCAAACAACACAATACAGAATACAGGCACGTTTCGTGGTCTTGTTCTTGGCATCATCGTACCGGTCATATCTCAAAGCAACGGAGTTGTTGCAAAATGTTATCTCTACATATTACACATTCCTGAGAATACGGACGGAGCAGGCATTTCGTTAGTTTTCTCGGTTGTCTTCGTGACGACGTTTTGAAATCGATTCATCGGCAATGATTTCCTGAATATTTACCACGCATTGTCTACGCATTGTCCCTGTGCTTATTCCTTCTTCTCTTGTTGCATGACGACAGAGCTCGTGGCTTTCTGAACCATATCTCAGTAATTGCTTCTCAAGGAGGCCCAGCCGTTGACGGTTTGACGCAGAGCTTGGTTTAATTCCTCATCGTCACGTTGTGGACTAGCCAGCCCAATTCCTCCCGGCCCAAATCATTCCACTCCCCCATGACCTGACGACGAGCCTGCGGCCAACAAACCGGGACAGCAGCCACCAACCGATCGCCGACCCCGCGCCGTGTTGACTCGGTCCCCAACTCCCGTCCGCTCGGCTCCGGCCTCGCCCGGCGCCGCAAGCCCGCCAGGCCACCCAAAGGAGGCGCCCTGTCCACCGGCCGGTTCTTGGAAGCCGACGCTCGGCACGGTTCAGATCGCGGCCGACACGCGATGCTGGCCGCTCCTGCTGCACCTGCTGCCGGCCGGCCGCCGCGTCACGCTCCGGCCGCACGCGGCGCCCTTCCTCCTGCCGAAGAAGCTGCTGCAGGCCGCGGGTCGCGTGCCGCCGTCACCGCGGCCGCGGCTACGGCACGTCAGCACGTCATCGGGTCCGCCGTTTGGCGCCTCGCGTACGCACGTGAGCGCTCCGAGCCACGACAGCTATGAATGGCGTCCGTTCTGGCGCGGGTGCATAGCGAGACGAGCCCCACGAGTACCGAGAGCCAGGAGAAGACTCGCGTTCCGAAGATGAGCAGCGTCCGCGGATTTTAGTTGTACTGTACTGGGAAAAGCATTATTGACGTGATGACAGCACTTGATGGACGTCACCTATCGGTTAAGGCGATTGGAGTTACGGACTTCTTATTGAGGGACTACCCAGTCACTCCGATGTAGGCTTCGGTGCCGACAGAAGTGCACCTCAGAGCTCCACAACATGCCGCCACATGGCCCAATTCCACAAATTTTGTCTTCAGTTAGTTCTACCGAGAAAGCTTAGCCATTTATGCCTGCAGATCCACCCAGTCTTATCAATGCCAATACATCGAATTCGTCAAGCCATCGATCCGGATGTCGTTGGATCTGGACATTGTCCGGACGTAGGGCCCGGAACCAGATCCCGGGATCCGGATCGGACTTCAGCCCCGGACACCGGCCGGATACCGGACCCGGATCTGGATCCAGACCGCGCGGCGCCGCGGCGGCCGGCCGCCGACCGCAGGTCGTCTCCGCCGCGCCGCAATGGCCGCCTCCGCCGGCGGCTGTTTGTTCTGCGGGGCGGTTTTCGCACACTCGCGCCGGCCGAGTGGCGCGCGCCGCGCCACGTTCGCCGCCGCGGCGCCGAAAACGCCGCGGCCTCCGGTTTCGGTGAGAATGCAGAGCGGCGGCCGGCGCCACGGCGGCCGCGCCGTGAGAGCGGTGGCCGCTGCCGTGTCCCGGCCTGCGCGCTGTTCAGGTGTCGGCCGCGGGTGGATCTGGTCTTCGGGTGTCCGTCGCCGCCAGCGCCACGCGAACGGCGGCTCCAGGCGCCGTGTGCACGGCGTTTCGCACGACGATAATGGTGTTCCGCAAAGTGCAGCGCCGATGGACGTCGGACCCGCGAACGTATTTTTGCGAGCATGGTGCAATAAATTATTTACTAGTGACCTGTTTTCCGGCAGCAACGGACCCAAAAATTGCGAAATTATCAGAAAAGAAGTTTCAGAACAAAGATACACAACATAGGCATCGCATGAGCAAAAGTTAACTCTGTCTGCTAGATCCATTAGGAAATGACTTTCCAAGTTTATACAACGGCAAGTGCGATAAAAATGAAAGCCGTTAGTAAGGAAACCCCAGTACCTTTGTCCATGAAGGTTTTTGTCTGCGACCCAAATTGATTAAAGACCCATGAATATCTACTGCCATAAACATCCAATTAAGGCCAAGTTATGACGTTGTTACGATGGCAAAGTAGATACGACCTGAATCCAAATGCCGATTTTGGAGGACGGGCGCGTCGGTGGCACATTGTGCCCTGCAATTTTACACCACAGCGCAGCAGAGTTTCCCTGTATCGAAAAGTTGCTGCATACGCAATGAGGAAAAATAATCTGGAGCACTCCGCTCCGGCGAATTGCCTGCCAAGGCCTGAGCGCTGGCGCCAACATGTGTGAACCGCCACCGAACCGCCAGCAAACGCGGGTCTCCGCATACTGGAAAACGTGATGAAGTAACAGCTGACAGACGCCGAGGGAGTGAACCAAAAATTCTCCGCCCATCTACAGCGAGGGTGTTCTCACGCGCTGCCATGAGCTAAGGTTCGGTAAAACATCACCAGCAATGAGAGCGCGATCCAGCAGTTCATTTTCTTTGTCCGGATCTTGGAGATCTGCTGTGAGGGATTGGCCGAACAGCGCACGCAACACATTTTAAAAAGCTTGGCCTCCTGGCTGACGCAACGTCTGATCGGCAGCCATACCCCGGCAGCTCATCCGACGGCTCACCCCGGAGGGGGCACCGGAACATAGCGGCCGGTACACGATCCCGCCTGGGACAGCAGAACACACCACCCTGCCCAGGGACAGCAGAACACGGCCGCTGACACACCACATTACCAGGATGTCTCAAACCCTTCTCAGTACTACTCCAATGCCGGGTCGGCCACCGCTCTCCGTCCAGCCGCAGGGGCAGTCCGTCCCATCCTGGGTGACATTTCAGCCCATACCAGGGTCAGTCACCCACCCCTACAAAGCCTGAAGCAGCGCCAGCCAACTTTCCCCTGAAAAACCATCAATCCCATTGGTTTCGTCTGCCTCGCTGTCTCATGGCCCTTGCTTCCCTCTCTCTGTCAGCTGGGCCAGACCGTGAGAGGTGACCCAGCGTTCCCTCTCGCCCCCTCTCTGTCAGCTGGGCCAGGCCGGCAGAGGTGACCCAGCGTCCCCTCTCTGTCAGCTACGCCAGGCGGCAGAGGTGACCCAGCGTCCCCTCTCTCTGTCAGCTGCGCCAGGCGGCAGAGGTGACCCAGCGTCCCCTCTCTCTGTCAGCTGGGCCAGGCCGGCAGAGGTGACCCAGCGTCCCCTCTCTCTGTCAGCTGCGCCAGGCGGCAGAGGTGACCCAGCGTCCCCTCTCTGTCAGCTACGCCAGGCGGCAGAGGTGACCCAACGTCCCCTCTCTGTCAGCTACGCCAGGCGGCAGAGGTGACCCAGCGTCCCCTCTCTCTGTCAGCTGCGCCAGGCGGCAGAGGTGACCCAGCGTCCCCTCTCTCTGTCAGCCGCGCCAGGCGGCAGAGGTGACCCAGCGTCCCCTCTCTCTGTCAGCTGCGCCAGGCGGCAGAGGTGACCCAGCGTCCCCTCTCTGTCAGCTACGCCAGGCGGCAGAGGTGACCCAACGTCCCCTCTCTGTCAGCCGCGCCAGGCGGCAGAACGCTCCGCACTGGCCACCGCCTCATTACGGGCGCCCGCAGCCACGCACACGCGCGGCGCCGACCCCGGCAACCCGACGGCCGGCCGCAGTCATTAACCGAAACTATGCAAATGGCCACGCGCCGGCGCCGGCCCCTCTCCGGCTGTCAATTAAAAACTTATGGCCGGCCGGCCGGTCGGCCCGGGCCCAGATACGGCCGCCCCCGCTGCGCGCCGGCCGGCGCCGCTACCGCCGCCCGACCAAGATATCACCGGCGGCGGCGCTGTTTACGAGCGGCCGCCGCCGAATGATTTCTGGCGGCCGTCGGCGCCGGCGGGGGGCGGCGGCCGGTAAATAGAGACGCAGCCGCGCCGTGTCAACACGTGCTAGGCAGGGTGCGGCTTGCGTCGCGCGCGCGGCCGGCCCGGCCGGTGTAATTGCCGCCGGGCGCCGCGCCGCCGGAGGTGGCCCTTGTTTGATCGAACGGTCGGTGACACGGACGGACCCGGCGTGGGACCGTCGCCGAAGGGGGGGGGGGGGGGCGCACTCTGCCGCATTTACGAGCAGAACTGCGGCAGAGACCTCTCCCGCGGACGCTGGCCACGGCGTCAGGTTCTGACGACCGGTAGTACCGGCCAGCAGGCTTACGTGCTCCCGTGACCTGAGCTGAGCAGTGTGTCGCCGGGTCTCGTGGGCTGCAGCCATTCGCTGTGGATTTACCGGTCCGTGCGGGAAACGTAGTACGCTCGGAAGCAATATCCTTGAGACAGGGTGCCGGATTTGATTGCCCGCCCGTGAATCCACCGGCCGTCGTGCTCGGACGGCTCGAAAAGCGTTGCCGCTGCAGAGCGAGAATGTCAGAAATGATCCTTCGATCAGTTTCGGCTCGACACGAGGAGAGCTGGACCCTTTCCGGACGTCCGGCCAGCCCCGCTGTGCAGCCAGACCCTGCCGCCTGACTCCGAGCACGTCCAAAAGTCCCGGCCAGTGGACGGCCGGAACACGTCCGGACACTGAACGCTCTCGGCCAGACCCTGCCGGCCCGGCCTGACCGCCGACTGGCCAGAGCCTGAAGGCAGCTCATCCCACACCAGACAGGGAGCGGACGTGGTACCATCTGCAGGTCAGCGTCAGGTCAGGTCAGGTCAGGACCTCCATCTGCAGGTCAGCGCGCTTCAGGCCCCGAATAGAGGCGACAGCCTTCATCGGCATCTGCGCTCCACTTTGACACTCGTCTTTATTGAGCTAACTTTGGACTGGAGGTTAGACGTCCCGCAGAGTGCTGCATGACTTGCGCGGTTAGAAGTTGTTCAAAGTCACTCTAAAATCAAACACCGTCGTGCGCCATCACTGGGTTCTGCAGTCTGTAAGTACCACTGCACCCTGACGTCACGGGTCCCGGACCACCGGAATAGAGCCCGTGTTGCGGGCCTGCCGAGGCAGCGCCGCGGGTACAAACACCAAACACGCCGCCGCAGAGACCACTAACGCCGCGCCAAATTACGCCGCGCCTTCTCGCCGTCTCCGAGGCCGGGCGGATTTACGATCTCATTTGGGAGGTGCGGTCAAAGGGCGGCCCTCCGCTGACGTCGCCGCCCCGCCGCCCTGCCGCCAGAGGGCGCTACCGGCAGAACGCGGTCCGGGCAGGGCGACGTGCGGGGCAGGACAAGGTCCGAGGCAGGGCAAGGTCCGAGGTAAGATGAGGTCCGAGGAATGAGGTACGGACAAGGGGACAAGGTCCGAGAGTCCGAGGTAGGATGAGGTCCGAGGCAGGATGAGGTACGGGACATAACGGGGTCCAGGGCCGGAAGGTCCGAGGCAGGGAAGGTGAGGTAGGATGAGGTCCGAGGCAGGATGAGGTACGGGACATAACGGGGTCCAGGGCCGGACAAGGTCCGAGGCAGGGCAAGGTCCGAGGTAAGATGAGGTCCGAGGTAGGATGAGGTCCGAGGCAGGATGAGGTACGGGACATAACGGGGTCCGAGACAGGATGAGGTCCGAGGCAGGATGAGGTACGGGACATAACGGGGTCCAGGGCCGGACAAGGTCCGAGGCAGGACAAGGTCCGAGGTAAGATGAGGTCCGAGGTAGGATGAGGTCCGAGGCAGGACAAGTTTCAGGGCAAGACAAGGTCCGAGACAGGATGAGGTCTAGGGTATCATAAAGTAACAGGCAGGGCAAGATCTAGACCAAGGTAGTATGCAGGGCAGGACGACTTCCGAGAAAAGACGAAAAGGTAGATCAGATCCATTGCAGGACAGAGTTCGGAGTTCGCGGCAATACTTCAGTGCCGGACCAGCTGCTGGGCCTGGCCTGGTCTGGCCGCGCAATAACGCAGTTGCTATGGACTCGTCCACTGCCGTTGCGATACAGGACATGAACATCATGAAAGATACTCGATTTCTCTGTCAGAAAACCATATCACAATATGTTTGAAAGTACTTTGGTGAGTCCGACATCTACGTTTGTACAGTTCCACATGCTTACAGAGTTGTACAGAAATAAGGCTCGACGATGAGACTGTGTTAAGATGTGGTTTTGAGCAGGGAGCCTAGGCAGAAAGGGCATGTCGGTGAACTGATCTCAGACCATGAGGACGGAAATGGGGAAAAAATGAGCCAGTTTAAGCAAACTTTCGTGCATGACGTTGAGCCTGCTAGGATTACTACGGTGGTCTGCCCAAATCCATGCCCCTTTTTCCTCTCGCTTTGAAGATCCGTGAGGCCGATAAACTCTGGATTTTTACCATGACGATAATATGCAAGGTGCACGACTTTGTTGTGCATGAATCATCATCCGGACAAAATCCAGGCATTTTCATTCACAGTGCCATCAGGCAATGCAGCAACGATTGGGCGATGCTCACGCCATCTCAAATCAATAACCTCGCAGCCCAGGTGGAATTTACCAAGTTCGCGGTTGTCGGATTGCCCCATCGGTAGGCGACAATAGGGTGGTGACGCTGGCGGCGTCCGAAGCTAGTTGCGACAGCGACCGCTAGATGTCAGCATGGACCAGCCGGCAGGCCGGCCGTTTGCACGGCAGGCGCGTTGATTGACTGCGAGATCGGCGGTCGGTGTTGCCGTCACGTCGCGGAGGCGGCAGCGTGAGGCGTCGCACGTGACCGCCTGGGCTCTGGGAGCACCGAGACAGAGCACGTGCTCCTCGGATGTCCGCCGACGCCACGCGAGCACCTCTCCTGGCCCGGGGAACCACCGGCCGAGCCCGGCCCGAAGTCAAGCGTCACACGCCGGGAGTCGGCAGGTGTGAAGGACGCCCAGCGTCTGTCGGGCCGGCAGCCCCCTCCCTCCTTCCCCCGCAGCTAGGTCAACGAGGAACCGCCAGACATAATAACCGGGCGGCTCTCACACACACGCCCATTCCTGTGCGCCATTCTAACACAGATTCTGTTGCGCATGGGAAACTCTCCCAGAGCGGCGCTGGCCGGCGCAGCCGAGCGGGCGGATGTCGGCGGCGAGTGAGGCGGCGTCCGCCGCCTGGCAACAGCGGCCCAGCAGCGAGACGAAACACCGCCTCCTTCAGTCGAAAGGATTTCAGGGTGCCGGAAACTGCCGGGAACTTGCCAGAGCGCAGCAACGCGAAAACCGAATCGGCCACCGTCGCAGTGAGCGCACACAGCAAAACGCTGACTCACGCCCGCCTGTTACGGCGGCGCTCCAGACGGGGTCGCGCCTCGGCGGCGGTCGGCCCGGCCGCTCATCAATGGGCCGCCGCGAAAGCGAGCTGGTTACGCGGGCGGCGCTTCTTCGCTGGGCGCGGTAATTGAAATAAATGGCGGAGGCGGCCGCCCGAACATCGATCAGTCCTCTGGGCGCCGGTAATTATGTCCGGTCGGCCCGCGGCCACCCCCGGTCTGCATAATTACCTCCCAAAACTGCCATTACGCGCGGCCGGCTCATTGATTTTGTTATCATCCGGCGACGCCAGGTACCCCGTCTCCGGCGGGGAGCGGCGGTCGCACGTGGGCGCCGCACACGGCGGGTCGTGACGGCCACGTGGACACGTGCCGCGCCGCCGGCGGTCAGTCGGGGGCTCGGCAGAGGGGGGCGGCAGGGGGGGGGGGTGAGGGGCTGTCAGAGCGAACCGGTCGGTCCCGACCGCTGTCAGAGGATGCGGAGCGCTGCGGGCTGGCTTCAGGCACGACTGCCGGACAACGAACGGCTCGGTTCTCACTGCGCTCTCCAGCAGAGCGGGCGGCTCAGCACGGCGTCAAGGGGCACGGCCCGGCCCCCGCCGTACCCGGCAGGGCAGACGGCCGGCAAAACCGGGACGTGGGACTGCCCGCCGCTGCACTTGAGCTGTCCTTGGTGTGTTTCCTGGCGTGAGGTTTGCGGTGGCGGCCGGTCACGATCGGGCAGCCTCCACCCGCCGGCGCCGCGGCCGCCGCCGACGCAGCCGCTCAGCCGGGGAGACTGCCCGGCAGAGCTCTGCTGATCACAGCCGGGTTTGTAGGGCAATGAGATGTCGCAAAAACGAAAATAAACTCGTCATGGTCGTTGCAAAAGCAGTCAGCTGATTTTGATGTAAGAGTGAGCAGCCCGAATAAATTCTAAACCTATGAAACTCGCGTCTCTCACCACCTCCCTCCCCCTCCTTCTCTCTCCCTCTGCCGTCGTCCGCGGCCGACTCCTCCCTGCAGCAGGTCGCCGGTGCCGGCGGCGGCCTTTTTGCGGGCGGCTGCCGGCTCCACGTGACGGGCTAATTACCCAGCACCGGCAGCGGGCCCGGCGCGGCCGGCGCCTCTAATTGGGTGGCGCCAGCGTCGGACGGAGGAGCGGGCGCGGGCCCGCCCTCTGGCGGCCGGACGGGCGGCCGCCGCTGTCACCGCCTCGGCGGCCGGCACGCACGCCGCCGCCGAGCGGCCTGGCAGCCGAGCCGGCAGAGATGGTCCCGCCCTCTGGCGGCAAACTGAGGGGCGTGGAGCACCACCGACACTGACACAGCACCGCCCATACTGACACAGTACCGCCCCCACTGACACAGCACCGCCCATACTGACACAGTACCGCCCCCACTGACACAGTACCGCCCTCACTGACACAATACCGCTCCTACTGACACAGTACCACCCCTACTGACACAGTACCGCCCTCACTGACACAGTACCGCCCCCCACTGACACAGTACCGCCCTCAGTGACACAATACTGCCCTCATTGACACAATACCACCCTCGCTGACACAGTACCTTCCTCGTTGACACCGTGCCGCTATCATGGACACAACACCGGCAGCACCGACTAACACTGATGCAGCACCACCCTGACTGACACAGTAACGCCCACATTGACACAATACCGCCATCACCGACGTAACACTGCCCCCATGTTGACCCCGCCCACAGTGGCACACTGCCATTCTGTCAGGCTCAGTAATGCTGTAGAAACCATGTCTGTGGCCTATTTCACTTCACAACCCTGCGCTACGTGAACAGGTGCGACCTAAGACCCGCGGAGAAGCCCGCAGTCAGCTTGGGTGTTACGTAGTCGGTCTGTCGTCCCGAGCTGCGCTGTTGCTCCTTTGTGTTATTATTATTATTATTATTATTATTATTATTATTATTATTATTATTATTATTATTATTGTTGTTGTTGCTGTTATTATTATCATCATCATTATTTTTAAAGGACCATCTGGCCCGCCGCGCAGTGTGGTTTGAAAGTCCGTGTGATACGTCTCAGCAGGTATCCCCTTGCCTGATAATGTACATACGTGCATCTGATTTGTTTAGTTATTGTTTACGTTCCTGATATTGCTCTTCAGCATTAACTTTTGAGAAAGATTACGAATGCCCGGCCCACACAACATCGTGACTTTACATGACCCATCACGTACGTGACGTGACAAACTTGGCAAACGTCTCCACGTGCAGAACTGCATCACATCTTTATTATTCATCGGCTATTCTGCTACGTGACCAAGTCGTTTTCAGGCTTTGACTCTGCGCAACCATGCCGTCAAAATTGCAGCGTCTTTGTAAAAATAAATAATCTTAGATCACACGAGAGCCGTCTGAACCGAGACAGGTGGTGTTCATCCTTCCTCCCTCCAAATTTGGATTCCAGTAACGCTTTGTCTCCTGGCCCGTGCACTGCGTAACCTTCATGGGCCCATTTGTTCCCCGTAGCTGTATGTTTATAAAATGGTTTCCAGGTCATTTTGCCGGAAATGATGCGGACTGGACGCCACTAAAAGCACTTCTAATGTATCCCACGGGCTCAACGAAGAGCTGCGCGTGAATTCTGCTGAAGTGTTCTACATGCAGTGGGCATTTTTTTTACACGAATCCACGCCTGGACGTCGAAAGCACGCTGGTGAAACTGCAGAACGTGTGATTCGGAGTGAATGCTGCATATTCGAGTTTGATGTTTTGAATGTCACGTTCCATCTTCCTGATATGAAAACGATGTCACTAAGATGCGCGTGAAATGCACCGAGTTTTGACCAGCTCAATAACTTTAATGCCATGGGCAGTCGGGTGGTCGAATATTACGTGCTCCCAATTTTCCGTCATTCTCAGGAACGGAAGGCTGTTTGGTCTCCTGGATCAAACTGAAGAGAGCGGAACGAGCAACACCGGCGTCTTTATCTGTCCCCCTGATGTCTGCGAGGACAGCGGTGGCGATTCAGGGGATGAGGACGTTTGCGGATGGTCGACAACCTTAACCGCAACATCTAATGGAAGCCGAGTTCGTCCAGGGCAGAGAAGACTTGGACGAAGAGACGACGTAGTTGATGCCTCAGGCGGCTTCAAGTGTAGGAAGCAGGAGGTGGCTTCGTTTCTCAAAGAGCTAATGGAAAAGTGCCTCTAGCCCAGAAGGACTTCTCCAAAATGACGCCTGTCCAGGCGTTTGAATTCCTCTTTGATGACGCCTTCTACCGCCATCTACTGCACGAGATCCGCCGCTACACCCAGTAGAGTGGGAAGCATGTCCTGGAGCCGTCAGCTGCCGACCTGAAAGCCGTCATGGAAATCCAGTTCTTCTTGGGGTATTATCATGTCCCAACCCGTTGTGACTGCTGGTCTGTTGAACCGGACCTGCACGTCGACTTTGCGGCTAGCGTCATGTCGCGAAACCGCTTCGACGCTATACTTCTGGTTTTCCATTTCGCCGACGACCAACGGCTCGAACGCGGCGACAAGATGGCCAAACTCCGTCCCCTCATCGGCGCTATCCAGGACAAGTTCATCCATGGGTTTCAGAGGCATGCGTCCTGCACAGACCTCGGCGTGGATGAGAGCATGGTCCCCTATTACAGTCGTCATGGCTGCAAACAGTTCCTGCATCGAAAGCCCATACGGCTGGTGGATGGTGCATTAACAGCCCGGACGGGTACATCTTTGCCCTCGACGTGTACCAGGGAGCCGGTGGGACTGTCAAGCGTCCAGCGTACGAGGCCGCCTTCGGGAAGTGCGGAGCGGCGGTGAAAATCCTCGTCGACAGGATGCCGAGGGAGGTGCGTCAGGATTCGCTCCACGTCTTCACGGACGACCCCTTCACCAGCTTCCCCATGATGAAGGCGCTCAAGGGGGAAGGCGATGGCTCCACCGGGACCATCCGCCAGAACCGGCTCCGGGGATGTCCTCTCAAGCCGGTGGCGGCCATGAATAAGGCCCCCGGGGGAAGTTCTCCATCGCGGGGGAGACCAACGTCGGGTTCAATGTCGCCCGATGGAAGGATAATTCCGCCGCTACCGTGGCGTCAATGGTGTACGGCTCGAAGCCCACCTACGAGGTCCAGCGGTGGCCCCGGTAGGAATTCCGGGACGTCAGTGTGCCTCATCTCAGAAGCTCATCGAGGAATATAACCGTGCGACGAGCGGAACAGATCACATGGACCAGAGCATCGGGCGTTTCCGGATCGGCATCCGACAGCGGAAGTTCTGTTGGCCCATCCAGAACTAGATACTCTGAGCTGTCATGGAGAACGTGTGGCTGAACCGCCGCTGCCACCACCACGGAGAGACCCAGTTGGATTTCATCCAAACTGTCGCCCGGTGCTACATGGCAGAGGGCGTCAGGCCACCCTCCGGACGTTCCAGCTCCCCATCGGCCGTTATTCGGGTCCTACAGGACATCTGCTTCGACGGGGCCAACCACCTCGTCGTCCCCCTGGCCAACCAAGGGGTCTGTGTCAACAAGTCGGAGTACAAAGGCCATCCCATGACAGGAATCCCAGAAGTGCCAGGTCTGCCTTTGCGTTGGATGCTTCGTTCCGTTCCAAACCGCAGAAGGGTTGTACCTTGGCTTGGCTTCACCCATGTCTATGGGGCCTCGCACAGCTTAAACACGCAGATCCCATGGAACTTGTGGAACGGGACTGGATATTCAGTGTGTTCTGTAGGCTGATAACAATGTTCAAGGCAGCCTTACCTTTCAGTTCCTTGCGTTCTATGGCGCTAGTGCTCCTTTAATGCCAACAGTGCAGTGTCGTTTCCTTTTTCGTTGGCCGTGCATTGGCTCCAGGCCACCCAAAACCCTTTTCCAGTAGTGCCTAATGTCGGAGAAAGGTAATTCCCGTCCATGTTTTCATGTATGTTCCCCGAATATACGGTTGCTGTTGAAGGGCTGCTGTGGCCACTGTTTTTTTCTCGTCCTTCAGTTAATTTCCTTCTCCCCGAGAGCCAATGGCCGCATTGATATTAACCCCTAGATAGCCCCAACGAAGCGAAATGGGGCTTAGCATCTGACAGTCAACCTTTTGCCTCACTTATGGGTATAGTAAATCCAGCATCAGATTGGGATAAATGTCAAGAGATAAAAGTTGGACTCTAAAGAGTTAATTCCTCACCTTCCCATCATCCCGGGACGTGTAAGAAATTACGTCTACCTGAGAGGTGGGAGGCTGTGCCTGGACATGGGAGATTTGCCCATCGGCAGGAAAGAAAAACTAGACAGCCGACTTAACAGAATACTGGCCATTATCTCATAAGTCTCTGCTGCGCGCCACGTGCATGACGTTATCCTTGACTGATAAGTCTACTTGACTATTACGACCAATATTAAAAAGAAACAATAAAAATACATATTTTTCCTTTCAAAATGTTTGGATGTCAATTGTTTCCTTCCACGGACTTAAATATGAAAGTTACCATCTGAAAAAGCATGGGTATATGTACATATCACGGCGTGACAGTCCGAGGCTACGAAGGACACGTTTCACCTAAACTTTTTCGGGAAGTTTTAAATCATAATCGTTCAATCAAGACCCACTCCAAACCTTCCTCGCTCAGATCACGCGTGGTGCAGAGCGAGCCATCGATTGTTACCTGATGCTCGTATTTATGTTCACACCAGCGTTTTTCGGAACGCATGCAGCCATCTCCCGGGGAAGCCACGGCTTTGGCTGTCTGTTAGAGTAGGGCGACATTCCAGAAATTACGACGCTTGCCTTCAGCTCATCGCCGTCAACGGACCACCAGCTGCCGAAACGTCTCTTCGCGGCAGTTCTTTTTCGGGTCCTTGAGGAAAACTGACTAGCCAGGGGGCGTAGCAATTGCAGCGTCTATGTAAAAATAAATAATCTTAGACCACAAGGCAGCCGCCTGTACTGAAACAGGTGGTGTTCAGCCTTGTTCCCTCCAGCTTTGGAATTCCAGTAGCGCTTTGTCTCCCGGGCGGTGCGCTCGGCCGCGCTGATGCGCCAAAGCTGCCGCGCGGCTGCGGTGATGCGCCAAAGACACCGCCGGCGACCGGCGGTGGCTCCTTTGTTCGCTTGAGGTCTCTCCAACATCCGCTACTGCGGCGCCGACCGGCGGCCGCCGGGGCCCAGCTCGGCGCTCGTGCTGGGCTGCGATCCGGCCGACTAAGCCTCGGTCGGCGCGGCAGTGCTGCAGGGAAGTCGGCGGTTTCTGCGGTCAGGAGGAAGGAGGAAAGGGCGGGCGTGTGTTCGACCGTCCAGTGATATCACGCGGGAGGGAGTTGAGCCAGCCAAGGGTGCATTAGTAAGAGCGTGATCAGGTTGCATCGGGGCCCATGAAATTTTGCTGTAAATGTAAGCTTCTTATTAGTTTCGACACCCCATCCTCGAAGGATACAGCTTAATAGGTGTGTAACAATCCATTGACTGACCATGCATTGACAGGTGCCGTTGTCAGGTGTCCTTTTAGGACGCACAGCCATGCGGCGGTTCCCCTTTGTTAATTACTGTAACAGTCAGATGAGCAAACCTTAAATGAAGATGCACATTTGACACAGTCTGTCAGTGACGTGAAAGAGAGCATGTTAATCAAAAATGCCCCAGCTGAAAAAAAACTTGGACTGTGTTGGGACGGAACAGCGTCACCAGGTGGTCGCGTCTCTGTGAGATTCGTACACGCCAGTCAACTCATGTTTCCTGCTCTCGAGAAAATTAAACTAAAAGTTCACCAGCGCCCGCGTTGCAAAACGTCTGTGGCAGGAAGTCGGCCCCACTATCAAGGCAAATCCGCCGCATTGCGACGCATTAGTCGATTGTGGCGCAGATGAGGCCAGCTGATTTGTCTGAAAAAAGCGGCGGCCAGACCCCTCTTTGAGCGATGCTGCTTACCTGATACGGGAAAAACGCGACTTCATTTAAGATTCATCTTCATGCATCGTTCAACAGCAGGAAACCAGTGGGTGCGCCCAGCAGTCGAAGATTAGTCTTGCGAACACGTGCAGCCTACTAATGTTGATGGGTAATCAGAGCGATAAAACCAGCGCTGAAATCTGTTCTTGCTCCTCGCCAAAGGTTCACAACGATGACTGTAGGTTTACGGGCTAAACTAATGAACCGAAACCTATCTGCCATAAGCCAGCAACATCGTGTGTTTTTTTTATGGACGAAAATGCCGTTGCGTAAGATCATGATTTCGTGACGTTGTCAAGAAAAATGGATGTTCTTGCGTGCGCCAACATCCTCCTAATTGCACCAAACTTCCGCGTGCGGATCGATACCGGCCCGCCCACCGTCATCCGTCAGTCACGTTCTGCAGGCGGCGGCGCCGGTTGCCACTTGGTGGGGCTTACTCCCCGGCTAGTGGGGAGCTCGGCCCAGGTAACTGGGTGGATTTCTGGAGATGGAACTGGAAGAATCAGGCTCCAACAACGACCCGGCAGATCATTCAGCGCTGGCAGTCCGTCAAATCCTGTAATTTGATTCGGGGAAATCTGCTTACCCGTTCGCCGCGGGGGATTAGGCGAACAGAGCCAACGTTGCATCATGTCCTCCTCCCGCGCCTTTGCTAGCGCCCCCACCAGTCGTGAAACTCCTGCGATGGCCATACTGCTCGCTCATGCCACCTCGCGTCCGTTAGATGAAACAAAGCTTGCACGACTATCCGCTCTTCACAACGCTGCCAATAACGCTGCCTGAAGCGGGTTTCACACTGACGTCGGAACGACAATGGCAGTCTGCGTCACTTCAAATCGTTCAGGGTGAAAAATGCGAGGCCACGGAGAGACTCACTGAAAGGAAGGCAAAGGGGCCGCTCCGGGCGCACGGCCGGTCGGCGGCGGCCGAGGCTCTCACCATGGTCGGCAGGGAGCCGGGGTTCTGGGGCCGCGCCGAGTCGCACCGAGGCACCGGCGTGCAGCGCAGCTTGGACGGGTTGAAGTAGTTGCGGTGGCCGTTGTACTTGTGGAAGCAGTTGACAGCCGAGCAGCCGTTCAGCGGGTCCTGGTCCACCGACACGCACGTGGACACGTCATACGGAGAGTAGTAGTCTGCCGGACGTGTCGGCAAACGTCAAACGTCACGCCGTCAAAAACCTGTAGGCATGCCTTGCTCCATTCCGGGTGTGAGGGAACCATCATCTTTTCTCGAAAAATTCTGCACTGATATCCAATAATAGCCGACAACGCGCAACATCAAGCGCCGAACAGCCCTCAACTCACCTCACAGTGACCATCACATAACAACAGACTAGAGTCTACACTCCACTACATCCAGCACCAGTTCTCAATGATCCAGGGTGTACAGCCGCTGGCACTAACCCTCCATGACGCTAGAGACCGGCCCATACCGGCTGATGGACGTGTTGAAGTGCACCGTGTGCAGGAACGAGTGGTCGTTGTAACGTATTTTAATCTCACACTCGCCGACCCGATTGTAGACGTACTGGAACACGAGAGAACCGTGCCGTCGACGATCATGCTATATCATCAAAGCAACGGCCCAAGCTGATGTTTTGGGAACTGCACCCGCGTCCATTATGGTCGTGTGTTTATTTAATGTAACGCATCAGACGCCGTCAGCGCCTGCGGCGGCCGTTTTCAAACTCCACTGACCTCCAATGACAGTGTCACTCCTGTCACTCTGTCCATCTGTCACTTCTGGCCTCCAAGGTCAGGAGTGACAAGAACATGGCTAGCTATGCGGTGAGGTGAGGTGTGGCCGGACTGACCAAGACCATCCTGGCAGTCGAAGCCAGGATAAGAAGTCTCCAGGGCCGTTTCTAACAGAATTAATAATCTTACGGACCCTCAGCGTCTGTCATAGTACAGCTACCCATATCTGTAATACGCCAAGGTTGAACCATTTTTATTCCAAGAACAGCGTGTGTAGAAACAAACAGCAGTAAGCAAGGACTCACCAGATTAGGAAACAGTAGGGTGATATTGGTAGTATGTCCAGGCGACAGGATACCCATATAGCCACCAATCAGCAACATCGACTGCAAAACACAGCGCAAACAGAAGATGCTATCACAGCTGCAACAGTGGCGGTAAATTAGGGCAATCTAACGGAACAACATCTGTTTTCAACGTGCAATGAAACATCCGTACAGACATCAACAATCGCTCTTCATACTACACCTGTGAAAACAGAGGATGAAGGAGAGGGGTCCCTATAAACGGATTCTGAGGTGTCCGAGGTCTCTTCGCAGCTTCCAAACGGGCTCGCTATCCTGGTACCCCTGCTTGAGTTTCAAGCAACAACCACGAATCTCTTTTAATGAAAACGAGCTCACGATTTCAACAAGATGACAAAGTTGACGACAAGGTGGAACTAAACGTTGTCAATGACAGAACGCACACTCAGCGGGAGGAAGACAGCCGCCGTTTGGACTCCCTCAGCCGGAGAAAGGTCACAGCACCACTGACTGACCTCACACTCGGCGTCCTGCACCGAGAAGTGCTGGCAGCACTGCTTCATCTCGGCCCGGAGCTCTAGAGGTCCGTGGCCGTTGTTCAGCACGGTGAGAACTGAAATCGGTGCAGGCTTTTAAGAAACGAAACCGGCGGAAATGATGGAGAGGAAAAGGAGAAAACAGAGAGATACAAAAGAAGGTTAGGTGGTAGAGTATAGAGATAGATCAAGGGATTGTACGATGCATGGTTACATTGTATAGAACTAACTAAGGACAGGTTATATCGTGAAAACAAAATAAATCAGGCATTCCCGTTTTGGATTAAACTATTATAAAATTTGAAAGGTTTCTAGACTAAACATTTGGTGTGACTTCACCATTTCCTCAATGCATGACGGGTATCAAGCTTTCTGATTTCCTCTTATTCATGGTTTCGGGATGTGCGACACCTTGACACTACGAAGTTGCAGCAATTTCATCTTTGTATTATATCTGGTATCTTTTATCTGGTATCTTCAGCGGAAGCTTAAATGATTGGGGAGGGACGGGGTGGGAACAGGCGGAGGGCTCAAAACCTGACCACGTCCCAAATGTGAGTTACCAAACTGATTTAGCCTACTTAAGTTTAATTGACAGCAATTTTCATGCTTGGCATTTGGCCATCAGTTATCAAATAACAAACTGCATTTCCATTTTTCACACCGACAGAAAATTTGCGGGTAGGGGACCAAAACCGTCTTTGGAGGGGCCATATCCTCATTTGGGAAGGGGGTCATGGCCTTTTCAAAAGGTCACAAGTCGACACCTCTGCTCAGGAGATATGGCTGAATTTTTTTTATTAGTTTCATCTCAAATACAGAAGAATACCTAGTTCTTCGGGGAATGTTCAGATGGAGGCGGGATTAGGGCGCACCAGACCTTGTCAAAACCAGAATCAGAAGCACATTCCGACACGGAGTGATAGGATCTACTCACAAAACGTTAGGACCATGTCTTCTCGTCGAAGAGGCATTATTCCTTGGTTCTGCAAATAGACAGATGAGGAATGATTATCGTTGTAATCTGTCCATGTTCAAGCATGCCCCAAGGCGAAATTATTATACACGGAAGACATCGATTCATTACCATATGGGTGACGCTCGTAAACACACCATTAGCGCAGCCAAGATTTCCATAACAATGTCATATGGAATAACAATGACCATTGGATCCCTTGGCTACGCCACTGAGGGATACACTAAATATAGAAGAGCCCTCACATTAGGGACAGAGCTGGTGAACAACCGGTACAGTACTGGTCAGGGGTCTATCGCCAATGTTTGTAAGTCCAGCTTTCGTAAAGGAAAAGGTTCGTAACCAGAGGCTCCTATGCATAAGATTCATATGGTAAAAAATCTGGATCGGAAAAGCTTCGTGTGATAAAAGGTTCACCAACGGAAAAGATTCGTGCTGCAAAACGTTCGCATGGAGAAGGCTCGTACGAAAAAGACTCGCAAGAAAAAGGTTCGCAACGAAAACCGTCGGGCTCGGCAGCCAAGTGACTTGGCCACACCCGGACGCCGACAGCGGACAACATGGGCAGGCAGTCGGTCTGCCTACTCACAGTCTACTTTGTGGGACGGACAGACGTAGGTGTGCTGAGCTGATACGAATCGGCGGCCAGAATAGTCGGCGCAGGTTGTGCGTGGGTTATCCTGTTTTGAGGTAGGCGGAACTAGCATAAAATGATAGGAGAGACCTTCCAATAATGGGTTATTTGAAGAGGGGTAGGACTCTGTCGTAGGTTGAATAGTTCGCATAACACCATTTTCACGCGCAAATTAGACGTGAATTCCATGCACCAGTCCATATCCCTCCCGGATTTTCAGAAATAACCGACAGATTTTCTCCAATGTAGGCGTACCTGAACGAATCTACGGTGTAATCTACATTTGTACACTTCTAAAATGAAATGTTCATGGGCGGTGTCAGCAGCATGAAAAGTGAGGCAATGTCGCCGGAAATCGCTCCAACAGTTACATTCATATGACACGCACAGCGTCTACAATAAAACCGGCGCAACCAAAGTGGGGCACGTCCCCCTAGGCCTGCATTTTTTGTAGAAACCATTGCACATTGTCTTCCCAGCTGGCGGTTTTGGTATGATTTCAATTCACAGTGAGTTCCGGGTCCCGCTTAAGAAAATCCTGGCTGCGCCCCTGTACAATAAGCATTTTCCCATTGGATGCGTCGCATGACTGATGGGCCAATTTAGGTTGAATACCACAGCGGAAGGGATGTAAGCGGGATTTACCCTGCGAAAGGAAACTAACCCAAACCGCATCACAGGTGCATGAGAGAGACGCTTCAATATTTCCTTACGGCCGAAGCCGTAGAGGCTAATTTCGCATCTACATAACCTAGAGGCTTGTTTTCCTCTACACGCGCGAGGTAAAATCGTGAACATTGCTGGATCAGACGGACCTCTATGATGAGGAAGCCGGATAATCTGACTAATTTCATTCGACTATTCTCCTTTCTCAACATGTATGAACGATTCCCAGTTTTTATTAAAAAAAAAAAACAATTGAGTGTTTGGTAGCGTGATCACGTGGCTGTTGCTGCGGACCCAGAAATCACTGCCTCCAATTATGGCGCAATAGGGTGCGGAAAATAGCGCATCATTGTGCGCAAAAGTTCCGTGTGTTTCTCGTAATGTTACCGTGGTGGTACGAGGTCGTAGATGCCTGCATTTTAAGAGACACCGACTCACATACTTGTTCTCATATTGAGTCCTTTGATCCTTTGACGTGAGATATTACCTTAGCTCTTGTATGGTGTGCATTTCAAACTAGGTAAACACTTCAGGTTTAACTGCAATTATTAATCCGCTCCCGACTGGGGGGGGAGCGGCGATTGACAGCCCCCCTAAGGTTCCTCCAAAATTGCGAGAAAACGAACGAACGAAGCGCCAGGAAACTTTGTGTACGTTTTGCCCGATTACTTTTACATATTATTTCGAATTTTTGACCTCATGTCAAGTCAGATGTCTGACCTAGGTCAGGCCAAGTGGACCTATGTCCAAGGAAAGTTTAGCGCCCTGTGACTTTTTCGGAAAACATGATATCACAAGAAAAATTTCAGGGATTAGAAATCCTGATAGGACGCAATGAAATCTGCCGCCTCAGATTTTTCGGAATTTACCGGGTCATTGGCCTGATGTCAATTCCATTTTTAAGACATGTCGTCGATTTTTCGGGATTTGACAGATGTTTTATAAAAGTTTTAGTGTGGGGTGATGCAGATATCCATTTATCGTCAACGGACAAAGTACCAACGACTTCCAGCGATTGACCTGAGGTCAGGTCACGAATAACTGTTATGAGTCGCTAATGCACTGCCGTCGAAATCGGCGATGAATTGCTCAGAACAGGTTGAAAATGGAAGAACTGTTTCGCACAGTTGTGTGTCATACCAAGACGTTCAGAAAAGTTTCGAAACATTTGCATATTTTGGAAATAAAAAGACTCTTGCGGATAAAGCTTTGCGATTTGTGTAGACTGAACTACTGAACTACTGAATTTGTCCTAAATTAAAGCATGAGAAACTATCACAAGAACCACCAGCAGGAAAGAAATATTGCATGGAAAGATCTATGTTGCGAAAAATAAGGAAACGCTAAAATTAGTTCCCATTAACTATCTACTGCGTTCGGCTACGGCTCCCGCCTTCAGTCAGCGCGAAAATCACAGTGTCTTTAACTCAAAGTTTCGGCGCATATATTAAACAAATTAGAGAAATTAGGTATGCATAGCGGAATCTGCGGACTTTTACCTGTTCATTAGTACTTTTACCTAGACTTTATTAATCACAGCCCTTTATATCCAGGCCACTTCTCGGTTCCATGCAGTCGGCTGTGAGAAACATATATAGGGCATAAATGGCTTACATGTTACCTAAAACTAAAAAGGAAACCAATTTCGAGCCCTACTTGTCACGATGTTTCCAACGGTGTGCTTATTTTTATCGTGCGATGCAGCCTTTCGTGAATTAAAGGGGGGCGGTCAACCGCCCTCTCCACCTTCCCAGTCGGGCGTGATCGGCGTCGACTGCCAGTCGGGCGCGGGTTAATAGAATGATTTGTCTGAAATGCCACATGACCATCACAAGGTGGGCATTTCTGAGAATCAGTGTTCTAAATTGTTGATGTTTTGGTGTCCTAGCAAATAAATTTGTTTGGGGTCTGATATGTCCTAAAACTTGTTTGGAGCCTTGATACCATTGAGTCCAGAAACAATATGTGCTGGTTTTTATGCCTTCAGGCTGTATCTTTTCATGATTTTTGCGTGAAATATTACTGATTTAATCTTTACAGGCAGCAGACATGCCAGACGTGGACGGGGATTTAATAAGCAGACCTTGATTATGTTTCTTTGTCTGCAAACATTGCAAGTCCTGTCAGTATGCTATACGTGATGTTACTTCGAAAAGTATCTTTATTTTTGACCAGGCTACATTTCAGCCAGCCAGATCGTGCCGTGGCAAATGTTACCATTTCCAACACCTTTTCCAACAAAGTGTTACTCGCAGTAGCAGTGGAACCTCTGTGGAGATGGAGAAGAGTGACCAGCGCGATTTTTACCTTGTTCCTTTCCATGCACTGCCACAGGGTTAATGTCAAATGCCGTACGGAGTGACGAATCTGCTTTCTCTGACTTGCGATTTTTGTTGGCTTTCGACAGACATTACCTGATGTCCGTCCAATCCAGTTTAAACCCCACTGATCACACGCTGACCAAGACAAGACAGGATAGACTTGACTGGTTTGGTCCGGTTTGGTCTGTTCTGTTATGTTCTTGTCTGCTTGATCCTGTTATACCCCACTCTGTCCCATCGTGGCTGCCTTTGTCTCCCATCCAGTATGTTCAATGCTCTGGCCTGCGCTGGTCTGGTCCAATGTGCCTCAATCTGGTCTGGTTCAGTCTGGTCCATTCCCAGCATGCAGTGTATCAGTCCTCTTCAGCACCGTCAAGTGCCGACAATGGAGCCCCCACGTCCGGTGCTGGCGATATGATTCCTCCCCGTGCAGTGTTTCAGGCAATGGCCGGTGACGCATCACGTGCAACGCTGGCGGCAGCTCCTCCGCGTCCGGTGTTGCTGTCGTTACAACGGCTGAGGAGCTGGCTGGCACTACCATGCGCCGGAATATGGCAACTGGACCATGCATCCAGTCCAGATGACATAATCGTCACGACATTGGCCCACCTGCCAACGAGCAAAACTACCGACCTAGCGTGCAATATACCTCACAGTGCCTTCAATTAAATGGTTTCAGGCAACTCCTACGCCTCAAGGGGTCGTGACTGGAGCCCAGGTTGCGGCATTCAGGTCCCTTATGTCAATACAAAATACCCAAAAGCATTTGAATTTTTTTTCTCTAAATAATGGACAATGCAGTCCAGAACCGGCAGTCCTGTAATCCAATGCTACCCATCCCTGTTAACAGGATATTCCTGTAACTACTACAGGTTTGTTATGCATCTAATACCTCTTTCAGTTTTCAATCAAGCTACACCTTCTGCGATAAACTGAATGAAATGTAACAAACTGAGGCTCAGACAAAACTGCGGCAGTTTTGGTAAACGTGGCAGCATTGTAGATAGTCCTGACTTAATCACACCACTCAATGAAGCAATGAATGCGATGTTCACAGCGTTCATTGCACCCTTGCATCCACAGCATTCATCACACCCTTGGACATCCGGCCTAAAAAAACATGCTCTAAATTTCAGATTTAAGCCGACGATATCCTTGAACAGTCATTATAAAAAAGTATAACGAACTAAAAATTCAATACAGTTGTCTTACGTGACGTGTAGCACGTTAGATCGGGACAGTCAGCTTATAACGCCATATGAGGCAAGTGATTTCTGGGTCCGAAGCCCCAGCCCATTATGCCTGCCTTTGGTAGCCTAACTGCGCCATGTGGTCACGGCCCTCATCCCTCCCCGTCTCCCGTGGGTTGCGCTTGCCGGTCTGCCCAGGCGTTGTTGACTAGGTGAGGTGGTTAACGTCAAGAATCTCTGCGACTGACGAATAGGTATCATTAACCCGCCCCCGACTGGGGGGCTGTTGACAGTCCCCCCTGTGGTTTTTCTGGGATTGCAAGAGAGCGAACGAACACAGAGTCACGAAACTTTGTGTACCTGTTGCTTCATCAATTTTACATCTCGTGTCAAAATTTTGACCTCAGGTCCGGTCAGATGCTTGACCTAGGTCAGGTCAAACAGACCTATGTCCGAAAAAATTTAGCGCCCTCTAACTTTTTTGCAAAACAAGATATCTCAATAATACTTTCAGAGATTAGTGATCCTGACAGATGCAACAAATCTCCTATCTCAGATTTTTCGGAATTTCCCGGGTCATTGACCTAAGGTCAAGCCCATTTTTAACACATGTCGTCGTTTTTCGGAAAATGACGGAATATTTTACAACATTTTTAGTGTGGAGTAAAGCAGACATCTGTTTACCGTCATTGGGCAAAGTATCAGTGACTTCCCGCCATTGACCTGAGATCAGATCACAAATAACTCTTGTGAGCCAAAATGTACCACCGTCAAAATCGGCCATGAATTACTCAGAATGGGTAAAAATTGGCAGAACTGGCTTGCACAGACGTAGGTAATACCAGCAACCTCAAAAAAGTTTGAAAAATTGCACATTTTGGAAATAAACAGGCTCTGGTGAATGAAGCCCTGAAAATTTTGTAGATTGGTGATTAATGAATTTTTCCAAAATTTAAGCATGGGAAACCATCACAAGAACCAGTAAGATCAATAAAATTTACATGGATAGGCTTTTTTCGCAAAAATAAGGGAACGCTAAAATTAGTTTCCGTCAATTTGTTACTGCATACGGCTGCGGCACACGCCGACAGCGGGCGGGAGAACTGCCTTGTTTAACTCGACGTTTCGGCGTATATATTTAACAAATCTGAGAAAATAAGATGTGTGTCGGCATTTGCAGACCTTTACTTGTGCGCTGGGGTCTTTATTTATGCGTTATTAGTCACAGCCCTTGAGATTCAGGCCATTTTTCGGTTTTATGCATTCGCCTATGACAAAACATATATAGGGCGTGAATTGCTTTCATATTATCTAAAACTAAAAATGAGACCAGTTTCGAGATCTACTCGTCACAAGTTCTCCAACGGTGTGCTTATTTTTATTGTGCGACCAACCGTTCGCGAGTTAGAGGGGGGCTCCCAACAGCCCCCCTTTCAGTCGCGCATGATCATAACCGACCGACAGTCGTGCGCGGGTTAAACTCGCTGTCACGAACCGTTGTTACGAACCTTGATCTGGTTACGAAGAGGCTTAGAAGTCCCCTTGCGATTTCTTTTTTAGGCGCCGTTTGAGAACGGTTTGAGATAGCACTTTCAAATTTGGTGACTTCTTTAAATCATCCTTACGACACGTTGTGCTGCAATGTGAAATCGTTACTTGCATCATAACTGGCTCCAGAGGGAATTTTAGGGAGCATGTTTGAAATTTCCCGCGACTGAACGCAGTAACTTACTTATGGCGCGTAAAATCCAAACCTATGCGGATTTGCTCGCAGTAAACGTCATTGGATTCAAAACACCGCATTCTTCATACCTTTATGAAATGCGAACTTCGGGAATATTTGGCATGGGCAGATTCAGGACGCATACGGAGGGGAAAATCGGCAATGTTATGTTTTTGCCCGTTTGCATTTCACATGGTTCCCAGGGATATATTGCGATAGATTTTTTGCTATTTTTAAGCCCCTCGAAAGAATAACTTGAAATTTTTAAAAAACTTCCTTGCATCGCATTTTCGAAAGATATACGAAATTTCCCGATTCCGCATACCGCATACTCGCCGAAGCCAAGGGAGGATATATGGGAGGCTAAAATGATCACGGCCAATCCCAAAATGTTGGAAAACTCGCAAAGTCCTGGAAGACAGTAAAACTGGGCGATGTTCGAGCATAAATGGTAGCTTGGCCTCACCCAAGAAAAATGGCTATATCCATCACTGACCATCGATGTTACATTGATGGTTACCTGCCGAACATTTATCGTTACGAATCTTTTCCAACACGAACTTTGTCCATCTCGAACCTTTTCCGATACGAACCTTATGTTGACGAGCCTTTGGTTCCAAACTTTTTTCCTTGCGAACCTTTTCTCTTACGAACCTCTTTCCTACGAATCTTTTCCATACGAACCTTTTGCAGTACGAACCTTTTCCGATGAGAACCTTTTCTGATACAAACATTTTTCCATACAAACTTTTAACGTCACGAACCTCATGTCAACGAGCTTTGGTTACGAGCCTTTTCCTTTAGGAACCTTGTTCCGGTTACCCCTGATCAGGGACAGTGCTGATTACTGGTCAACAGGCTTGCGCTTTATTCTACTTGGGGGGAGGAGGAATCGACTTCGAATTCTCTTCAAAGCTTGCTGAATCGACACTGATCGCCACTCAACGCGGTTTTCCGAAGCCGAATTGATTCCGATTCCGAATGGACATGAAATAGGCCATTTCCGGAATAGGTTCTATTAAGACCCATTGGATTGGATTAAACGTCCAAAGACGTGTGTAACAACTCTAAACCTCATTCCGGCACTTATCAGTGGCATCAGTTCTGATTCTGACCCTGGCCGAAACTGATTCCATTCCGGACTCGATCATGATTCCAAAGGAATTGAGCACAGTTCTGCTGCTCAGGGGCAGCGCCCGTCAGGTACGGTGCCAGTCAGGGACAGAGCCGGTCAGGAAGAGCGCTGGCCAGGGACATCGCTGGTCAGGAAGAGCGTTGGCCAGGGACATCGCTGGTCAGAAACAGTGCTGGTCAGGGAGAGCGCAGGACAGAGACAATGCCAGTCACTCATCAGGGACAGTGCCGGTCAGGACGGGACTCACTTTGATCAGGATGGGCCCGGCGGCGTTCTCGGCCGGTTTGGGCGCCGGCAGGGCTGCTGCTGCCTTCGCGGTAGGCGCCAGGACGTCCGGCGACAGCGGCAGTTCCTCCATCATGGCCGCCGCTGAGGACACGAACAGCACCACCAGCAGGCAGGGACCAGCCGGCGCCGGCACCGCCCAGACGCCGACCAGCGGCCTCCTCCGAGTCATCACGGCGCTGGCTGCCACGGAAGAATGGAGCAGATGGCGGCATGCTCTTTGACTGTGGTTCTGACTCATAATCCTCATGTTTGGGTTGTTGCCCGTTAAATTATGTGACAAACTACACCACAGGAATTTGCCATATTTTTATATATGCCATAATTTGCCATATGCCATAACTTGAAATTTCAGCCCAGTCTGCAAAATACAACGCTCCATTTTTGTTCTTGGCTTAGGCAGAATTCGCATCTACATCATCTGCATCACGAAGAATTGTTTTCCACTTGGGCATTCTATGGAGGCGAGGCCTCTGAGAACGATGAGCTGATGCGCTGATTAAAAAGTCAACAACACCATTTCAGTCACATAAAGTCAAATAGCAAAAAAAGGTCGGAAAGCGGAACGGGCTGCTTTTTACGTATAATCGTCGTACGGTGTTAGGAAACTGCAACGGCAACGAAGAGAAGACAGGTTTAATTAAATCTTCCCGTGAACACCTCCCATGAACGTAATTTAATACGCTAAATACAATGAAAAAGTTGCAATATGTGTGACAAAGAAAATATTCATAACTTCTTTGTCATATGCGTGCAACACGGGAATGGCTGTGAAACTCACTGCGTCGGATCCAGATCTCTTTTCGCGTTTTTCTTTTTCGCTTCTTTCCGGTATCACAGACTACTTGTGTTCTATGCGTGACAATGTGCAAAGCGCCGCAAAGTGGCAAAGTGGCGCACGGACTCCTGTTTCCATGGCAACCAGCTTCCATTTCTGAAATCATGCAGTCTTCCGTCATGAACGGATTACATTTTTGTCATGAATGGAAAATTTCAACCTTGTCTGACCGAAAACGGTTTTCAGAAGCAACAACTGCAGGACTATTCGTACGTTGTGCGATACGCATTTTTGATATGGAATTGTTGTTACTCCGCGCTGGGTTTCTGCACAAATTATATGCTTATTGCTCTATGCTCGCTTGATATGCTTCTTTGATGACTGTCAGTAAATGGGTGAAGAAACCGAACCCATAGTGAAAAGTCATCTATATCCAAACACGTTATTTGTGCATGATAAAATATGCAAAATACAACATCTATATAAAGATATGCAAAAAACTAAATCATTTTGGAAATTGATGGCCTTCGACTTCCACTTTGGTAATCATACTGTCTCAGGGGTTACGCAAAAAAGAAATAAATAGTACATTAGTTATGAAATTTTATTGAAGGCGATAGACACATGATTAACCTTATATTCCTGCGGTTGATTTCGCTTGATACACACGCGGGGGAATGATTGTCCCCCTAGACCTCCCGATCTACTGCGCCGATTTCGACAAAACAGGGCTTAAACGAAAACTTACTATTTGAATTAACTTTTCACGTACGCAGTGGCGTACGTGGCGGCTTCAGGAGAGCATAAAAACTGTATACGGTCGATTTTTATTCTGCAGCATACCATACTGAAAGCAACTACTTTGATTTACGTAGTAATTTTTTAGCCTTAAGTTAATCTCAAGACAAGCTCTGGAAGCAACTGTGGGGGTAATCATCTACAGTTTTGGGGAATATTTTTTTATCAGCTTTGCCCGATTGGCTAGGCCCATTTCGAAACCTTTACGTGAAACGATCGTTGAAATACATTGCAAATGTGGATGCTGGACCCAGAAAACCAAAATATGGGATAACATGTAAACAGACTAAAAGTGTCAATGGTATATTCATAATAGGGAACATTCTTTCATCACTTTTCTTTCCAGTTTTTCCTGGACAAATCCCTGCCAATACATTCACGAGTATGTGCTGCATATGGATTTTTCACAAATGTCACTATATGGCTGAAATCGGTGATGTACGTCACTGACAGGCATGCGCCGAAGTCTGAGGCCCTCAATTTTATGAACTGAAGCGAAGTGACATTACGTGCTCTAAGGAAACCGTGTATGGATGGATAATTTGTGACAATTTGACACAATGGACTAGATGAAAACGTAGAGTGTTCAGTTCTGCACCAAAATGTATAGCTTTTCCCATATGTGCTCCACAATATTCAGCAAAGCGTTTTCACGAGACCCTTGCAAAAGGCACATCTGCAAAAACCTGTCCCAAAATGCGCCATTGGGGGTGAGGAATATAAATAAGTGTGTGTATAGATCCTTTTTGATCTGCTGTTTGGTTACTTGGTTTTAGATAGCATGAATACTAGTTAGACACCATGTTGGGTGCATGGAGAGCGAGGCCTAATGAGTTCCTTTTGAAATCTGGAAACATATTTTCAAATATTACTTTGCATCTTGATTAAACGCTGCTGTAGTTTTCTTAGAATGCAATGACTGACAAACATCAAGTCAAAGACGCCAGTGGTACAACAGTGTGTTGTAACATGTAACCGTTTCGCAGGTGTCTGTTCGAACCTTTGATAAACCAATTCTTATCAATCATTCCCTGTATAATTTGTTGTTTTTTGATAAAAGAGAATTAAATCGTTTTAAAGCCCAGTGGCCTGATGTTTCACTCAGGCGGTGAAATCAATGCGTTCAGGTGTGCGTGCGCTTAATTGTTGATTTGCCTCGAATGTTTACCGACCGACCGGAGCCGATTAATTATTCCTTTCTGTCAACAACCATTTTTCTGATACCAGTGACTTGGCGAAAAAGTGCACTACCACCAAAATAATTTCAGAAGCGATAATGTTTTGGCTTCTCGGCACGGCGTGAGATTTTCGAAAATTATTGGGGGAATGTCTACAGTGGATGTTAGACAATGTCTTTCCAGTCATTGCCATAGACTTAACGTTAAAATCTCGGAATATTGGGGGCCGGACCTCTTCCCCACACTCTTCCGTCCAGCAAGCACGGATGGCCATCCACCGAGATTGCTAGCCATGCTTGCTGGACACCAAAGAGTGGGCTTTGCGCCAATGTGGTCTCTGAAGCGAGCAATAAACTTCTTTGGCCACATGGTCGAAATCAATCCCCTATCCCTCCCTTTCGTTATTTGTACATGCTGCAATGGGCACGCCCAAGGACGTAAATGTCCCACCTGTACGTTCATGGGCGAGGAGATGCTGAAGAAGAGGAATTTTAGAGTGGCTTCTTTGAAAATAATGTCGGTAAATTTGTGTCACCATTAGGCCGCTTTATATGAGTAATGAGCGCCTTTGCGAACAAGACGCAGTATGTTTATCCTCTTACCAGGTTACGCCGCTGATGCTCACTTTTGCTGCCACTACGACCTTTATTCTTTACATCAGTGCCATGGCACAAATTCGTTTAGTTACCTAATCCTACCCAGTTTTCAGAATGTAGAACCCATTTACACAATACGTTGCTTTATCCCTACCACTTACTAAACCACCTTGTTAGCAAATATTATCTTACGGCAACGCTATCTAAACGTGCGAACACATGTCTTAAGAGACTGCAGTGACCTGATATGCATCCAAAAAACGCCTCCTGGAGACGCTCTTGTTCCATGTCAAATATCACCAATTTTAGGTAAGTTATAAGAAAAAAATGGGTAGGAAACACCCCAAACCTCGGCGCAATGGCGGAAATAGTTTAACTTTGGCGCCGAAAAAAATCGAGGGTGGGGCCGGTCGGTTCCCTGCATGAAAATACGGAAGGACGGATGATCATGATCTTTTGCGACACATTTTGGCAAGTTCTCTCCATTATTCGGTGTCCGAGAAGAAAAAAAAAACACTTCCATATTGGGCGTGCGCCTTCCAGCAGTCGATACATCGCCAGTAACCGTCATTCGGCACGAAACATGTTTCATAATTCTAAATTATCCATGTCATGCTTCAACAAGTGCTTAGATGTAAACGCAGCCGCCCCCCCCCCCCCCCCCCACTGGGCGCCGCCGAACAGCCGACCTCGTCATGCCGCGCACAGAGCGAAAATGTTATTCATTGTTAACCCTATTCCCGTAGCCATGACGCACGGACGCATTTCCCTATATGGGCTTAACCTTCCCCTCGGAAGTTTCGAGAACTGCCCGTCCGATATGATCGCAGAAAACTGCAATCGTTTCGCCATGAAGGAAAACAAATTTCCGTGTTAAGAAATTTCGAACATGCTGTAAGGGGCGGGCGCAAGCGGGAAACAAGTGCAGAAATGGGGGCGTTTCTTATTCGGGATAATACCGATGTTTATGTACCAGTTTTCACTTCACTGGCATGAATCGAGAACTAATCGATGGGACTTTTCCTTGGTCTTTTGGTCAATAAATTAGAAACCTTGGAAAGATTTATAAGCTTTTATAGTGGTTGTAGAATGGGAGGTATATTTTTTGAACTGAATAACCACATATATATATATCCCGGGCCCCGATGGGGGGGGGTTGACCGCCCTCTCTAAGGTTTTTCCAGGATGGCAAGAGAACGAACAAACGCAGCGCCACGAAATCTCGTGCACCTTTTGCTAGACCATTTCTATATCTTGTTTCATAGTTTTCACTTGGTGTCAAGTCAGGTGTGTGACCTAGGTGAGGTCGAGTGAAGCTATGTCCAAATATGCTTAATTCCCTGCAGCCCTTTTTGGAAAACATGTTATCGCAATAAACTTTTCAGAGATCAGATATATTTATAGATGCAACAAATCTGCTGTCTCGGATTTTTCAGAGAACCCTCCGGGTCACTGACCTAAGGTGGAGCCATTTTCAAGACATGTCGTTTTTTTTTAATTGACGGAACTCTTTGCAACATTTTGAGAAAATTCTTTGCAACGAAATGACTTATACGAACAACCCTCAGCCCACCCCACCCCCAAATCATTTACACTGAACGACACCCCTGGCCATGGAGCCCCTGTAATGCTCAAAGACCCCCTCAACGTTGGAGGCTCCCTTATCCCCTAGGACCTCCTCCCCCAAAAAATCCTGGCTACGCCACTGATCTAACCTAATCTTGCTGTTACTTTAGATCGGCTCTTTGTTGGAAACTCTTTGTGGGAGCGAACCAAGTCCGATTGCACCCTTTATCGGCCTGCAACCTCCAGTATCCTTTACCGTACTTATCCTTTATGGCATGCCGCACCAACTCCTGAAGTTGCGGCGGAGGCCGCGCCCGTCCCACCGCATCCTCCACCCATAGCTGGGAAGACTGTATAGAACTAAGTAGCTTGAAATAACGAGCAAAAAGGAAAGAAGCAAGTATTTTTAAGCTGCTCCAACGGAAAAGGTACACAGCGTACCGGGGAAGAATCTTACAGCGCCTTGAGATATTTCGAATGAGGCGTGTAGCATCAGCTTTAAGATCGCATCAGACTCTCATGAAGTCATCAGGATTTGAACCGGAGGAAGTCGTAAGGACTGACGATCTCAGCTCGCTCCTGCACCCTCATCTTTGAGATAACCATGTGCTCTCAAAGACCTTGCAGACAGCATCGAATAGAAATCTCGTAGATCATATAAGCAAGTTATTTGTCCGCGAGATAACGTGGTATTGCAGATGTTTAACTCTATTTCTGTCGGTAGGACAGGTGGTGTTTGAGCCCGATGATTGGCCTAAAATGTTTTTTTTTCACTGTAGTAGAAGTTGAGCGGTCGTTAAACATGCGGCAACGTTCACCTCGAGTCAGACATTGCCTGCGTTCACAGCAAAGACGGGAGCTGAAAACCACTGTTCCGGAGACCGCCCTGAAAGGCATCAGTCCATTTCAGGGAACTGTGGAACTGGTAACATAGTGCTTTAAAAACAGGCAGAGTGCCAAGCATCCTGTTTGATCATGAAACGCTACCAAGTGCATTTCCCATGCACTGAATGACTTAAGCCACATTGATGTTCCTCCGCTCTAGTGTTAGCGCCATTCCGTTACAGGCTAACATCAGGTCTTCACATGTTTGGAAAACTTGAATCACGGTCCGTGAAACGTACTTAACATGGTGTGTAGCTCAAAATCTGCCTAGTTCAAACACTGTTTACTATTAAAGCCTCCTTTTGTCGCCTCTTGGTATTGGTATTACGCCTTTTGGTTCAAGCAAGTCATGCGATGAGTGACTTTGTCTTTGCGTTTCGTGTGCAGTGTATGACATGAGGTATCAACAATGACAGTTAATGTGTCAAGTTCAGCCACCAATCTGTTACCATACTTTTCAATAGCCGACTGTACTTGGTGTCATTTATCCGTCGTCGAACAACGCTGCGTCAACAACATGTCACTGTTCATTTTATATCAGCAAAAGATCAATACGAAAGCGCCATTGTCACTGAAAATCCGACATTTTGCCACAGTTCTGCTAGCTGTCACGATATATAAAAATACTGATCACTGAAACCTTCAGCCTGTAACAGAAAAGGCACGCGCGATGCGAGGAGCAATCACGTCACGTGCAGAACATTCGAGATTCATTCGGCCACTGGGTCAGTCCATTTTGAACACATCAATCATTACAGCCATGCATATGAAAAATCGCCCATCTGGAGATTCATGAAACGATAAAGTCGTGACATTTCCAGAAATGGAACAAGCCGTCTTTTCAACATTCCATATCTCAGGCAATGTAATGCAATGATCCAACATTCACCTTCTGTGGCTCATACTGAGCCGATCAATTTAACCAGCGCTCTTTTTACAAGAGCACGTTGTAAGTAGAAACACTGTCTGCTACGAAAGCAGCCTGTGTTGAAGAATATCAAAGTTTCGATAGCAGCATCCAATACAGGCCGATTGTTTCTTCTGTTAAGATGATGCCACCAGAAAACTGCATGCTCTCAAACATCAGAAAACGCATATTCAAAATCTGTCAAGTACAATATACCGCAATGTAAGCTACCGTGGCACATGCAACAGAAATCGGCCACGTAAGATTAGCCATTCAGTAAGACGAACAGCACAGAGTTAAACTCACATCAACGACACAAAACTAGCCACCAAGAAGTAACGATCGTCTCAATATCAGGTACAACACAGGCTCCGTTAAACTGACACAGTCTTCTGAAGGACGACCCAGCTGAGTCATTGCCACAAGTGGCACCAGCAGAGATTCACAGGTATCACAGAAAACGCCCAAACGCACTCTCTGTCGTTCGCATGCCCAGACCACAGATGCCAAACACATCACCATAAAAAATGTCAACTTCGAGCAGCGCGTGCACGTCTCTGGTTTCACAATATAGGTATTCATGGTTCTTCCGCATAATCTGGACACCGCGTGTCAGACGAATAAACGAAATGACAGGCACACCGTACAAAGTATGGGGTTAAATGGCAAGCCGGCTTGGTTGGGCCAGTTCCCGACAGCTTGGTCTACCGCTCAAAGCTATCAAGGCATGGTTAGCATCGTGCCAAAAAAAGGGAAAAATACGCAGTCCGCTCTGCAACCCTTACGGGCAATGTCAGCGTTGTCATAAAACCATCGGATCTTCACAGTTTAAGGTCCCTGATCCGGCTCCGATCAGTCCCAAGATGCGTGGAGAGCACAAGCACCAGAAGTGGCGCCATCTCTCGCCGATCGCACAAATGAACACCAAATGGCAGCAGATCGCGGCAAAAGACCAGGTCAAGAGCCAGTCCCGAACGCAAACAACGGCGACCAATCATCTGGCACATCGGCATCGTTCGACCAATGCCCCGCGAGAAGTCGTCCGCACCAACCAACCAGAGCTCGCGGCGAGTTGCGCAACAGCCAGCGACCTGCGCCGCGATTGGCCAGGCCACCGCCGCTCCGCCAATCATAGGTGCGCGTGGCGATCGAAGTTGATGTTCTGCTCGGCGCAGAAGTCGCGCGTCAGCGGCAGGCAGCTGAGGTACTCGCACACCGGACACTCGTAGAAGGGCGTCACGTAGAACAGCACCAGCAGGAAGAGCACCAGCAGCGTCACGGTCGTGACGCACACGGCGATCAGCATCTTCTTGCGCGCCCGGTCGTACGGCCCGAAGCTGACGTACGGCAGCAGCGCGTACGACAGCAGGAAGCCGACGATGAAGCCGAAGATGTGCGCGTAGTTGTCCACCTGGGAAACGAACGGGACGAACGGCGTGAGCATCGCAACCTGGGGTAGCAGGAACGCCTCGTGCGGTCCAATGTCAATTAGGACTTAAAAATATGCACTTGTAGGAAATATTATGTGCCTCCCACGTCAACTCCAGGCCACATTCTGCCGTTAGTCGTTACCAACACACTGTGTGCGATTGTGCCTGAACCCATTTAGGTTATTTCTATGGATACAAAAAGGGAACACTGGGACGAATTAAACAGCCTGCGGAGGGCTTAGCGATGGCGGAGACAGCGTTACAAATGTAACGGACACCGAGGCGTTTTAGCTTGAAGCATTCTGACTGTCTCAGTCATCAGACGCGTCCAGCAACTACAAACCATGAGCACAGTGCAGATGAGTCGACGCAGAAGGATGACGACAATCATTGTCTGTCTGGTGAGAACGGCTGAAGACTAACTCGACCACAGTTACACATCTGGCATTTGCCATTTTGCTTAACTTTACTCTTACGATAATTTAGTAAGATGGCAATCATATCATCAATATAAAGTTGTGACCGCTAGGTTCCAACCCTTCCAGATCAGGGTGCATATACTACATGGAACTAAAACCCGTCACTGAGGACGATATTTCTGTACTGTGCCTAACAACACGGACAGCACTTAAAAGCAACTCCGCCACACACGAGTCCAACGTTGCTCCTTGACCAACCGTGTTTTTCTGCTCATTAGCTCAGTTCAAACAGGCTTCAGCAGCTAAAACGTGGCCAGGATGCCTAAAACATGGTATGTTCGACCGCTTATAGAGACTGCGACATGATCTCCAAGGCTCGGAGAGTTTCCAGTGGGGGGTCGATCGAGTGCACAGCAAACCCTCAGCTATTCAACTTCTGTTTCACCTGTCTTCATTCATTTCTTATCATCTTTAAATCCAGATTATTGCTCGTCTTTAGAACTAAGGTTTAAAATGGAATGCCTCACCCTTGTCGATTCTCATAAGCAGACACCGCCGGTACGAGCGTTTTGCAGAACTTGTCTTTATAACAAAGGCTTGGGAGCTTACGACTGAATTTAATTAAAAGGTATATTCTGTAGTCATCCACCGGTAAAACGCAACATCGGGCTGCGCAGGAAAGCCAAAGCAAACATTCGCTGACCTGAGCCCGCTCATCACATCGCGCATCAGCCCCAGGTAGGATAAGGACCAGGACACACGGAAAACCGCTCTGGGCCTCCATCAGTATAGAATTTTGCGACATACTGCAACATACAAATCGATTTGTAAGATTAAAGGCTGTTACTTGACTACCTAAGCCCTCAAGACACGTGTTGAATGTAAAGCGTACCCTTTAACGTACTTAGTGCACGTTGCTATGCAGCGGAGTCATCACACGGCAGTAGGTGTACGTACCCAGGGGAGAAGGCCGATGACGAAGAGCAGAAGAGTCAGCGCCACCAGTCGGAACAGGGCGCGCCACGGTCGCACCAGCAGCGGCCACACGTTTATCACCTCCACAAAGTGGCAGGCCAGCAGGCCGAACTGGGATCCGGCCGGGCCGACCTGTCGACATGGCCGAGGGGGGTCACAGGGGTCACGGACAGTCCGACTGGGACCCGGCCGTGCAGAGCTGCGCTAGACAGCGGGCTTGGTAGTCCCGGCTGACACCATTGCTGAGACGCGAGGCCATGGGGGAAGTGTCGAAAAGCACAAGAATCATTAGCACGACAGAATGAACGTATCGCGATGGCGGGAGCCGTTCACTGCTAAGCAGGGGCACTTGAAACAGCATGATCTTCCGAGACCAAGATCAGGTAATTGGAGGAGCAATGCACACGCCACTTCGTCCCTAAATGTTTGCAAAAGCTGGCGCATTCTGCGGTCGCACTGCAGATCGCAGAGGTAGTCATCGTTAGCATGCAGCTGAGGCTGATATGTGGCTAGAGGCAAGCTCAATGATCACCCTCCTCTGGCTTAAAAAGCAACATCGGCCATTCCTATTTCTCGGCAGATTGAGGTCGGGAGAACGGTACTGCCTCCAGCACTGCCTCTGCCTCACCATCTAACCACCACCAGACGTGACAGCAGGACGCGGATGCAGGCTCGTTGCCTGACGTGAGAGCGTGGTCGGGACCGGGCATCCCGTTACCTCGGCGCGGTAGGGGACGAAGATGGAGGAGGCCAGGTTCCCCGCCATGCCGGACACGACGTAGATGATGGCGATCCGAGAGGCGCCGGCCATCTTTTCCAGGTCGCGCAGGAAGTAGAACTGGATCACGACCGTCAGCACCAGGTGTATCACGCTGCGGAGGGCACGCGGGCGACGTGACACCAAAGACGGCACGCCAGCAATGTCAGGACAACGAACGCCGCTGAGGTCCTTCCAGGCGCAAACGGCAGGGGATGCGCCGCAGGCGCCGTGATGTGAAACTCGTGTTGTCGAGCATGACATCGGGACTCCACAACAAATCATTCTGGTCAAGTTCATCCGTAAAGCTTATAAAATGTTGGAATAACGAGATGTATCCAGACAAACGTGCAATGCTTATGTACCTAACTCGGATCTGGTTTCAGAAATACCGGGCTAAAACGTGTGACCGTCACTTATCAACGTCTGGGAAGAGGCGGCGGCCACCGAGGCACGCTGGCGCTGGACCTGCGGCCGGGAGCACTGACCCGGCGTGCAGGAAGAGTGCCGTCCAGAGTCGGTAGAACTGGTCGGGCTTCTCCGGGTCGTAGAAGGGGATCATGCCGCAGACGTCGTCCAGGCAGGAGACCTGCGGCAGCCGGCCGGCACCGAGTCAGGACTCACGCCGTACTTTCCCGCCCGATGAACTCCGAGCAGGGCACGCACTGGCTCAGATACTGCATTTAGACAGACGGCTCAGGACTCACAGCACAGTCTCCCGCGCCATGGACTCGGAACTGACCAGGCGCTGATTCAGATACTACAACTGGAGCGTGGAGGGACATCGGGTGGGGGATGCCTGATGGGAGGATGAGGGATGAGGGATGGGGGATGCCCCACCTGAGCACAGAGCGCCGCCTCCTCGTGGAAGTAGCCGCGCACGAAGTTGCAGTACTCGCGGGTGGTGATTTCACAGTGGCCGTGGATGCCGATACAGCAGGGGTGGCCCACCACCTCGCAGAGCATGTGTTCGGCCGACTGGCTGCCCTCTGTGGCAGACGCGGACAGTGGGAACACAGCACACCTTTGGGGTCGAGTGTTCCGCGGTACTGGCGGCGCTGACGCTCCGGAGCTGAAGGCGGAAACATTATGCCGGTGTTTCAGACGCATTTCTAGGCACACACAAACGGCGACGATCGAGCTTCGTGGTCCTGCGCCGTTCCCCGCTCACAGGGTACGTTTTCCACACATCCGCTGACCGACTCAGTGTGTCTTCCTGCAGCTGACCACACCCGCGCCGGCCGCGCACGGTAAGCTCCACTGACCTGGCGCCACTGACGTCTTCTTGCAGATGGGCCATTTTGTGATGTCGTCGGGCCACTCGTGAGGTGCCCTGCTGGCCGGCTCTGAGCAGTAGCTGTGGACAGTCGACACCCGGGCACTGATATATCGCACATCGCAACGAACATCACTGCAGTATATAACAACATGCTTTACGCCGGGGAGGCTGCGTCTATATAGAAACACGTTAAACTAAAGGAGTGGTCAACGCTTCGGTGTCTGCCTCTCCCAACGCAAAGAAAACTTGATCGTCACTCAGTAATGCCGAACGTCCGACAACCAATGAAGATCACATTAACTCCATTAGGTCATTCCAACGCAGAAAATGCAGCGTGCACCGCGGACACGGTGCAAATCTCAAGACACTCGGCGTTGAGAACAAAGGTTCGCCGAGGCGCCGAGGGCCCCGGAGTTCTCGGCACTGACGACGGTCGTTTAACAGGGCGCCGGGGCCGGCCGGGTCGGCAGAGGGCCCTCCTGCGGCCGGTGCGCCGGCCGGGCCTTACTGGGGGTCCAGCCCGCAGACGGGTCCGGACAGCCGGCCGTCGGGACTGCCGCTCCTGCCCGTCCACTTCCTCCAGGTGCTGATCGTCCTCTGCAAGACCAGAGCGGGCGGCCGGTCAGAACGGCAGCCGGTCATCGCGGCGTCAGCGTGCTGTCAGTCAAACACACAGCGGCGTACCGTCATAAACTGACTGGGACACAGGACGCCAGTCGGACACCAGCGGCACCATGTCATGGTGTTTCGTCCCGGAGTGGGGCTGCGACTGTCCTCAGCGCTTAGCATCTGTGACTGTTATCCCCGATAGACGACGCCAGTTAAAACTGATTGGTTCTAATGGTTGCTGTAGTCACCAAGATGTTTCGTCAACATCAAACCCACATATATCCATGACGTTTATGATTCGGGTGAGGTCTAACGATTGCCATACATGGTAATGACATTCCGCATATCACACTGGCAGACTATTTTTGGAATTGGAATCAGAAAAGGCAAGGCGACAAGTTGAAATGGAGGGATTAAAAATTGCCAAAAATGCTTCAGAATGTTCTGTAGGCGCATACTATTACCCAGTACAAAACCACACATGCTTTTACACCAGGGAAATTCCACAACCTTCCCCACTTCCAGCATGCAGATATGCCTTGGAGATGATGCAAGTTTCCGGCGCCTCACAGAACTCGCTCATATAACACATTTCCAAAAAAAGAGATATGAAACAAAATCATCGAGGAGCAATAACCAGACAATAACTGATGTCATCGGTTCTACTACGCAATAGTAGAAACGAATAGTTCTGAATAGTTCTGACTGCCATCTTAACTGAACAAGAAACAGAAGCCTTTCAATTCTGTAAAAAAAAGAACAAAGTAGCCTGCGTCAAGATGACTGGGTTGGACAAAATGCGCTGAAACGTAAAAAAATAATTCGCATTCAAGAAAGAAATGCACAAGCGATACAGCGCTGTTCAGAGGAGCAAGTCAACATGCACCACAAGAATTGAAATTTCTCCCCTGTAACGTAGTTTGAAAACGAGATAACTGAAACAGTCATTACTGTGTCTGGAAAGAAGCAACGTCAGCGATGATGTAATGGGAACTCGTGTGTTCGGCTCATTCAGAAATAGATTAATATGGTATACATAATGATGCTGATAGAGAACTACATGGCTCACAAGAAAGTCCTGACGGTCGCAAGCCATTCAAAGCAAAACAACGCATGCAAATAAGGGGCACAAAATGTCTTGAGAAAAAGACCATGAGCTCGTTTCCTCCAAGCAACTATTTTTACATGTATCTACATCAAACTACTCGACATCGAGACGAGAATCAGCCATCCTCTGAAATTTCGTTGTGAGTGACAGCTAGCCAGGTTTATAATGGTCGGCAAAGAGAAGACATGTTTTGCATTATTTCAAAATTGATTAATGCCGTGTTAGCTGATGCTGCCTAGGATGGAACTGTTAACCAAAGCCTGAAAAATAAACTTAAGATGGGCCTCAAAAAACTTAACACCACCAAAATTAACGTAAGCAAACCCAAAAAGTAGGTAGACTCATCCATCGCATTCGAACAGAAGAGCATACTTAAATACCCAAGTGTTTACAAAAGGCAGGCCAACGTCTAAGAATACCATCCCCTAAGCATTTTTGGTTCTTTAATAACAGCCAGTAAAATGCACACGAGATACAAAAATTATGCTGAAACAGCGGGAACATTTAGCTGACATGTTTCATTCATCAGCTGTCTGTTTATGAGAACAAAACTCACGTACCGATTCTCTTAATCCTGCCGTGTGCCGCTGCTCAAGGAAATTAATACGAAAACATTAATTGCATGTACAAAGACACCATCATTGACATATGAAATGTATGCCACGATCATGCCATTTCTGCCCCGAAGACGCTGTTCCGTTGGGGAGCAGAAAATCCAGCTGAATACAGCAATAATAAACATCGCTGAGAGGTATCGAAGATACCTAGGATTACCACACTTACGAAAATAAACGTACCATAGCAGAAAAATAAGTAGGTTAGAAACCAATACCCACCAAATTCTGACTTGTTATAGGTAAATCAAAATGAAAAAAAAAATTAACAACAAATGTTTCAAACGTTCCGAAGTATCTGCCGAGAAATAAGCTTGAATCCTTGATATGCATACTTAGAAGACTGACATTAACATAAAAACTGTGCAATGAAATGTTAGGGAATGAAATGTAACAGACCAGGTGGAGTGAAGCTCACTCAGATTGGTGCATCATTATGATAGGTCATGAGTCAGTTGATGCATCCTGTGGCAGTATTGCTGTTTCTCACGTCGCTTCTAGTTTTATCCGTCAAGACCACTTAACCAATATCACAAAAAGTCGATTAGGACATTAAGAAAATACACAAATTTACTGGTGTTGTCAAGGTGTGATGGACATATTTTTGTGCACATAAGAAGACATTTAATATATATGGCATGCAAACAACGGAACGTATCGAATGTATCTGAACAAATATCTTTAAAAATATTCGCTGTATCTTGGTTCACCTCGCCACAGAACTGATTAAGCTTAATACTATACCATACCAAAACCATTAGGCGACCCATAACGGTAGGAGCCGGCGGATGGAACCAACTGAACATTCCCATGTTCCTGAACACCGAGAAGAGTCCCCGCTTAATTTACTACCACCGACCACATCAGTGATCGTCATCTCCGGCACTGCGGCTGGGCTGTCCGGCCCGCTTCCTGTCTGCCGGCCGTGCCGCCGGTCTGTCGGTTCCCCGTACCCGGCCGCCCTGCGCTTCCGACTCACACTGCAGCCCACGAACTCACACTCCAGTCACCCGACTCCCAGAGCAGCTTCCGATTCACGCCGCAGCCTCCCGCGGCTCACGCTGCAGCCCCCCAACTCACAATGCAGCCCTGACTCAAACTGCAGCCCCCCGAACTCACACTGTAGCCCTCCGAAGTCACGCTGCAGCCCCCGACTCACACGGCAGCTTTTGATTCACACCGCAGCCTCCCGCCACTCACACTGCAGCCCCCCACCCCGCGACTCACGTTACAGACTCCCCCTGACTCACGCTGCAGATCCCGGACTTACGCCGCAGCCCCCTCCCCCGACTCACGCCTTAGCCCCCCTGACTCACGCCGCAGCCCCTCCCCCCGACTCACGCCGCAGCCCTCCCCCCGACTCACGCCTTAGCCCCCCGACTCACGCCGCAGCCCTCCCCCCTCACTCACACCTTAGCCCCCCTGACTCACGCCGCAGCCCCTCCCCCGACTCACACCTTAGCCCCCCTGACTCACGCCCAACCCCTCCCCCTCACTCACACCTTAGCCCCCCTGACTCACGCCGCAGCCCCCCCCCCGACTCACGCCTTAGCCCCCCTGACTCACGCCCCTCCCCCGACTCACGCCCCCCCCGACTCACGCCCGCCCCCTGACTCACGCCGCAGCCCCTCCCCCGACTCACACCTTAGCCCCCCCGACTCACGCCGCAGCCCCCCCCCCCCGACTCACGCTGCAGCCGGCACGCTCGGACTGGACGCAGCCGCTGTTGTCGTTTCGGATGCAGCAGGCCGTGTTCCGCTCCCTGCGCCGCTGCTCTGCCATCTGGCGGCCGATCCGCTCGTCCGGCCGCATGCACGGCGCAAATTTGGCACCCAGGTGAATCAGGTCCGCCTGCCGGAGAGACGCGGAGGTCGGGTCATCTCAGGGCGGAGGTCGGATCAGGTCAGAGGTCGTATCAGGTAAACATGTTAGGACAGGCCAGAGGTCAGATTAGGTCATGTTAGGACAGAGTAGGTCCTAGTAGAGGTCAGAGTAGGTTTTCCCGTAGATCAGACACATTTGTCAGGGGAGGCCAGGAAAGGTCAGGTCGGGTTCAGGTCAGGTCAGATCACACAAAGAGGTCAGAGTGGGCAAGGGTGGGGCATAGCAGAGGTCACATTGGGTCTGCCTGAGGAGCAGATTCAGAAGCCATGTCAGGTCAGGTCAAGTCAGATAAAGTCACTTACGTCTTTCAAACACATGCACAGATCAGCTTAGGCTACATCCGGGTCATAGAGTAAACAAAGCGTGAAACCAGGTCAAACCACCCCGACAATCAAAAGCAAGAACTGTGCGATTAACCAGTGCTGGAGAAATGGTGGACAAAACATAACTTCGGAGGAAAAGAAAGACCAGGATCCAGCCGACAGCAAACTACACCAGCCATCTTGGTGCCGGAAATGGATATTACCCACATGATTTAACTCGTTCCGCTGGAAACAAATCACTTGAATAACTATATGTTTTAGCGAACAGACCAAAGGTCATGCCATCCCATCACGACATTCTTTGGAACTGTGAAATGAGTCGCACTATTTACTGCCAGCGATTTCAACGGCTGCAACAATTTTACGACTTTGTCATTCGTTTTCCGGTTTCTTGGATATTTTTACGTAAGAATTAGTTCAGGCAGAAGGATGATCAATACACAACAAGAGCAAACAACATGCTGAATCATCGTGAACCAACGCTGAATCGCAAGGCATCGCATCGTTCGGAGGTACGCCCCACCTAAACAATAATCGCTTCACTGTTTGCTTTCTAAGAAAGCATGCATGCAACACTGTCAATAATTCAGTTCACCAATTCATTGGAACTGCAGCTATTTAGCACTCAAGGAGGCTCCTCCCCACACCTTGCGAAAAGCCAGATTTCACAGACCACCTAAAGGCTGGACACTGGGAGATGAGACTCTGTTTAACTACGGACATTTCTTGATTATCACTTGACTGACCATTTTTGATTTACTTGACTGGTATTTGGCTAGTGCATGCCACCCAATGTTGGCTTCAATATCAAGCAAAAGGTTTTGGAAAATTACAGTCTGTTTACATTCACGGAACCAATATGAAGGCAAGGTGCCGTAACACTGTCGCGAAATGTGCCCGTGAGAACCCAGGATGGCCAAAATCAATTATTCGGAGGCACTGTGAACGCTCTGGCACCCCGCGGGCGCCTGTTTACAGAACGACGGCAACCCTCGAGAGTCGTGGTAATGTTCCCCATGCTGGCAATCACCACAAACCAATCAAAATGAGCATCAAAAGACAGCGGCAGCTGATTCAGTTGAGCTGCAACTGGAAAACCAGGAGTGTCTAACACGTTTTGGCCGGAAGATTTCGGATCTCGAGAGCGTACATGAGAAAAATCTTGGCAGCCAACAAGGTTCAGTACTGAACGAGCAAGAAGGCACTGCAGGTCACCCCAAAACAAGACGTAATCCAAAAGACCCGCATCCGGGAAGTGTCGCGCGGACACATGAGTAGCATGTGACATCATCATGGACGACGAAAGTTATTTCACTTACCACGGGAGGCATATGTCAGCAAACCTTGGATTTAATATTGGATCTGGTGGAAACTGTCCAGCAGAAGTACAACTGAGGCCAGACAAGTTTTCCCGCAAACTTCTCGTGTGGCTCGCCATCTCTCCATGGGGTGTGACACGTCCGGTTATCATGCCGAGCACGAGTAATGTGGATGGCGACATGTACCGTGAGAAGTGCATAAGAGATGCGCTCATCCCATTTTTGGACGAGGACTGTCCCAGCAGTGATATGCTGTTTTGACCGGACCTGGCCAGCGCTCAATATGCCAAGAAGACACTCAAGCTCCTGGAAAAGTTCAGAATGCCGTAGGTGACGTGTGGCACCAATCCCCTGTTGTGCCCCAGCTACGTCCTATTGAGGACATCGTGGGGCATCATTAAACAGACGATGTATCTGGGAGGCTGGTACGCAACATCCGACCCCTCCCTGAAGTGCAGGATACGCCAGGTGGTCGCTGCTCTGGACCCAGAAGTGCCGCACAAAATGTCGGTGCGCGTACCGCAGGTCAGGCGCGTGCGCGCTGCCGACAAACTAGGGGTAATGGAGATAATACACTGGTCAAGGACTCACCGCCACATCCATGATTCCCTTGCTGTCGAGTTTAACTTTCATGCGGTAATAAAAGCGTTCAGAGTATGACTTTAAATATAATATAAGGTCGGAGGTATGACTCTAAATATAATACAAGGTCGGATGTCTCACTCCCCAGCGTCCACCCGTTACCACCAGGGGGAGTGCTGCAGACGCCAGAGGCCGTTTGGGGTCCGGCGACGTCCGTGATCGGACGGCGACCGCACGTGGCTTACCGCCCGTGGTCCCAGCCACAGGTTCGGCGGCTCCCAGTAATCCACTTGTTGTAATGAAAGACTTGTGTCCAACACCTGCGGCGAGAGAACAGCCAGTCCTGACGAGCCGCACGCGCCCGCACAGCGGCTCGCAACAGTACGCGCCAGAGACAGCGAGAACAGAGAGCGCCGAGCCCAGTCGCCTCCGCCGGGGTCAGAACAGCGGCTTCAGCGACGCGGACAGAATCGAGAGCCTCTGATTAGTCTCGGTCGCCATCGACACGAGTGTTCGGAGCGGATCTAATGAGGCTTTTTCCCGGGCATAGGAGATCAGAATATCTCGCGTAGAATAGTCCTTACCAAGAAAGGACCTGTTCGCATTAATCTACTGAAAGCATTCTAGGGATCACAGAAAAGTCCGTCCCCTTATTACAACGACGAACGGGCACCAGTTAGTGGGGTGTTCAGTTAAAAGACGCCAGGAATACTGGTCAACGATGTATTTTGATGCTGCTAGCTACGAACGGGCTTATCGACCAGGGCCTTTTTTTCGTGGCCATGGCGGATGTGTATGATATGTGACGTAGCTATTCAACGCATCGAAGTTCCTTCCGGCCTAATATTTCGGTTGTTTTTCAGGCATGTATCCCCACCTTTAGCGTCGGGCTTACCCTGCCGCTCTGCTGCTGCAGCTCAAAGCCGACCGGCCCGAAGCCGTAGCAGGCCAGCGATATGATCATGATGAGTATCTGCACGGTGGTCACCCAGTAGGTGAAGTAGGGGCGGTGGTCCTCCAGGTCGTCCAGCTGGCTTGCCACGTCCGACCTGCTGGCCACTGACTGACGCCACGTCCTGTCCCTGCCGACCGGGTCACACGCCAGGTCAGATCAGGTCACATCAGGTCTGACCGACTGGCTACCGACTGACGCGACGTCCAACTCCTGTTAACCGGGTCACAGGACAAGCCACACCAGGTCACAACAGATCACATCCGGTCACATCAAGCCACTTCAGGTCGTCAGGCCACATCAGGTCGCAACAGATCACACCAATTTACTTAAGGCCACGTCATGTAACACAGAATCTTATCAGGCTACCTTAGGTTACTTTGGGTCACACCAAGTCGTCAGGTCTTGCTATACTGTCACACGTGTGACACACGTGTGACAGCATAGCAGGACCTGACTTGACCTGGTTACCTGACGACTTGGTTACAATAGGTCATTACGTGGCACTGCGGGTCACGACAGATCGCAGCAGGTTATGCTGGCTGGTATTACAGCAACGTTATACACAACACATTACGACAGGAGGGAACAAACTGCACTGGTGTCGGCTATGAGGCCCGAGCAATAAAATCGTGGAATGAAAATCTAGATCCAGTAATTCATTTAGGTTGAAAAATAAACTCGACACCTGTGTTTTTGGGAGCATGACGAACATGATCTTCCGCAGACCGAAAGGACCTCTGACGTCCCACGCTTTCACCACCCGGCAGGTTTTCGGACCTGACCGGCCGCTCCATTCGTGTCCAGTGCCAGCGCCCGCCGGCAGAGGGCAGCTGCCCGACCCACCCAGGGCAGCTGCCCGACCTACCCGAACAGGCGCGAGGCCACGCCGCGGCCGTACTGGCGCCGGTTGCTGTTGTCGAACACGTGGTCCAGCAGGCGGGCCCAGATCCTCCGCCGGCCGACGCCCGGCCCCGAGTCCGGCTCGTCCCGATCGGGGGGCGGCCGCCGCCACTGCGCACTGCGGACAGAGCAGCACGGTACACCAGGCCGCCGCCACTGCGCACCGCGGACAGAGTAACACGGTACACCGGGTCCGCCACTGCGCACTGCGGACAGAGCAATACGGTACACCGGGTCCGCCACTGCGCACTGCGGACAGAGTAGCACGGTACACCGGGCCGTCGCCACTGCGCACTGCGGACAGAGCAATACGGTACACCGGGCCGTCGCCACTGCGCACTGCGGACAGAGTAACACGGTACACCAGGCCGCCGCCACTGCGCACCGCGGACAGAGCAATACGGTACACCGGGCCGTCGCCACTGCGCACTGCGGACAGAGTAGCACGGTACACCGGGCCGTCGCCACTGCGCACTGCGGACAGAGCAATACGGTACACCGGGTCTGCCACTGCGCATTGTAGACAAAGCGTCATGGTACACCGGCCCCAGCACTGCGGACCGTGGACACAGTAACACTTTATTGAGACCGACTGTGTATTCTGGGGAGACAATCTAGAGCTTCGCGAAAAACCGCTCACGGGGACGAAACTGAACAAACGCTTGGTCTCTCCCCGAAAGAAAACGCCTCAACATATATGCTGCGGACACTTATGCTGATCACATTACTGTCAGGGTTGGCCAAATGGTTTGTTTGCTAGTTGGCACGATAATTCGACGGTATTGCCTATTTGCGATATTGTCGATCCCATCTTAGCCTCCCGACAGCTCACCTATAGCTAGTTTCTGTGAGACGATCGCGAAGACCAGGCGGATCTTCCGGTTGAGGAGGAACCTTGTCAAAAAATACCTGCAGCAGGAAACATCGTCAGATTCGGTTATACGCGGATAAACAGCGAATAACGCACGAACACATGTGTACAGCGTCGTCTAATTTTACCCTTTGAAGGGTGTGATGGTAAAAAGGGCTTTTAAGCCCAAAGCTCGGAATGGTTCTACCAACCACGACGAAATCAGTGTAATATTTCTTGTCACCTACCATCATTTTCTTCTTTCAATTACACCGCAATCAGAAACCGCGATTTCTTGGCCATTTTTAACCTTTCTTGTTCCTCTTATTCGTAACGATAACCCTGGCATCACTCTGTTTTCATTTTGTTTTGTGAGTCGCTGCAAAGAACGCGTCGCCATTAATGAACTGCTATCGCGAGGATGCTTTCGCTCAATGCAGGCCTAAGTGTCGGACGTTCCGCGTAACCGCTGATCGCGGAGATGTATCCAGCTCCCCAGGCCGTGGACCACTTCCACTGAGCATGGGCAGGAAACGCTGACATAGTTTACTTCCGAAGAACAACACCTGCTCTCAGGATTCCAGCCGGAGGGCGAGGGCACACCGTTGTTCCTCGAATTGTTCAGAAGCTTTGTTTTTGTCGCTTTTTTAAGCTCACCCATAGAATGGAAAATAGACACTCCTTGTTCAAACGACGTAACCGCCATTTACGTCGGTTGAACTCCGTCCGTGGCTCGCGTATTTTAATGATAGAAAACAATGCCTATAACTATCAGCAATCAACTAGAGATTGCTTAACGGCCTGTACTGAAAAGCACGTTTTGCGATATATTTTTGAGGGCCTCGCAGCCTGACGACAAGGGAGGGTACAAAGAGTATTCAACTCTGCCTTTTTAAGTCGCTGACAATCAATTTGTAGTAGCCATGTCATCGTGGAAAAGTTGGGCCAATACATGTTTACATGCATGTTTTCCCAAAAGGGCACCCCACTATTCACTGTCTTCCAACTTCGACCCGGAGGTCATGAGGCGTCAGTTTCCCGTGTCACGCTGACCTTTCGAGACATAACCTGGTTAGGCACCGCGCTCTGGAAGCTCTCGGAAGAGAGAGCGGGTCCGGTTCTCGGCGTCAGTACTGACCTTTACCACACAGTGCAGCCGGCCGGAGTCCACCGGCCTTCCCAGAACACTGTGCTCGACCTCGCCACGGCCCAGTCTCGCCAACAGCTCGTGCTTCAGCAGTGGAGCGGACAGCACAACAGAGTTCAGCCGAGTCATGGCGTCCGGCGAAGTACCGCGTCACCTCGTCAAACGCACCGCAGCACCGAACCTGGTTTTGGCATCCGCCTGCCCGACTTTACTTGAGAAACGCGATCAATGTTCATTTAGCGGTACTCAGCTTCCAGCAGCTGCTGCTGTCTGCACGTCCGCAAACTTACCAAAACTTGCGCGGCATCTCCGCGTCTGCATGCAGCAAGCGATCTGGCCTCTTCGTCAGGTATGACCGTGCTAAAAAATGACCCCGTCCAATAGCTCTTCTCAGAGAATATTCATCAGCACTTTGAACGCAAAAACAGCCTCTTGACGCCAGTTCTCCAAACACCCGTGCGTCACAATCGCCGTTCAAAACGCCTGAAAAATCTTAACAAATGGACTATAAAAGGGTTTCACTTGATACAAATGTGTTTCAGTAGTGGCAACGTTTCAAGGTTCTCAGCAGCGGCGCCACGCTCCTCCATAAAATTTCCAGCCCAGCCGCGGCACTGGTATCCGCCAATGCAGCGCACACTTGTCCCTCTCCGTTCCTCAGACGTGCTCCTCTTCGTCAGAAACGGCCCAGTCTTTGCCCCAGCCGGAAAGACCTGAGCCGCCTGGCCCGGCGCCGACTCCGCAGACCGTTCAGGAGCCCGGCGCCGCTCCCTCTTCGGCAGCCGACCGCGGCGTCACGCCCTGGCCGTGACGGCGTCACGCCGTGACGGCCGCTCCGTCGGTCCGGCGGCCACCCCCGCCGCCGCGCGCCCGACACTGGTCCCGAGATCGCCCGCCGCACGTGGCCGCCGGCCGGCCTTTGTCGCCGCGATCGATGCGTCGGCGTCGACGGCGGCCGACTGCGGCCGCGGACGCGACCGTTCCTGCTTTTGACGGCGGCCGGTTACGCGGCACGGCGGCTGGCGTTCGGCGAACGGCGCCGGCCGGCCGGGTTCGCGGAACGTCTGACTCAGGGCCGGCGGTAGCGGACCACAACAGCCAGGTAATCGCCGGCCCGCCGCACGGCAACAGCCGCCGGTCCGCCGCGGCGACACGGCGACGGCGGCGACCGCCCGCCCGTCCCTCCAATGCCGGGGCAGCCGCCATCCGTCCTCCGGATACCGTGGCAGCTGTCAGCCGTCCTCCGGGTACCGGGACAGCCGCCACCCGCTCTGGTCATACCGGGACAAGCTTCAACCGTCCCGGTCAAACCGGGACAGCCGCCACTCGCTCTGGTCATACCGGGACAAGCTTCAACCGTCTTGGTCATACCAGGACGGCCGCCATCCGTTCCGGTCATACCGGGACAGCTGCCACCCGTCCTGGTCAAACCGGGACAGGCGTCAACCGTCCTGGTCATACCGGGACAGGCGTCAACCGTCCTGGTCATACTGAGACAGCTGCCACCCGTCCTGTCAAACCGGGACAGGCGTCAACCGTCCCGGTCATACCGGGACAAGCTTCAACCGTCTTGGTCATACCGGGACGGCCGCCATCCGTCCTGGTCAAACCGGGACAGGCGTCAACCGTCCTGGTCATACCGGGACAGTTGCCACCCGTCCTGGTCATACTGGGACAGCTGCCACCCGTCCCGTCAAACCGGGACAGGCGTCAACCGTCCCGGTCATACCGGGACAAGCTTCAACCGTCTTGGTCATACCGGGACGGCCGCCATCCGTCCTGGTCAAACCGGGACAGGCGTCAACCGTCCTGGTCAAACCGGGACAGGCACCACCCGTCCTGGTCATACTGGGACAGCTGCCACCCGTCCCGTCAAACCGGGACAGGCGTCAACCGTCCTGGTCATACCGGGACAAGCTTCAACCGTCTTGGTCATACCGGGACGGCCGCCATCCGTCCTGGTCAAACCGGGACAGGCGTCAACCGTCCTGGTCATACCGGGACAGGCACCACCCGTCCTGGTCCTACCGGGAAGATGAGCCCGGTTCTGGGGATATTGGGGAAGCAGTTCGTCCGAAAGATGAGGAACATGGCGAAGACCGCACTGAATCTGTTCAACCGTAGGAGACATCGCGCCCCAGCTCGGGTCTGCCCCGAGATCGTGGTTTCCCCCACAGCACGGGCCTCCGAGGCATGAATTCAGTTGAGGAGATGCAAAAGATCACATCACGTTTTCAGAGTTTCCTACACCTGTCTGCCGTAGTCCAGTCCCTCATTAGTAATAAGAAGGTGAAGGTAACGTTATGAAATGCCTCGTGATGCGCACCTGGCATCATTACTGTGATGATTCAAGTGTTACTGCACGTTAATTCACATGCTTCGCAATCGTCCAATAAAATATACATTTGGTTATTTACAGAGAAGTACCAGCATCCCATTCTATCCTCCAAACAATGTAGCTTAAAAAAACTGATTATGAAGTAATGAAGCGGTCCAACTCATTTCGTAACTGCTATATGAACACCAGATGCTCACTGCTTTAAGCAGAGCGTGAATTTATGTATGCATGCATCATTTCACAGATCCAATTTACAGGTGAACGTTAATTAACATCTCGCTAACATGAGATACATGCTGCTTTCATATGTCTTGTTCTTCCAATTCTCCTGCACGGTGTTCCATTCATAATTGATATGTTGCAGGAGGAAAGATTACAAATGCTACGGTAACGACGACTGCCAAGTTCCCAGAAGCGTCGTTCACAATGCAACACGGCATTAGTGTTGTTGCTGCGTCGCTGTGGACGCCCGAAAGGCCGGTCGCCGACCTGCCGCTGGCCGGCACAGGCAGGTGGTGTGTTATGGAGCCGACCCCGGCAGCGGGCATTATTCACCCACTTCCCGTCAGCAACAGCGCACAGTCAGAAGTCATCTGGTCTGTGGGGGCCGTACACGGGCCGCCCGTAAATACCAGACTGTGGGCATCCAACCGGCACGTAGTGGTTAACTGCTTTATGAAGCCGAGCAAAGAAATTACCTGCCTTGTAGGGCACTGTGGAGAGGTCACATACCCTGCGGCTGAAGTGACTACCAGACAGGTCATCTGCCACACAGGGTTCTGGGCGGAGACCATATTGCTGCTGGCCCGGGGCGAGGCCACGGACATGACTCCACTTTTCAGTCAGGGATAATGAAGTCCGTGCTCGCCATGCCCGGCGAGACGACCATTTCGGCCTCCCTCGCCCGCGTACAGAGGCAGAGAAGCGGACGTTTCCTTACCGCGACTGCGCTGGTCTCAGCCAGCTTCATCTCTCCGGTTTTGTTCGCTCTGCCGCCAATGACGTCATGTGTGAGTGAGTGCATGTTTGTCCCTGTGTAAACTTTCCTGTCTTCAACTCGGGAACTTAAAACCCACAACATGTGTTTTAACAAAGTCGACGTCCTATCGATGTTTAATACAATACAATATTTATGAGATAAACAACAAATGACATTTGCTCTCTGGCTGACTGTATGTCTGGCTGACCGTCACCTGTCGTCAAATTTTGCAATTTCTTTCAGATTCTTGCTTGTTTGAAATAATCAGACTTTTTTGATTATCTAAAATAATAAATTTTTGAAAAAAGTACTTCAAACCATCAATAATAATAATAATAATAATAATTCAAATAATACATTTAGTTCAAATAATAAGCCGTCTCAGGCAGGATGACACTCATCACGACATGTACGATTAGTGGGAAAATTCTACAAGGTTCGTTTTCAGCTCACTGGAACAGCATCGCCTTTGACGCCAACCGACATTTTCTGACAGTTATTTTTCAGCAATTAAGAAAGAAATTTGCAACGAAGACCACAAAGTGCTATCACTCTACAGCCTTGCAAAATTTTCCTATCAGGCTGCTCATCCTCGCCGGGGCAGCCTTCGGATCCACTTTCGCCCAGCAGGGGGTTATGAAAAACCCTCCGCTAAGATCTCAAGAAATATAAACCCCACCAAAAAAGTAGGAGGACTGTCGGAAAAACCGTAGCGATATTGAAAGAAAACTCCCAGGTCTTTTCCAAGGAAATCATTATCAAGGTCATTAGTAAACATCGTAGGTCAAATAACCCTATTGATGTATTTGCACAAAACTTTAACAACCAAGGGTTCTGTCTGCTTCCAAAGGGGTTAGCAGGAAAATAATGCTTGATTCACGTACACTGGACAGGAACCATTTTTTCTGCCCCTTATAAGTAAATCAGGCATTCTTTTGAGGTGGAATTCGGCCATTTCAAACAAAGCTTCAGATTAAGGGAAAATAGTATTTTTGTAAAGGCACAAGTCGCGTTTTTCTGAATGTATGTGTTTTCGCTGGAATACGCCGCAAATATGTTTGACACGCACATCAAATCTGCAACCATCATAAAAAAGTCAAACAAGTTTGACCTCGATCAAGGTATTAACGCCTACAGGGCGGGCGATTTTGGTGTCTGTCGCATCATCTCACATATTACCACTGATCAGACACGACACAGCATGAAATCCTATAACAACAGTTCATATAATATCCCTTGTTCATCATGAAACCCGCTCTCGAAAGCATTCTTCACGTGTCACCCAGCTAATGGGCGGTGGGCACGGCCCTAAGGTGAAAGAAAAATATTTCGGTGGAAGTCATTTTCGCGGAGGCACGGGTTTTTGTTCCGGCGGCCAAAAATGAGATGGTTGAGGAAGCACACTGTAGAAAGAAGGCACGAGTGAAGCTTTTATCCGCTGTGGCCCTACAAAGTGTACCCGCATTGAAAACAAGCGTAATATTTTAGAATATCAAATCAGGTTAGGATGGGTCAAAAGGAATTAGGTCATCATTAGCAAGTAAGTTCTATTAATATCAGTACTTCCGAAGCACATATGATTACCAACAAACATTCCAAGACTGTTAACCAATGAATTACATTCGGTTGCGATTGCGAAATTTCGCTATAAAACGGGATAGGTCACAAGTCGAGGGATAAAATTACGTCTGAGAAATACTTGAGAAGCACCGAGGCATATAGTTAAGCATCCAAACCGCCAAACCAGACCCAAAATCCCAAAAACAAACGCAAAAAGGACCGGAAGTTTAGCTGTCCTAAGGTTAATGACTGGATCGTTTCCGAAAAATGAGATAGCAGACTTCTTCTATTTGTCATGTACTGTCAGCACCGTAAATTGCATGTCAGCTGACACATTTCACATGTTACGCCACATTACTTTTCTTTTTGGGGGGGAAGGACACAGTCCTACGTAACCTGTCCCAGGCCAATGACTTGAGGCGACCTGAGTCTGAAAATTCCCTCAAGTGTAAAATTTATGTATAAAAAGGCAGATTAGATTCCTCGTTTCTGCGGTTTTGGTTTTACTCTGCGCTATTCTAAAAAAGCCGAATGGAGGTCCTCATCAGTTCCCAGCCCGACAAAGGTTTATAATAAGCGAGGTTGCTTATTCTCCATATTATATTCCTATTATATATATATATATATATATGTATATTATATTGTTATTCTCCTGTGTATGTATTTACGTCCCGAAATAACGTGCAAAAACACGTTTTTTCACGTCGTACTTGGCCTGGACCAGCATCTCATCTCCTGGAAGTTCCTGTTACTGAGATTAATGCTCGTTTAAAGTTTCCTGAATTTCGCTTTTACGACTGCTTTGAATACTAATATCTCAAAAGCCTAAGAGCGCAATGATGGAGAAATCATGATACAGCATCGTATAGCGAGCGTTTTAAGTTGTGTACAGTATTCCGCCGTACTCAAGCTCAGGCATGCGTGTTATTCATGGTTTTAATGACCTCCACAACCGGGTAATTACTTGGTTTACGGTACAGTCAAAATTCTGAACTGAAATGCACGAATATGAAAACACGAAACACGGAGATTATTTAGGCCAAATTATGAACTGCTGTCATTACACGTTTTTTAACCCTCTAGTAACCCCGGAAAAGGGGCGTGGAAACTCGTCCACAGCTGGGGGGGGGGGGGACGACGAGGCATTTTTGCGTCAGTTCTTTTAGTTCTTCCAAGTTAGCGCCCATAGGGTCAAAGTTAGATTTAAACAGCCGGGGGAGCGGCAGCGGCTCTCCGCCCCCCCCTCGCGTCCTTGCCTCGGAAGAATCATAGCGTAATTAGAAGAGCTGGTTTGGACAGAAGAGTACCTTCTATCCCTTTTTACCTTAATAAGTCGTTTTAGACCCCTTAAAAGTCCCTAAGGGTTGGATTTCACCAGATTCCAAAGGAACCAGAATCCAGCGACATGACCTCCTCTGAGGTCACCTGCAAAACCACTGAGTGTCATAAAATGGCAAAACCGGGTGTCATGACGTAGCCTAAGAGCCACGCATTACATCTACATTTGTTGTATTGCTCTATCACATCAGGTTGGGAAACGATCTGTGCTGCACACGCTCTGTATTGTCCAAGACGGCCAAATAACGTTACTGGCGAGGGACACTATGGATTTGAAATGGCATAGCCAGGCTGTAGCCAGAAGCCTTGGAAACAGATTTGCGATGCGCATCGTGACTCAGAACTCTGCTTACGCATTTTCAGAGCAATCTCCTTTGAATTGGCCTTGCGCCGTATTCATCTGTGTCCTTTTGTTGGCTGGTGCTGACGACGCCAGCCGGCTCAGGCCATGTGCGGAACGTGAAAAGAAGACGGGCGGCACGTCAGGGCCTACTGCTCGGTCCCGGCCGAATATAGATTACCCCCGTTTGCCCTTTCCCTGGCCGAGTCCTGCCATTCGGAACCAGCGTTCTGTCAAATAAACCTGTCGACTTGTTCGCTGAACTAGTCTTGCCTCCGAAACGTTGAGTGCCGACAGAGCATAACGGTGCCAAAATGATGCAAAACTTACCCTCGACAATTTAGAATCAAGTGAGGTTAGCCCACCTTTACGGGTCTGATTAATGGATAACCTCGTAATACAGTTTTAATTAACTGAATTTTAATCGTCCTTGGCATTTCTCAGGAACACAAATAAGAATCTGATCAGTGACTTCTTTTCTTGTCTTCGAACAAGGAATATCACTATAAAAAGATCAAACAAGGTGGAACGTTATTTGCAAACGAAAGTTTCAGAACTGCGAAAGCTTCGGGTCCATATCTGTTTTCAATAAATAAGTTCACTGTTCTTCGTTCAAAATCTAAGCAGCCTCTATGCATTACCCAGATCTCACAGATGACTGGATAATTTCAACATCGGCCCTACACTGAGGCCCACGGATTCACGCCTCCGTCACTATGCTCGGTTGATGTTTCCGCCAGCTAGACTGCACCGCAATACCCGAAAGCCCTGCGGGGCGGTCTACCGCGCCATCTCGAGCCGTGGGTGGCGGATGACATTGCCAGACAGCGCAGCGTTCTCCCAGTCTGGCGTTATGCTGGGACACGCTGTCCGGCGTGCAGAACCACGCGCTGCGCGCCGGCCGATCCCATAAACAGTTCAGCTGCGCGTGCTGTGAGTCGGCCGGGAGGGACGGGGGGGGAGGAGCAGCGAGCGTGCATCGACCGGGAGCACCGCCGGACTGACGGAAAAGGAGCGGTCGCTACACGGCGAATCATCTCTCGAGGACTGGGAGCCACCTGCTCCATGACTTCGCCGTGACACAGCGACCCAGGCACTTGTTTGCGCGGCGCGAAGCACTACGCAGCCCGTCTCAAACATTTTTTTTGCACGGAAGCCGGCTGTCAATTCCTGCAGTTCAAGAGGTTGATTATGTGGTTCTTTTCAAAGGTCATCAAATATTCTCTCTCTTCGTCCTCCTCCCTTTCTACCTTCCCCTCTCCCTGTCCGCCAATACCTATAAGAAATGTAAGTATGCCGGAATAAAAGATAAGAACATGCTTCAAGAAGCAGATTACATACACATAAGTTGCGACTTCAAGAAACACAAAAGAATAAATACTGAAACCAATGGCAGAGATGTTAACTCCGCTCTGGCGCGAGAACTCTTTGACAGTTTGAATTTGACCCGTACATTAAAAAGAATAGACGAAATCATCAAGCAAATACCGGTATCTACTGTGAAACATGAGATACATAATTATCGCATGATTACTTTGAAAAGCTTAGCTGCGTTGGTTAAAATGAGGTACTTGAGATACAAAGCTGTTCCACAAGTGTAAACCGACGCGCATTAGCGCAGTATTAAAGAACCATCGCCATGTGTTCTGGGTCATTTCTTAATCCGACGAATGCTACGTGAATGCTGACGACTATACAAATCAGCGATTTTAATCAGAAAAGATGAGGTACTCTGTGATCAAAGAGCTCAAAAGCCCAGAAATGCTTGCTGGTTCTTGACGAGTCAAATCAAATTGTTCTTTTTCATGGATCGGTACACTGCCGTCATCAAACAACTACCACCACGCCAGGCAAAATTCCCACAGGATCGGATACCAATAACGTTCACATTCCCAGCATAACAATGTATCGATGGGATTGTACTACTCTTGCCTAAGCAAAGGTGACAGCAATGTGGTGTCCATAGCCCAGAAATAAAACAAAAGACAATTTAAACCTACTGTCTTAGTCCGAAGCTGTTGGGCAAAATTGTTTCATTCGTCTCCGAATAAACAAATGCTGTCGAATTTCAACTATGGCATGCAATCTATGCTTTTCTCAATAGAAAACATGTGCTTGGTGTTCGCCTATAAGCAACAAGGTTTTATGGACGTCCAGAACAAATGTCCGCTTTAATGTTGCGCGATTATGATACGCAAGGATTAACCCAAAACATCGACACGTTTGCCTGGGAAAGAGCGTGATAAAAGCCAGTAAACGAGCAGACCAAGCAAGTATCCTGGGAGATGTGTTACAGAAGCCAGTTGACAGCAATGTCTTGCAGGTGGCTTCCGTCTGCACAGGAGCGGAAGGCAACTAAGCCGTTACCAGACGTGTGCGGACCGTGGCCTGCGGCACCAAATATAGCCAGCTGCGACCTTTGCCGGCCCCATACCAGACACAGTCGCCAGCATCGACCTCAAAAACCTGTTGCCTGACTGGCGCCTAAAGGTCATCGAAGCGGTCCGTCGACGCCACTGGAGGAAAGGTCAAGGTCACATAAAGACGATCGCACGTTGAGGGCGTACGAGCCGGGCTCCGAGGTGCAATACTACGGGCGCCTCACAAAGACATGGTCAGAGCTCGAGTTCTTTGTCCCGCAAAACAGATCCAGCGCACGGAAGAACAATGAGACGAACTTCCTGCTATAGCGAAGCACGGATTTCGAGACTTGACTGAAAGAAACGATGCGTCGGTGAAATAGCGGAGCAAGAGACGAAAAGCTGTCGACTTCAAAGAGCTACTAGCTGGAAAACAATCGAGGTCGAGGCAAAATGTTCCGCTGCTGCTTTGTAGCGGAGAGAACGCAGAATTTTCTGAGACGACACTACGTAACTGAAATGTATTGCACAATTTTCAAAACAGAGGTTTGCAACGCAAACACTCATGAGCCATAATATGATTCTGTCATGTAGGGGTGCTTTTTGTGTAAATGATTAAGGAGCCAAGCCCAGATCTAACGCTCCCAGACCTAGAACAAGACACTCCTGAGCTGTGTGCCCGTTTGACCACAAAATCTGTCTCTATTTCTTTTCTAAATGTCTTAGATCATTTTATGATTTATTCTATGTCTTCTACCTATTTCTTATCTACTGCAGCCGTTCTTTTCGATATTACTGCCATTTCCCTTGTTACAGCCGGCAGAAAATATGGGGGTCGAAACCAGCTTTGGAAGGGCCAAAACCCGATTTTGGGAGGCCATGGCACGTTCAAAAGAATACCCGAGTCACGATTCACGTACGCCGTCACGAGAGAACTGACCTCGTCCGTGACGGCCGGTGACGGCGACCGGTCGACGCCGCCCCAGGTCTCTCGGGGCAGGCCGGCGCCGTCCGGGGGCGTCGGAGACGGCGGCGGCGGCGGCTCGGCGGCGCGCGACGGCCGGAAACTGCGCGACCGCGGGCGCTGCGAGGCGACGTGCAGCCGGCCGCGGGCCGCCAGCTGCCGGCACGACCGCCGTCGGTCACTGTCCCGGTCGGCGGACAGGTGAGCGAGTCACCTCCTCCGACCCAAAGGCCTCTCAGTGGTCAGATGGACCCCCGAGTCCCGGATCCCCTCGCAGACCAGACGGAGTCTGAGTGACCTCACAGACCAGACCTCGCTCTGAGTCTCCTAGAGTCTCCTCAAATGTTGGCCAGTGATCTTAGGTCGCAACATTTACACTGGTCACGACAATGTTCCCCTATATGACAATGTTCCTCTCTGTCACGTGAGCTGAAAGTGTTCTACTCCGCATCTGCTTTGGTCATGTTTTGCCCGTTACTGTCACCTCGACTATCGTAGAAAACGCGGCAGATGGCCTGAAAGCTCAAAACGAGTAACCTGCTCACGGCAGCACATTGCAACAACTCAAGGGTTTCCCGCCCCGTCGGCTGCCAACAGCCTGCCTGACGAGCCGCCTCCACCGCCTCCGACAGCGCTGAACGCCCGCCAGCGGCGACCGCCGCCGCTCACCGTCGTCAGGTGGCCCAGGCCGCGCCAGGTGATGGTGGCCACGTGCTCCTTCCGCCGGCGGCGCCGGAGCGAGGCCACGCCAGCCGAGTCGGTGACGTCACCAAAGTCCGGCAGCGACCGGCGCCGGCCGGGCGGCGACACGCAGGGGTCAGCGTCCTGCCGGGCCGGGCGGACTCTGAGCTGACCGTGTGGTCTGACGGCGGTACGTGAAAGGGACCACGAAACGGGTCACTGGATCGCACAGGGACTCGGCGTGGTGAGGAGTAGGACAGTGAAAGCGTGGCCATGCAAGAACAATAAACCGAGCGAATGAGGGATCGGAAGAGGGAGAACGAGAGCAGGCCAAAAGGAAAAATAAGGGAACTCGGAGCACAGCAACCTCCCAATGCCAGGAACGTTGAAAAGGTTTTTTTGTAGCCCTTTCTGCTGTTGCTCATCAAGTCTTCAGCTCATATGTTTGAGCATTATTTCGGACAGACAGGCACGCAGACGCACGCACGCACACAGACATAGACACAGACACAGTTACAGAGACACAGACACAGACACATAGGCGAAGACACACGCACCCCCACGCCGACCTCAGAGCGGAGTGGGCTGCTGACCTGGAAGGGGTCGTGCTTGAGCCGGCCGTAAGCCTTGGCAGCCAGCCTCCAGCGCCGCTCCCTCCAGCGAGCCTGGTTCCTGTCGTCGCCCACCTCGTCCAGACCGAAAAAGTGCTTCGTCGCCTGCTTCATGTAGCTGGAGCACAGGACACTAAAGGTCAACACTATGTGACAAGAATTTTGTGATGTCACCCATGTCGTAACAGACAAGCATATGTGCGTCCTCTTAGGCATTTTGGCACTGACTGGCAATGCTTTGCAGAGGCTTTTCTCTCGTTCGACAAAACCTTGAAAATAGCATTGTTTAACCCGCCCACGACGGGAGGGGGGGGGGGCAGTTGACCAGCCCGTGAGGTTTTTCTGGGATCGCGAGAGAACAAACAAACACTGAGCCACAAAACTTTGTGTACCTTTTGCTTAGTCATTTTTACACTTTGTTGCAAAGTTTTGGCCTCAAGTCAAGTCAGGTGTCTGACCTAGGTCAGGTCAAACCGACCTATGTCAAAAAAGGTTTAGCGCCCTGTAACTTTTTCGCAAAACAAGATATCGCAATAATACTTTCAGAGACAAGTGATCTTGACAGATGCAACAAATCTGCTATCTCAGATATTTCGGAATTTTCTGGGTCACTGACCTAAGGTCAAGCCCATTCTTAAGACATGCTGTCGTTTTTTTCGGAAATTGACAGAATATTTCATAACATTTTTAAAGCGGAGTGAGGCAGACATCTAGTTAACGTCATCGGGCAAAGTATCAATGACTTCCAGGCAATGAGCTGAGGTGAGGTCACGAATAACTGTTGTGAGCCAAAATGTACCACTGTCAAAATCAGCGATGAATTACTCAGAATGGGCAGAAAATGTCAGAACTGGCTTGCACCAACGTAAGCAATACTAAAAACCTCAAAAAGTTTGATTTTTTTTATTTTGGAAATAAACAGGTTTTTGCGAACAAAGCTCCGCCAGTTGTGTAGATTGGTAACTAATGGATTTTTCCAAAATTTAAAAATGAGAAACCATCACAAAAGGCACTAAAATCAATAAAATGTACATGGATAGGCTTATGTCGCGAAAATAAAGAGCGCTAAAATTATTCCCGTTAATTTCTTACTACGTACGGCTGCGGCGCCCGCCGAAAGCCGGCGCGAAAATTGCCGTGTCTTTACCTCAACGTTTCGCCGTATATATTGAACAAATCTGAGAAATTAGGCGTGTATCGGCATTTGCGCACCTTCCCTTGTGCGCTGGTGCCTTTACCGATGCGTTATTAGTCACAGTCCTTAAGATCCAGGCCGTTTCCCCGTCTTACGCAGTCAGCTATGACAAAACAGATATAGGACGTAAATTGCTTACATATTACCTAAAACTAAAAATGAGACCGGTTTCGAGCTCTGCTCGTCACAAGCTTTCCAACAGTGTGCTTATTTTTATCGTGCGACCAACCGTTCGTGAGTTAGGGGGGACGGTCAACTGCCCCCCCCCCAGCCGGGCGTCATCGTTGCCGACCGACGGTCGTGCGCGGGTTGAATAACAAAACAACCAACTTTAACCCTATTCAGTGCTGGGGGGAGGGTGGTAAATTCTGCCTCACTCTGGCTTTTCGTTTGTAATTCCGGCATTTTGGGAGTTGCTTCATGAAACTCGGTGACTTTCTTACATATATTTTTCACATCTCATGACGAAATTTCAAAAAGTCCTCATTCATACAGGATTTCTGGATACATCTTTGGGAAGTATGTTTGAGGAATATCGCGCTTTCAAGAGATCGTGCGCTTCGACGCGGTCACATGCTATTTTGATATGTTTTATAATGTCCCAGACAATACAAATGATGGAATGTTTGTACCCCGCGCACTTCCAAGTATTTTTAACAAAAAAATGATGGTTAACGGCCGATCCAGAGGCATGTAAAAGGTGGAGTCGTTATTTTTATATAACTAAGAATTTATGACGCATTGTGTGAATGAAACAAAGCGTACGTGCGATATAGACATCTTTATCCCAAATTACGTATACGATTAACCTATACATACTGTCAGGGGCGCCTCAAGGTATTGGTTTGCGGGTGCACATTTCGTCCAATAACATGTTCAGTGGGCCTAATAGACATCTGGATCTGTGTAATGGGTTTTGTTAGTTCCACTTATTCTAAGATCAAATAACAAATTTCAGTGAAATAATAAATCAGCGGCGGCTTCTGGGTAATGCAAAAGGTGCATGTCATTTCTACTTATTCCCGAGCAATTATGGCTCGATTTACGGAGTAAAACACGGCTATCACCAAATAGTTTTTGACCCCTCTTTTTCCGGTACCTGAAAACGCATTTTAGCATTTTCATATGTGTATACTATGGCATGTGACACACATGGAAACGGAATATAAGGTAACTCACCTGAGTCGAAATATCTTGCAGAATGAATTAATTTTTTTTCCAAAATCGTGTGGCCCTTTTAAAACGTCCTGAACATGTCTATCAATTTTGAAAATCGACCTTTTCCTTGAATAAGTGACAGACCTATCAGTTTTCGGTAGAATGACAAGAAGCAGAATAAAATCGGCCACAGCCTTTATTTTGACCTCTCTATCCTCCTTTTCAAAATTTTCAACACTTCTTTTTTTGGAAATGTAGGCCTCACTAAACGCTATCAAACGCCGTTTTCCGGTATGAAATCGGACCAATTGTTTTCGAGATCGCGCGAGGGGCAGCATTTGGCCCCTTCCCCCAGCACGGAATCGTACTTAGCGGGAAAGACCACGAAACAGAGTTAAAGTTCCAGGAACGCGCAATTCATGCTTTTCATTTCTGCGGCTTTTTACGATCCTGTAATCAACAGGGACCGGTCGAAACCGCAGCGATGGATGCGGATGGTCCCCCGTCGCCGCACATGTCAGCGATTTCCACCAGACCCCCGGCCGGTGACCTCACCTCTTCATCATGTCGACCCGGCTCTCCTGATGCAGCAGCGACGGCCGTGACGTCACGTCGCGCAGCGTCACGTGGCCGTAGGGCGCCGAGTGCCAGCGCTTGATGGCCGGCGGCTCGGCCGGCACGAACCTGGGCAGAGGAGGGCCCGCAGTCACGTGATGGCCCCCGGCCGGTCGCCACTGCGCCGCGACCAGGTCACGTGACCAGCAGACGAGAATGACCAGAAATCAACAACGTTGTCACGTCCCTCTTCAGCCACAATAATTTACGGACAGCACGGGGAGAAACGTCCATGGAACGGCGCCCGTTCCACGAAGAACGAGGCCGTTCCACGCACCGAACGAGGCCTCGGCCAGAGCCCGCACAAGGCCCGGCTGCGTCAGGCGGCGCGGGCCGCGGACAGACTGATGGTTGGACACGACGCCCGGCGCTTAATTATAGCATTCACTGCTCTGAATGGGCGCACAGCTGGCCGTGACACTTGTTCTGCGCGCATAGCGGTGGTGAAATAAAACGATAACTACGTACGCCGACGCAGATTGCTATGTCCGCACACTGCTCCATACAGGAAACACAGATAGTGTTGAATATAAGATAGCGGAATGCTGAAAACCCAACATCTCACGAATTTCAGGTTGATTAATGTTGCTGCAAAACGAACGTTGATAAAGGCAAGGAAAATACCGTACTTGGCCCTCGGTAAATCCCAAACAGTCAAATAAGAATTAGGATGCTTCACCTATAAATAAGCATTTCACACCGCTGTTTGGTTTTGGACGATTAGCACGGGGCAAACACAAAGGCCATGCTTCTTCCAGCTTATAAGAACCGTGAAAATAGGTGACTACCCAGAAAACCAGGAGGTAGTAAAATTGGTCGTGAAATACTAATTCAGCCGGCTTCTCAGATTTTAATCGACACCGAAATTAACATGGCAAAAATATGGCTACTACCCGAATGTTGCGGTGTCCAGTTCGCCAAAAACAATCATCAGCTTCTCTTCGAATATGGACCAGCCAAGATACTAACTGCCTTCCCGCCGCAGATAAGGCTCTTTCCACCGAGCCACACTTGCAAAGCAGGAGTCGCTCACAGAACAAAGGCACGGATCTTAATCACACAGCCTCATGGCCTGCGACAACGACCTACACACCATGACAGCTGCGGAAGACGACTACCAGCTCCTCAACAACTCACGATTCTGACCTCATGCTGTATGGGGAAGCTTATCGCAGTAGATGTACAGGATAGTTCGGGGAGTACGATGGAAGCTATGGATTATTCCTTTGGACGTTTAGGTACCAACCGATTTACCTATGCAGATACACGGAGATCTACAAAAGCAAATTTCAAACGCATGTCAGGGCTTCGGGCAATAAGTAACGCATCTATAAAAGAGCGACAAAAGCGTTAAAGGCAGCAGCATTGTACGACTGTGCGTGCATTGATCGCGGCCGTTGTCAAGAGCCGGCCGTTTAATGCCCTCAGTGTCGCCGGGGATCGATAAATCTGCGACCAGCTGGCCGACACAGCCCGCCGGCCGGCCGTTCAGCGAACAGACGAGCTGAGTGCGCGAGTCCTTTGTTGTTGGGCGATTCGAAGAACGAAGGGAGCAAGCTTTTTGAGCGAACTAATCATTACCCTCGAGGCGGCTGACGCCTGGGCGTTTCTACGAATCGCACAAGGCGATCGACGTGGGGCACTTGCGTGATGCGGACTTTGGCCACTTTGAGCACTGGCAATGTCACTGCGGCATTGATATCGGTGTTCTGAGCAATCACTATCGAGCAGTCCACGTTCAGTCTTCTGCGGTTTTGTTGATAGTATCGTTCTAGATATCGTGCAATGATATGACAATGAAGGGGTGTTCCCGACAGAGCGTTTAGCAACAAGAGTCAACCATAGATGAGTTTCACTATGAAACGAAAAGCTGAGTCATCTAGGAACTAACTGTTACCTATTCGAGACTACTTCTGCAGATGGAAAAATGCATAGCAGTAGTACAAATTAATGGACAATATAATTAAGCTCGAGGCTCGACTGAGTTCAGCATACTTCTGACTAAACTGTGAATCTCTTGATCCATATTTTTTCCTTTTGGGAGACCCACATGACATGGCATTATTTTTTCGTGATAACACTCGTACATGATTAATTAAATCTGTTGCACGCAAACAGGAAACGGGCGAAATTTCACAACAGCACACAACAGTAGAGCTATTCGATATACTTGACAACAGGCCGACTTACCGTGAATAACAAAATTTCAATGCTCACGCAAAAAATGGCGACTTTGTTAGGCCATTTCTTCTCAAATGAATACACCGAATACCGATTATTGCCGAACAACAGCTACAGCTCGAATTTTACGTCCTTAGGAGCAACGTCCTTCGACCAATGGCGTCCTCGTCGTGTCAATAATCATTTGTGACATGATTTTTGGCGAGCTCACAGAAGCCGGTCGTCATCAGCGTCGCGGATTACGCCATCTGCCGCAATTCGGGATCGAACCGCAAAGTCAGACGGTACTGCGTGCTGCATATTCATGCAAATGTTCAGTCACACGCCAAAGCGGCATGTACGATTTGGAGTGTTTCCCGTGTGAGCATCAGATGATAACGAAATGCAGGTGGCTCAAGTTGCAAAAAGTTGGCAGTTTGGCTACTCAAGTTGCAAAACTTCACTTCCGTGGTAAAAATCATCACTGAGCATTATTCATGTCAGTGCTGTATCAGCTCTGTGTTCCTAGTTCAGAGAGCATGAACTTTTTTTAACACAAATTTAGACAGGACTGAATGCATATGAGCCAGACGGCACCTGTCACCTCTCCAAAGGACATGTGCAAGCTTGCTGAAGTTGTACTAGAATGTGAAGGACTTTAAAAAAAAAACCCTGTTGCCTACCCAAAATGTCCTGAGGCGTGTCTGAGGCTCCGCTTCCCTGACGCGTTACATCGGCAGTGCTACATCATACTGATCCAAACCACCACGACCGCAAACCGTGGATTGTTATGGCGCCCACAAAGCCTTCGCAGCACAAACACGGCCAGACCGCGTCGGCTGCACCGGCTCGAACAGGGAGCCGAGCGTCAGCCGACAACAGAGAGGTGGTAAAAACCGCGCACCTCCACTTGTCAACACGGCTTTTTGTCCGCTCGATTACCGAAGCGAGGTCGTCAGCGCGCTGACGTGCAGACGCTGCAGGCCGGCCCTGTTTTTTGTCCCCCCAGGTGGCCCCCTGCCCGCCCCGGCAATATCGCACGTTACGCTGCACAAGTCCCAGGACACATGCGGCGACGAGCTTTCACGTAACGGCAAACGACGGCCGGATATTGCTTGCGGTGGGCTAATGCGTCTTCCTTGTGCGGTCTGCTCCGTGCACAGTCTGCCTTTCACGCTATCCTCCTTCTCCACGTCACTAAACATCTCCACAGCCACACACGAACACATCCACATCGACTCCACGTCCACATCCAGACGCACATCCCCCAGGCAAGCCTGACAGGTCCTCGCTGTCCGATCCACTGCTGACATGCCCCAGACCAGCCTGAAAGGTCACGCTGTCCCCGCCTGGCCGGTCCACTGACTTGTCGTGCCTGGGGGAGGCGCGGATGGAGCACTGCTCCTCCGCCAGCCGCTGCTTGGCTGACCGCACGTCGTCGCCGCCGCCCGCCATGCCGTACAGAGGGTTCTCCGTCAGACCGTGCTCGCCGGAGTCTCTCCCGCCCTCCTGCGGGGTCAAGGTCAGGTCAGACGGAGGTCAGCTACGCCGTACGGGGTTCTCCGTCACACCGTGCTCGCCGATACCTCAACCGCTCTCCTGTCGGGTCAGGACCGGGTCAAGGTCGAGTCAGGATCGGGTCAGGGTCACTTCAGGGTCATTATCTGCCGGGTCAGGGTACGGACATGGAGGTTAGTTCAGGTTTGGGTTAGGACTGCGTCAGCGTCTGGTCAGGGTAAGGTTACGGCCGGATCAGACCCAGGTTAGAGTAAGACAAAGCCAAGTTAGAGTAGGATCAGGGCCGGGCCCACGGTTGGGTCAGCGCCAGGCCAGGGGTCATGTCAGGAGTCAGGTCAGGGCCGGCTAAATGAGCGTTTCCAGGACCTGCCCGCCAGGCCCGCCAGGGGTCGGGTCAGGGCCGGGTCAGGACCAGGTCAGGACCAGGTCAGGGCCAGTTCAGGGTCAGGGCAGACTCGGGCAAGGGCCGGATCGGGCTCAGGTCAGTGAACGCAGCCCGGACCGGCCGGCTGCTGCTGACAGCGTCTCTCGGGTCGCCCGGGGCGGTCCGAGCGGTGAACGGTCCGCGGCGCGGCCGACCGTGCCAACCGCAGCAGAGAGCGGCTCCGGCTCGGGCTCTGAGCCGACACTCGACATCAAACACTGGATCAAGACCAGCACCTCCAGACGTATCACAGCCGCCCATCTCCGCCGACGTGATGCACGTACAAAACGTGACCTGGCTGCCGAGTGGCGATGATGCATGCAATAATCGTAAAATCAGACACCGAGGCCCGCCTTTGGTCGGCTCGACAGCCCACAAAAGGAGGCCAGTCCGTTCCCGTGGCACCACACAGCAGCCGGCGCTCACCTCGGCCGGCGTGACGTAACTGGTCCGGGACGATGTGACGTCAGAGGTGACGGAGGCGGCGGCGCCGGAGACATCGGACGGCGAGCTCATTCCACCATCCCCGTCTCTGGAGCAGACACCCGGTCAGCTGCTGCCGACTTACTCGGAGGGACGATTGAGATCGTGTGCCCCACGGCGATCAACACTCCGAGGCCACTGGGCAGTGAACACGGCGGATGAATAGTGCTGATATATTTCATTTTTTTGCCAGTTGTGGTTTACGGAGCGCTTGTTGAGCTCAGGTAGATTTGGAATTGGCTCCGGAGAGCAGACATTTTCATCGATAAATTCTTGTTTTATTCAACAGAAGGTAGACGGGAAGACATTTGAAATTCGTCGTAAATGGGATCAGAGTCGGATGGTGACTGTTGTAAAACTATTTGTCGTAAATGGGACCAGGATCGGATGACAACTAAAAAAACAACGTATTTGCCAGGATCAAAATGGGTGTTTATGGTGGGTTTACAAGTACAGTTTCTAGTGCTCACAGAGTGTTTGTAGCCTGTATGAGGTGAAGAACGTTTGTCAAAAAAGGGACGTTGCTTCGACACATGCTTTCAATTTCCTATCGCCAGAGACTTAGGCAAACGCACTGTTCCAAGAAAAGGAAAAAACTTTCAGTAACGTCCTCTGCAATGTCTAAATTTCACCTCGCTCTCTGGTACCGCATACGTTTTCCCCCAATTCACGCACGTCTATCCACATATTGTGGCTTGTAACGCGTACCCTGCTGGCGGCTGGCCGCTACGATGCGAGCCACAGACGCAAGACACGATATTTGCACGGCGCGATAACATTTCACCGCAGGGGCCGCTCGGTAGACCCAGAGGTCATCCGTCGCGCCCAGCACACGACACCGCATGGCAAACGAACCCGGTGTTTAACATTAGCAAATGAGATGAACTGTAAAGAATGCGGCGCAAATGTCACCATTGACGTTCAGTTTAAAACGTCGTTACCAATGTTTCCAGTCACATCCCAGCTGGGAGTTCGCAACTATTTTGCACGTGAATTGGCATGTGTAAGTTTGGAAAAGTATCCAATAGTTGTCGAAACAAATTTTTCCCCCGACGCTACATCTGAAACATGGTCAGTAAAAGGGGCAAATCTGTTCCGTATCATTGTTTTATAAAGGCCCACAAACGAGGCAGATGGACAGACGACGCTCTATAAAATAAAATATAATAATCGTTCGAAAGTTCGGAATACGAGTGTGTGGCCTTTTGAGGCACGGCGTCCCGACAGTTGGCACTCGCCGGCGACATTTGGCAATAATTCAACGACAGGAACTTCACTTTGCTAGAATGAAGAAGCTTCCCATGTAACCTGACTAAAATGTAGTTAGCAGTACTGCTGAGGTAAATGAAATGTTCCAGGCTGATCGCATGCTTAATGAGTAGACTTTGCTACTCTGAAAAACGGCGTTGAAAAGGTTTTCGGTGTTCCGTGTCCTGGTATATATATATCTATATATATACATATATATATATATACACATATATATATATAGCAGATAGCTACATATACACATATATCTGTATATGTGGCTATATATATATATATATATATATATATATATATATATATATATATATATATATACACATATATCTGCCTGTGTGTGTTTCATTACGAACGACCGCATCTTCAACATTTGCCAGTTTCTTGATGTATCGTTCAAGTTTTCGGACCTTCCTTTTAGCAAAGTCTGCATGTCAGATGCACATTATTCATTTACTTAAATACTAACTTTTCGAGACACTTGTCTCATCTTTAGAATGGTAAAAGCTGATACAAGTACTATTTGAAAATTATTTGCGGCGCACCAGGTTAACATGTAGCATATGCCATATAAATAAATAAATAAATACATATATATATATATATATATATATATATATATATATATATATATATATACATAGCTTTCAGGAATGCTGTAAAAAAACATATTCTTTAGTCATCCCTCGTCATCTCCGAAGTTTCGGGACAGTAGTGTATTAAAGATTCGCCTTTAACCCTATTCCCGGAGGGCTAGACGGTATGGCCGATTCCCGGCAGGGGGGGCGGATTCGCCCCCCCCCCCGAGATCTCGAGAACTACTTATCCGATTTCATCGCAACAAACGGCAATCGATTTGCCGTGACGTGAACTACATTTTTACAAAAAGAAATTTTCAAAATTTTGAAATTTGTGGATACAGGGGGCAAAAATATCAAAATGGGGGATACTTTTTGACTTCTTATAACTCCGTTGTTTATGGCCCGATTTCGATGAAACTGGCATGAATCGAGAGATTATGGATAGGGCTTTTACCATGGGTATGCAAATTTGAAATTTTGAAAAGATTCATGGGCGTTCACAGGGTTTTAAAAATAGGGGGATTAGTTTTCTAATAACTGAATGAACAAAAGAGGTCAAAACACTTTTTTAGCTTCTGCTAGTCATGTTATACTAAAGAAGTACAAATCGCATTACAATGTTTGTATAATGTTAGCATAGGCGGTGCCAGGGACATAAAAAAGGGGAACTGTCATGGTCACACGTTCTTCAGATCAACTTGTGACCTTTGACCTTAAATGACCTCCAGTGATCTTAGGGTCACCTGGAATGATGTCGTGTGCATTCAATATTATCTGTAAACGTTTTTAACCGATTGAATTCACTCTATTCCAAAAAAATTCATTTTTTGGCTTTTGCAAGATAGGGTACGCGCACTGACATTTTAGGTTATAGCTCCGTGACCCGACCTGATATCAAGCTGAAACTTGGTACACAAGTAGAGGGCATCCTCCTACGTCATATTTGTTTCGGGTTTGGCATTTGAAAAAACGGTGCCGAAATTATTGTGAAAAAACAAATTTTGACTTTTGACCTTGACCTGACCTTGTAAAGTGACCTCAGATAAACAAAATTACATCTGCACATTGCCTAACTATTTAGCTATACATTCATATAAAGTTTTAAGTTCTATCTTAAAAACTCTGTTTTTGGCAGGCATTTTTCTTTTACCCTCAACATGGCCAAAAATGGCATGAAGTGCCTCCCAAAAACGTTGCCTGGCTCCGCCCCTGAGCGAAATAGAATTTCGAAATTTTGTCACGGCGCGTAGAAGGAATAGCTAGGCAAAGTCACAAAGTTTCGTGGAGCTGCGTTGAAAAGCCTGGAATCGGCAAGCAAAAAACCCGAGGGGGGGCGGACTCCGCTCCCCCCTGCCGGGAATAGGGTTAAGATCAAGGCTACAGGCAGATTACGGCTTTTGTGCAGTACGAAGCCCCGGGCCTTTATGAGCCCTGGTCTCCCAGCCAGCGGCTGGTGTAACATCGCGAGAAGATGAAATGTCAAGCGGGCAGATGAGGCTGTGGCAATGAATCTAACACGGAATAACAAACCGCGTCTGCAATATTAACTGTGTGCTTTTCTGCCGCGTTTATGTCAGCGACGAATAAAGATTGACATACGTTTTCGTCAACAATCGATTATTTAGTTATCATCGTGCGGTACGTCCGGTGTAAAACCAATACTGTTACTTTGTCTCTTGTTCTCCAGCGACACATCTTTGGGGAAATAAGGTCTGTATATTCGCGGAATACTGGCTGCTGTTTCCACCTTGCTCCACACTGCGCACTTCCACTACTGCCAACACGGAAACGCCATGGGTATGGAACAAGGTACAAGCGTAAAAATGGTGAAATGTAAAAATGGCGAATGCCTTTTGGGCGAATGCTGGATGGCGAACGCTAAATGGCGACATGCTGAAATGACGAACGGCCAAATGGCGGAGAACGCAAAGACGAACCATTTGGGTAGTCGCCATTTTAACGTGTCGCCATTTTTACATGTCGCCCTTTAGCACTCGCCATCCGGCATTCGCCCAAAAAAAAACATTCTTACACTTCGCCATTTTGTCCGGGCACCATGGGAGACACCCCCAGATACAGGACAACACCACGTACTTGCCAGACAACAATGTCGGCCCTCGGCAGGCGTAAGGATGCCAGCGGCGGGGAGCCGCGGGAACGTGCTGGGGGAATCCTGCTCGGAGTTAGGAACACTCCTGCGAGCTGACGCCCCGCCGGGCCAGGACCGCGGCCTCAGTCAGCTGACATCGGCCGGAAACCGAGCTGATCCAGAGCGGAGCCGCGGACTCTGTTCCGTTCCGTCCTTGGCAAGGCCCTCGACTGGATGCGCCCGGTTAAGAAGCGACAGGCGCTAGGTAAGCTCCGGGTCCAGTCTTAAACCCATTTCCAGTCTTAAACCAACATAAACTATCAACGTAAATAGTTAACATCTCCCGTGGGGAGACGTTCCGCCCGTCCAACGCGACAGAGCAAGCAGAGCTGTGCCGGCGACAGTCACGAGCGAGAGCTGTCGGCGCCCGAACAGTGCAGAGGAAGTCGGACTGAAGCGAATCCGAGCCGGAGTCCAATGAAGCGAGCGTCCCGGAATCAATCCGCGAGGAACGCTGATTATCCGAACAGCTCTGCGGCCAGCAAAAGCGGAAATTGAAAACCCCCGGTCTGGAACTTCGCGGGGGAGTTACCAGCTGAAAATGAGAGATAGAGGAAAGGGCACCACGAGATGTAAGAAGATTATGTGGCAGAGCAAGAGAGAGAGAGAGAGAGAGAGAGAGAGAGAGAGAGAGAGAGAGAGAGAGAGAGAGAGAGAGAGAGAGAGAGAGAGAGAGAGAGAGAGAGAGAGAGAGAGAGAGAGAGAGAGAGAGAGAGAGAGAGAGAGAGAGAGAGAGAGAGAGAGAGCTCGTCATGCAAAACTTTAAGTCGGCATCGCCTGGGGAATGTCAAATACGGCACCCGTCGGTGGAATAACTTCTGAACCGTCAGAGCCAGCCGAGCCTAACTTCCAGTACCTGTCCATCAATCAGTTTTAAATATTAAAAACGACTTCTAGGCTAGGTCAGGTCATTGAGATATGGCGTCATAAGCAAATCCTTGCATTCATGTTTTCGTCTCTTCGGGTGGCGGCGCAAACATGCTTCGTTTTTTGGTAATACCCGCGCATATAATGCATGGGTCATTTGGATTTACACTGGACACGGTTTCCAAAAGAACATGCGACCGTGACACGTCAACATTAGAGCGCAGGCTAGGCCACATGCATGATGACAACTGGACATGATTTGCATTATGGGCGATAAAACTGGTTGCATTATGGTTGCCGTTGGCCTTCACCATGGTTCAAGTAAGGCAAGCAAATTCATACGCGTCTTTTAGCAAGATTCACCAAATGCATGATGAGGTCATGCCAGGTCACGTCAGACGTACAAGCTACAACAAAATGAAATACAACGAGTTTGTCTAAGGAGGATCGTTCAGTAGCATCAGACAGTAGTTAGGTATTGTTCCCGGTCAGAAAAAAATGGCTATGTCTCGACGTGCCTTGACCTTGACCCGATAACGAGCAGACTGAGATCTGATTATCACGAGATGTTATTACAGTTCTGTACCTGAAGCAGTTAAGAATTTAAGTCAAGTTATTTGTATTTAGTTATTATAAATAAAAGTTAAGAACAACACAGCGAGTAAACATTGTTCTCAAGCAGGAAGAGTAATGCAATCTCATCTGATCTGACCTAGACTGACCTTGGCTGGATGAAAAGCAGGTAAAGTCAAACTTATCAGCAGAAGGTTTCACTTCAGTCCTTTTTGTGACGTGGACCGAAACGGCTTCGAGTAGGTGTCGACCTTTTACAGGTAAAGAACGACCCGTATTTTACCAGACCCAGGTTGACTTTGACTCCACATTTTTCGACATTAGGGCATGCTTCTGATACAAGGAACTGTGAACTTTAGTTTGATACTCAGTTGAAGGCTCTTTGACCAGTACTGCCGATGATATGATGTACGAACTGGTGTAAGTTTTTCCAACGTCGTGTTTTACAATTTATGCCACCTGTGACATCACCAATCACATGACCAGGTCTAGCATAATATATCCTGAATGACAAAACTCAAGGGCTGTCGAATGGTGGTAGGCCGGTTCAGATCCGACAGTTATGTCCTGAGATAAAAGGGGTGCCCTTTTTAACATCACCTCCCAGGCGGCCGCGGGTACGAAAACACGCCAGACGGTGTCAGGTCAACTCTGGCAGTCCCATTCGATTTCAACAGCACTTTCACGCGAACAAAAACATCTTGCCAGTACCGGCTATCCGAATTTATTAAAAAAGATACCGTACATGGATATCAAACTTTACTGGCCGTATTTGTTTTCGGTTACGCCTACAGGGAAACCGGTCATCGACGGTGTTCTCTGTCGATCACTCCACGGACCGTTAGAACACAGACCCATTCCGGAATGGCTCACTCAGACTTCAGCGCCCCGGGCAGGCGGCTGGCGCGCTTGTCCACGGAACTCGTCCCGTTCCCAACCAGTCATTCGGTTCGTCTCCAGCGGCCGGCGTCCGCAGAAGTGCCGCTCCATCCGTTCACCGAGCACAAACCAAGCAGGATCAGCCGCCCACCCGCCGACCACAGACCCAGGGTAGCCGGACGAAATCTGATCAAAAGTGCAGCGTGCTCACTGCACGCTGCAGTTCGTTACAGTGCAACTCAAGGCGTCTGAAACAGCTGGGCTACATCTCACCTGTGCTTGACCAGAAGTGTATAACAACCACGCTAGCAGAAGCTGAAGGATAAACACATCGACAGGCTGTACTTACGACTTCAATCATACAATTTGTTCGCAAAATGTTTGAGACATGTCAGTGAACCATACGGTGAGCTGCAAACACGCCCGTGCATGCAACAACGTACAATTCTGCCGTGTTGTTGTTCAGCTGCTCCTTTGAGCTTCGCAGCCAAAACACAGTCATGCGACATCGTCAAATTTCGCCATATCTCGCATTTAACATTTCTTCTCTCTCGGTTAAAATTATCTCGTCTCACTCGCTATTAGAGCGGGAACCACATCGCGCGTTTCACGCGCCGGTCCAAGCCATGCCCCGCGGCTACTGCGCTCCGGGTCGCAGAGGTCACTGCCGACCGCATTCCCGCTCAAGGCCGCTGGAATCAACAGAGGCGCATGGCCGATCGATCTGAGACCGGGCGGCGGCGCGCAGGGGCGTCATCAGGTCGCTGGAACAGGGGGGCACGCCGCGGCGTGGACAGCATCGCGGCCACCGGCCCTCTGTGCCAGGGCTCCCTTCTGACGCTGAAAGTTCACGCAGGCCGACGTCAGTGTCAGGACGGCCACCTTGCTCATTCTGTGCCGCGTTGTCAGAGACGTGACGTTCCGACGTGGCCCCTGGCACCGCCGCTGGCGAGCGGGGGGAGGGGGCGCCAGCCTGGTGGCGTGACGGCTCAGAAGCTAGGTCAGCTGGGCGGCAGCGGCGCATAGAGAACGGCTGATCTGCGGCGCAGCAGGCGGAAACCGCAGGACGACGTGCCCTTGTTGCTGTTGACGTCGGCTGATGGCCAGATAAAGGCCATACCACGCTAGAGGACACTTGCCAGACAAAGGATGACTTCTTAGTGCGCATATCTTCAGCTTTATGCACAGATCAAACCGTGGTTGTAACAGAGCGATTGGAAATCATCCGTCCCTGCCTGTTCAGAAATTTGGACATGGACGATGTTGTTCCTGAACCCTACAAACAAACCAACTTAGATGACCTGATTTGTAGCGCAGGAAGAAAAAAAAACCCGCTTCCGACCAAGAGCAATACCATCACAGCGCTCGAGGCAATTCTCGACAGTTATTTTGCATATACGTCACATTTGGTAACGGCAACCTACCTACGATGTTTCGTTCAATGACATGAGATGGCGCGACTGCGTGTAAAAAACGGAACTGACAGCAACGGCTTTAAAAAATGAAGCTGACCACGTCGATTGGAAGACGTAGGCCAGTAAAGCCTGGCTCCTGAATTTTGGCAAGCCTTGAAGTACATGCTTGCAGACACAACGATTTCAAAAGGTTCGCAAAGACCCTAGAATGGTTTATATCGTTGAGATGAGAAGGGAAATACGGCAAAAGTGCCACTTTCGAACTTCATTCAGCTATGTCCATTCATCGTTTGCAGAAATCGAGGTCCAAAGAATCCATCGGCTGGTTATTATACCATATTACCCCTTTCAAGACTCCGCCTTATGACTCTGGAACAACGTAGTAAATGACAGGAACGTCTGAGAGGTAATGGTAGTCCACTGGTGATTCACATCGACCAACTTAAAAAAGAGCAATGCTTCTTTTATTTCACAGCTTATGTCGGCATCAATGTAGGTTAGTCGCCAGAATTATCACAATATTAATGCACATTTGGCACAAATTATACCATGCCGTGTCGGATGAAAGTGTCTGGCTGAGGTGCCGTTATAAAATCGCGAACGTCCGCTGAGGATTTGAAGAGTAACATGCTTCTCAGTTTTGTAGCTCCTTTCGTCACCGACAAAGGCCTGATTCTGAACAAAGAACAACCAGGACTTTTTCATGCCGCCGTTTTTCTTCTAGTGTCCCCTGATTGTGTGCCTCGTCGTCGCAAACATCAGCTCCCTGTAGGTGCACCAAACAATAACCAATTCTGATTGGCATCTAGCATAAAACGAACAACGAAATGTTGGCCGGCAGTTTTTGTCATGTTTTTGCTAGAATCTGGATTCGGAAACGCCATCTGCTCTAGGACATCTTGATTAAATCTTGATTAAATCTTGCAAAAGAAATCTAAGCTACAAGCTATTGGTCTCGACAAATAGGGCAATAGCGAGCACAAAGAAACCTAAGTTGGATAACGTAAGGGATTGTCTCAACTACAAAGAACACATAAGGCCGATGTGTTTATTCGGTTCGGAAAATATGTTCATGCTCGTTCAATCCGTAGAATTTTGATGTGACCAACAAGACCGATGGGTCACATTTATGATTGTTTGCCAAAGTGATTAAACACAGAAAAACCACGCGACAAAAAAAGCCATCGTCTTCTGTCACATCTCTGACTTCATCTAGACTGCGCCGGGCACTAACGGTGTATGATCTGAATAATGCATGATCTGTACCCCTCGTCTATTTTAATTTGCCCTTATCGTTGTGACATTAAGTTATTAAGTTATTAAGTTATTAAGCAAGGCTCCCTTTCATCTCCTCATCTTGCTCGTAGTTTTGTTTATCATCCGTGCCTCAATATGGTCCAAAGCTTCACTGTGTCTTCAAAGACGGAAATTTCCCAAATCTCACAGCGTTTCCGCTCGAGAGAGTAGCCCAATGTCGTCAGCAGAACTCACAAATTACTACATGACATAACTCATCGAGAGTAACTACGATGATTGTGACTGTTGCTGCTCATGCTCATTAGTACCGCCCTAAGTACTCATTAGTAAGTATATCGCCACTCATAATTGGTGCTCTAAGCCGCAAAAGCACTCACAAATCAGTAGTTTCTTTTTATACCTACTATGATGACAGTTTGTTAAAGCGGTCATCAATGCTTCAGCTCAGCTTGCTTGAGCCATTGCCCACCACTTTGGCTCTGGTTTCGTCGCTCGCCGGTACTAACTCAGTTTGGAGAGGATTATAGCCTAAATCAAGCGTTTCGAACCTAACTCGTTGCGTCACTGCGGAAGACAAGATTCAGCTAACATTCTCCAAGCCTACCGGGGCCACTTGACGGTCCTACGGCCACGGCCAGGCCTGCCGAGGACCCCAGGATCTGTCTCAGTAAGCCTGCAGGTCTGGTGGTTAGCAGCAGGAGTCGTCGGCCAGCGGCAGGCAGCCATCAACCGGCCCAGATCGGGGTTCACTGTCCGGCATGCTCGCAGCTCGGGCGAATCAGTCACCTGGACCGGTCCGACACGGAAGCCGGACTCTGTCCGTCTCCAAGGGACAGACGTCTGTGTGCGAGCCGAGCGCTGGAGTTCGGGACATTGGTCAATCGAATCCTGCAAACCAGCCAAATTCGCCTTCAATACAGTGACGCAGGAGGGGTAGCGTGGCGAGTGACGCCCTCAGTGACGTTACGTACCGTTACTGCACCGTGATGCAGTATGATGATCTAGGTCGTTTTACTGTTTTACGCTCCGCCGATGGGCTTTCTGGACTGGTTTTCCGATGACCGGCGGCCGGGGTCCCGCCTCGGGCCACCCTCACCTCAGTTCAGCGGTCAGGCGGCAGGTCCGGCAGCGGGCGTCCTCCCAGCGGCAGATCACGCGCCGGCCCGGCACACAGCGGCGCACAGCGGCACAGCTCGGCAAGGCGGCGCCCCGCCCGGCGGTGCGTGCGGCCGGCCGCTCAACGGGCCATCTTGGCCGAGAGCGCCGCGCCGATCAATGCCCGCCGGCCGCCATGGCAGCGCGCCGGCCGCAGCAGAACCGCCCGAGGCACTCCGCCGTCCGCCGCCGCCGCCGCCGGCCGCCCCTGGCTGCAGAGTGGCGCTGTGACCTGACCCGGCAGCAGGCGCCAGCGGTGAGGGTCGCCGGGGACGGGTAGAGGTCGCGTGGCTGGCGCCCAAGTCTCGACCAGTGGCGATGCGCAGACTGGAAGAACGCGGAGAGTTCGCGCCGAACAGACGTGGCGGACCCGCCCCGACATCTAGCGTGAGAAAAGGAAGCAGCAGTGCGGAAACTGACGGCAGGTGGTCCACAAAGCTGGCGCAACGGATCCGGGTGGAATAAATAACAAACGTTTTAACGTAATGCGCGTCGAGACAGGAATTCTTAAGAAGGGTAGCTTTGCCATCATAACAAGATTGTGTCAATCCAAAACGTTTTGTATAGGCTCTGCAACCGGTCAGAAGCTGGAGAAGAGAGACATAAACTTTTTAGTTTGCTTATTTTTATGCAACTACCACATTAAGAATGTTGCATTACATGCATGCTGGAAAACGGAAAGTCTGCCTTCCATGACCACTTATACGATTACTCATATACATTCTTTTTCTTTTGCCTGAATAATCACGGAGTCACATGACCTTCAACTTTTCATTTTAATTACCAGTTAACCTAACTTAACTTAATCTAAGTTAACCTAACTTGTTGGTGACACGAAATGTAGCTGGTAATATTCTAGTGCCTAAGTACGTTATTAAATCATAGAAAAGTATCTGAGGCACTTCTGCTCCGGTATCTTTTTGTTTTCCGGACATTTAAAGTTGTGTCAGGCTTAATCCGGCGCTGCCTGGAGATGTCAAATAGGGCACCCCCTCAGTTTTTCGTGAATAACTTCAAAATCTTTAGAGTCAGCCCAACCAAAGTTTCAGTATCTGTTTATCAACCAATGTTATATAGTTTGACACCAAAACTATTTCCATGCTAGGTCAGCTCATAGAAATATGAAGGCATAAGTGAACCCTTGCATGCATGTTTTAGTCTCTTCGGGCTGTGGTGCGATCATGCTTCTGCTTAATTTGCTTCTTTTCTAATAATCTTCGTGAACATCATGCATGAATTGTTTGGATTTACATAGAACACGGTCTCCAAAGAAAGGTGCAACCGTGGCACGTCAGCATTAGAGGCCATGTTAGGTCACATGCATGTGACAGTTGGACTGATCTGCATTGTGGTTCATAGAAGTGGTTGCCTGATCTTTCCCATCGTTCAAACCAGCCAAGCAAATCTATATGCGCTTCTTTGCAAAGTTCAGCAAACGCAGCGCGAGGTCATGTCGGGTCACGTCATAGGTAGATGTCAAAATGAAATGGAATACAGCATTGTCTGTTATACAATATAAATGCAAGATAAATATAAAAAACACCGCTCAGTGGCAGCAGAGCAGTTATTACAGAGAGCAATTGCTGTTCCTCGACAGAAAAAGAAAAATGAGTATCTCCCCCGACATGGCTTGACCTTAACCCGATAAAGAGCACAGACAGTAGATGTAATTATTATGGGATGCCATTTCAGTTCTATATATTGACGCAGTCAAGAATCCCCGCGAGTAATTATTGCTCTTTGTCAGGAAGAGTAATCAACCTTATCTGACCTGACCTATATGGACCTTGACTGGATGAAAAGCAGGTAAATGAAAACTGATAATCTAAACTGAAAAAAATACAGCTTTCACTTCCGTTCTTTTATAGCGTGGATCAAAATGGCTGCAAATATCGATCCTTGACATGTAAAGTAAGACCAACAATTTAACAGACATAAATTGATCTCGACCGAACATTTTTGAACATTTTGGCATGCCTCTGATGCAAAAGATCGTGCCTTCGTTTGGTATTCAACTGAACGCTCCAAGACCAGCATTGCCAATAATATGATGTAAGATCCGGTGTCAGTTCTTTCGACGTCACGTTATGCGTCTTACGTCACCTGTGACGTCATCAGACACTGACCAAGGCTTACATATAATTTTCCGAATTGCAAGACTCAGGGCTATCGTTTAGTGGTCGGTCGGTTCAGATCCGACGTTAGATCCTGAGAAAACCGGGGTGGCCTTTTTGACACTCCTCAGGCGGTCGCGGTTACAAAAAACACGCCAGACGGTGCCAGCTTAATAGATACTTACTTTCATAAATGACGTGCATGGAAAACGACAACCATGTGTTCGGGAAATCCATTTTATTTCGTATTTTATTTGTCTCAGAGACTAAAAGCATGGTAAGACATAAAAGGTATTCGACTGCGCGCTGCGTTCAATGCATAGCCGTCTTTGAAGAGCAACATTATTTTGGTACCCTTGAGACACACAGCCACATTATACACGGAATTGTGGAATGTGTTGGCACGGCTTTCCTACACTCGTGGAGGCAACTTTTCTTTTTTAGACGATCCAAAGGTTTTGCTTGGAGATGTGTGGTGTCGGAAACTCGTGTTGAACACAGCTGGTTACTTGGACTCTGAACCACACAAGTGATCGTACAGTGACAGTGAAACGGCAATAACGATCCCTCGTCTTAAATGAACTGTCACTTGCCATCACTCAGTACATCATGATCATTGTACATGGCGTAATTGTACTTACAGTCCGTACAGATTAAGATGTTGATTTTACCAGCTAGAAGTAACATGTTATATGTCAACTTGTCAAACTCAGACGTTTCTTTAAAAGTACCCTCATCCTTGACCCGCGCCCGACTGTGGGTCGGCGCCATGCACCTCCGACTGGGGGGACGTCTCAAGTCTAGATAAAGGTACTAGAGGACAGGTAAAAGTCCGCAGGTGCCGATACACGTCTAATTTCTCTGATTTCTTTACTATGTACGAGGAAACATTGAGTTCAAACACGGCGATTTTCGCATCGCTGCTGGGCGAGCGCGGTATGAAATTAATGGGAACTTATTTTAGCGCCCTCTTATTTTCGCGAAATATGCCTTTCAAGTGTTGTTTCTTGATCCCCGTGGTTCTTGTGAGGGTTTCTCGTGCTTAAATGCTGAAAAATGAATTAATCGCCAATCTACATAATTGGTTGAGCTTAATTCGTGAGATACAGTTTATTTCCAAAATCTGCAACTTTTTGGAATTTTTGGAGCTTTTTGGTATTGTTTGCAATAGTGCGAGCCAGCTCCGGCATTTTTTACCCGATATGAACCATTCATCGCCGATTTTGATGGCAGTGCATTTTGGCTGACAACAGTTAATCGTGACCTGGCCTCAGGTCAGTGTTTGGAGGTCATTGAGACTTTACCCATTGACGGAAACTGGATGTTCGGATCTCCCTGCACTCAAAATTGCTATGAAAAACTCCCTCAATTTTTGAAAAAAACTGCAACTTATTTTAAAACAGGCTTGATCTTAGGTCAATGACCCAAGAATTGCCGGAAATTCCGAGATATCAGATTTGTTGCAGTTATTAAAGTCTCTAACCCTTGGATGTTTTATTGTGGTATTATGTTTTGTGAAAACGTCACAGGGCGCTGCACTTTTTTGGGCATAGGTCCCTTTGGCCTGACCTAGGTCAGACACCTCACTTGACCTTAGATCAAATTGGACACCAGTTGGACACCAGTTGATCAAGCAAAAGGTACACAAAGTTTCGTGTCGCTGCGTTCGTTGTCTTGCAGTCTCGGAAAGACTTGCAGTCAGGGGTTTCGTCGGTTATTAACCCTGCCCCAGTCGGGGGCGGGTTAATAAATCATAAGACAAAAACCATTACCTGTTTTATAAATTGGACCAAACAGTCGTAGGAAATACAAACATGGGTAAATAGCAAGCGTCGGGTGGCGTGTGCTCCCAGTCCGTCATCTCTGTGCTTCTGAGGCGCGCGAGAAGCATAAGATCAGATCCCAGAAGTCCCCTTGCCAAGCGGCAAGACGTCGCAAAGATGGCGACAGGATTTCGGATTGTTTTGGGCATCTAAAAATTATCATGCTTTGCTCTCAAAGTACTCAACATCCTGGTCTCGCAAAAACAAAACCGAGAACGGACGGCTCAAGGTAAAATACTTTGGTCAATATGCCGTTTTTGCTTGACTACAACGTGACCGCACCGTGATATTTGGTTATAACTGTTGCCCCTGAATGGGTGGACCTTGTGCCCCTGCCCCGCTGGGCTCTGTTTTTCTGGTGGCTTGGCCACGACTGTTCGAGGGTCGGAGGCGTCAACCAAATACAGTTGGGGGTCCAGAAACCCATCGCATTTGGTCAAAAATTTGGAGCCGTTGCGTCACTAGCCTTGACAATGACGTCATCGTGCCAGGCGTTATTCGCATCACATCGTTAGTTTCTTTTCTGGAAATGACTGAGGGTCCCGAGACAGCACCGAACAGCGAAACCTTCCCCGAAATGTCAATTTCACAGCGTATTTGGGCCGCTCGATTTTGATATGAGGACCGCTTTTTATGACTAAGCCGGCACTGACTGGGATATTTGTTCACATTCCCGTTCCGGGGTCGCTCTAGCCATGTTTAATACCTCTGTGCTGATTGATTTACCGTTGAATATAATTTTGTTGTCAGAACTTTGATTAGAGTGAGGTTTCCTCAGCAGTGACCCGTTTATGTTGCAAAAACAAACATTGTGTTTTTTACTGTGCATTAAATATGAGATAAATTGCCTAAAATTGCTGCCTCTTCTTGTAAATTTCGTCATATACCTATGACAAAATTTGGCATTTGCCCCCCTCCCGAGGAAAATTCTGGCAACGTGCCTGGTCTCATGTCAAAGTTTGGTTTTTTAACTAGTTTTAGCCAAGCTCATGGGTGGGGTTAAATTTGTGTTTATGGAATAAATAGAACATTATACATTTCGGTTCTGGTCCCATCGAAATGTCTGCACCAAACTAAATCCCCGCATTAAATGAAAACTTTCACAGGAGGCACGTTTCCCTGGCTTGCGGTTCAGTTTCCTGTAAATGCCATGTCACACATTTAATTTCGCTATTTGTCTTGTCTGGATGTCTGCCGAAACGATCGCTGCGGGAATTAGAAAATCGTATCACAGCTGTCGTATTATCCACGATGGGAAAGTTTCGTGTAGACCAGCTGGCTGAAAACAAATTGACTTCCACTGCACTATTTTCATTCATGCAGTTGTGGCCTGTGCTCCTAATCAGCTTGACCTTACATTAGCCGAAAGGCATTCAGCTTTGCCGTCCGTTGATTTTACTTTAGCCGACAGGCATTCTCAGCCATGTCGAGTTCCATTACTTTGTTTATTCTCTGAAATCACCTGTCGCACAATAACGGATGACCACAATGAAATGAGACAAAATTTAATGATCCGTCATGCTTCCATACTTTCATGTATTGCGATCAGATTGCAGTGTCATGTACCATGGGTCCATGCTGAACAAGCTCCGATCAGTGAACGCCGGCTTGGATACCGTGTCTCGATGTAAGGCGCAAGCGCGCAGGCAGTCTCACCATCCTGCGTAAACCCTCCGCTTTACCACGCACGAGAAGTCCCCCACGGCCCGGAGCTGTGGCACACAAGGAGGGTTCCTGTCACATGTGGCATAAGGCACCTCCTTCTCCTTCAGGAGATCAGGTGTTTCCCAGTCGTAATGTGCGTTCGCCAGGTCTTACCAGGAAAAAACATGCCGCGATTATAGTACCTGGAGTCCAGAAACAGCAAAAGAACCTCACTGAGACACTTGTTGCGATAATGCTCGCCGGTCACATTTGCCCTGCTCGGAAAAACGACAGGCACGATGATCCCAAGTGGGCTGATGGCGTCCCAAACCATCATCTTGCTGGGAAACTTGTTCTTTTCCCCGAACATCACCTTAGGGGAAAAGGATCATCACCTTCATGTCACCATCTGCATGGGCGCAGTAGCCTGCGTTTGCCGGCATCTGGCCGCTGCCTGTGGCGAAGTAGGACTCGTCATCCGTGACGATGCCAAGCTCCTCGTTTCTCGCCACGGGCCCTCGCAACAGCTTTTGGATACGGGTTTTCTGGGCTGTTGCCTGCTGCTCTGAAACTTCGGCGCTTTCTGCCTCTTTCAGTGATTCAGTCCGGTCTCTTCCAGATTCTTTTGTATGTACGACCTCAGAATTCCAAATCTGCCGGCCAAGAAGTTTTGAGATGCGCCAACTTCACCACGAGCCACGCGGACCAGGCGCTTCTTCAAACCAGTTGGCATTCTGACGGCCCTTTTTCCGTTTCCCTGCTGTTTGACATCACCATTGATCCTTACCTTTTCTGCGGTCCTGTATGCAGTTTCCCTGGAAAATTTGTTGGACTGGAAATGGCAGACAATGTCAGCTTTCTTCCACCTTGGGTTTTGTAGAACAAAATTCGCCACCATGCGTCGAGCACATTGCTTACTTAACGACGCCTCACTGGCGACAGAATGCAGATAAGAAGAAATAATCTAAACGCATATTTCCAACGATGTTCACTATGCACGTTGCAAGTTATATTTAAACAACATCCAGTGACTCCAGAGACATTGCCACGGATAATAAATATGTCTCATTTCAAAGTGGCCAGCATTTAACGATTAGTGCAGCCCGTGTGTGGTCGACACGCAGGGCCTGACCCACACGGCGGGATGCGCGTCATCCGCCCCCGTCCTCCAGACCCGTCACACACCCACGCCGGCCGGGCAGCGGCCGTCCAACCCTGACCGATTGCGGCTCCTGGCCACCACCCTCCGTCACGGCCCGCGGCAATATCGGCAGCGGTAAATCGCCAGCTGCTCCCAGGCCGGATCTTCACAGCCGATCAGGTCTTCAGGCTGGACAGTTCGCCGCGGCACGTGAGGCGGCCGTACATCTGCCCCATGTCCGGGGTGACAGGGTGCTCAGTGACCCCCAGCCTCCGGCTCGTTTTGCAAGAGACGAGAGCACGTGCGACTCTTGACTGCGCTCCGACGCTGCCGTTAGGGACAGCGTTTTGCCGCGTCCTGCCTCCAGTCGCAGAGCTCGTCACTGTGTCCACCTGACCTCCACCTCGGTTCCTCCCACTGAGGTCCGCCTGAGGTCCGCAGCGGGTGCCGCCTCTGAGTCCACCCGAGGTCGACAGCTGGTTCTGTCACCAGTCATTACGTCGGTGGAGCCGGCTGCCGCCGCCTCTGAGCGCCAGGGGCCCACACCTCGTCAGAGCTCCGTGCAGCGAGCAGAGCAGCACGTCGTCTCGTCCGGCGCGACACCGTATATGACCCCCCGAGGAAACGTGCCGGATTTCGAGCGAACGTCTTCGGCGTGGCGGCGAACTCGGCGCGGTTCAGGCTGCTGGTACTTCCGGCTACGGACGATCAACGCGGCCAGCGGGGAGGGACCAGCTGGCAACCAGGCGCACGGCAACAAAACTCATCACAGGCTCCAAACAATCATATTTTAACTTTAATCTCTGTGGAATTCATCATCACGTCTTTGATTTATTAATTTCATCTCGCCATATGGCGGGATCAAGTTTGGAGCTTGGAAAGCAGGTGCATGGGTAACTTTTCGAAGAACGCTCGGCTTATCGTACCGCGGCATAGACGAATGCAGTGAAAATAGTGGTTACTTCCCAACACCGCCAACAAATGTCCACCTCTCACCCCAATGTACCGAAGCCATTCAGGCCCAGAATCTGAACAAAATGTGCGTTTCATGTGCATATTATGGTCACCATAAGGTACCTGTTGACTCTCATCCACATTCTTCATTCAAAGAAGATAACGATGTCGTAGAAAATTTCAAGTCCATACATTTCTGATTCTGACGGCAAGCGGCAGCGCAAACTTACTGAAGCAGAAAATTTTATTGAGCCTGGTTCGTGTTCTCAACACAGAGTTTTAGTTAATCATTATTTTTGCTAAATGATGCAATACATCTGCTGAGTATTTGATGTTTGACGAGCTTCCCAAAAGGGCTCGCTGAAAGTGTATGACAATTCTTAAATGGTTTCTAAATGATACACGATTTTATGGCGTAAGGTAAACTTTATTCCTAAAAAGAATAAAGGTAAGCTCAACCAATACCTTTCGTCATAAAGCAACAGCTTCATTGGAGAATTTCAAAACCCAAATTCATACGTGTTTTTGCTGGCACTGATTCCTCAACATTTGGTGGGAGCACATACTAAAAAATTAACACAGGCCCGTGCTCTTTTACAGTTGTCGTTGCTTCCGACGAAAACCACTGGTAACGCTTCCGTCTGAAAAGATACTTTAAGTTCTGGATGAAAAGTGGGTATCCACAAAAGTTTTTTTTTGTGAAAACGGTACGAGAGTGATCTGAATGCATGATATGAAAACTAATGAAAAAGGTGGTCCCTGGCTAAAATCGGAAGCAGGCCAAATTGATTACTTCATTATGTAGACGTTATTTACAAATGAAAATATTCCGGGGGAAATGCGCTGTTTATAAATGAAAATATTTCGGAAGGCAGTGAGATGGCTTACACCAAGACCAGTGTTCACGAACCTCCCTCTGGGCATCCGGCACGTAAACAGGCGGAAGAAAATGACGAAGTCTGCTACGGATTCAACCAAGACAACATCCATGCCCCGCGAACGCGACACACGCCTCAACCCCGGGCTACAACAACTGACCGACTGTTTGTTGTCTGTCTTCTTTAGCGTCCGTTTTCTCTTCACGAGTCACGCCACGACTCGCAGAACTCAGGTCACAACGGCTGACCCACTGACACGCATCGCAGCACGACGCGTAATTCCCGTTACCAAACCGCACCGCCAGCTACCGACCACCCTTCAAACATTCGTGTTTGACCTACACCACAAGCGGTGGCGTATCCCCGGCCTCTCGCTCACATTCCGTCAGGTCAGACGCCCTCTTAAAGGCCGTGAGAGCCGAGAACAACCAGTATTCGCTCTCATTTCTTGTCAGACTGGCATATTGCATTGCCTAAAGGTCAAAACTTTTTACATTTCAGAGGGCAAAGGGAGGCTGAGCTAGCAATGATTGCGGCAACTTCCGGAGGGGGTAGGCATGGAAACCCCCGGGAGAATCAGCTAAGAAGAACGCGAAATGTCGGCGTTGGTGACCTTTTCGTCTCAGATTACTATCGGAGACGGTGACCCATCGAATTTCCGACGAGCGATGGGCATAAGCGAGGTATCGCCTCTGAAATGAAAACAGCTGATATGAAAGCGTGCTGCCCGACATGAAAGACCATGGATTTGCAAATGAACGACGGTCAGGCTGTGAGCAGTCTGTTTTATAAACACAGACGAAATGTATGGTTGATGTGACATGCTTCGTGCAGTTATTCGTTACCATAATGATTTTGGCGCGCACGTTGAAGTCGCGCATGCAGAAAATGCCTGATAGTCACAAATGACGTCTTCTGATTTACTGCGTAGGTGCTGACTGGTTGTTCAAATCATGAAATTGGAGATCCTGAAATCCGAAACAAGTAGTTCTGCCGAAATTTTCCAACTGAAGTATTAAAACCAACGGCATCCGCTTCGCTTTCTTTAAACTCCTTGGACAAGCTAAATACATCACAAAATAACAGACCACACCGTTTGGTTCATGGACAAGTGCCGTCGTGTGCAAGTGCCGGGCCGTAGGACTGCCAATCCCGCAACGGTAACGGCCTGATGTGATGTCAGTCCAGCATCTACGACGGCCTGATGTGGCGTCAGTCGAGTATCTGTGACGGCCTGATGTGGCGCCAGTCCAGCAGAGGTGGCGGCCTGCTGGGGTATGAGTCCAGCAGAGGTGACGGCCTGCTGTGGCGGCACAAGGGACGTAGCGCTGCCTCTGATCACAGAGCGACTTGCACCGTGTTCAGTGCGCGGGCTAAACTATGCTCGTCTGGTTCCATGGCACTTGTCGTTGTACGGGAAAAATGCTCTCATCTAGGTTCCTACCAACCTCGCTGACGACTTGATCTTTGTGTATGTGGCTCAGCTTTTAGCTCATTTTTTACAAGAGGCTTCCTTCCAGTGGAGGAATGGAGAGATCTGTTGTGAAGTATGCAATATAGACGCGTCAGATACCTCGCCATATGGCAGCATTTGTTAGGGGAAAGAGCAACCTACGAGGAAAATAACGAAGAAGAACAAACCACATGAGAGGAAGTCGAAAGCACAGATAATCGTTTGCCCAGGTATGGATTAATCGCCTGCCCCAGCCTGTCTCTTTTTCCTTGCCTTCTATTCCGTGTACCTGAGTTTGCTTTCAGCTTTTCTGTGATCTGCGAAAAAAGAATTAAATATTTTCCTGCGCTGCCGTAGGTGAAATAGTCCAGGCGCCATTGTACGCCTTACTTCAATTGGTTTTGATACAAACTGATCGTCCTACGTTCTGGTATTTGTTATGCTATTTCCTTCCTTTACAATGGCTAACTATATACATAGCAGGCGAAGTTGAAGACACGTCGTACTCTTTTCAGGCGACAATCAGTGGCACCACCCCACACTGAGATGCAGTGCAAGATGTGGAGGAAAGCATGGGCATAGACAAGGAGTTGTAGCGCTTCGGAAGTGAGATGACGACGGATCTCGTACAGTGATGAAATAATTGCGTTGCATCGTCTGACAATAAAAGGGACCTGGTTTTCCCAAGTCAGGCAAGGGTCGGGCAGGGCACCTTTGGTTGTTTTGGCCGACTGCAAAGGACATGCATTGATTTCAATACTAAAGTTTGCTGTCTTTTGGAGAGGCAAACGTGCCCAATAACATCAAGCTGGTTTTACCAGAATTCACCTTCAGAGTAGATTTGAGCCAAATCGGGAGATCGTGCGTGGGCTGCTGGATACGCGACTTGGGGTCTTGAAGGCCATTGCTGTCGGGAAAAGAAAAAATGCAACAGCTGGGTGTCATCAGCGTAAGACAGAAGTGGGTCGTGTGTTAGAAAGCAAGGGAGGTCGTTCGCAAAGATAACGAAGAGCACCGGACCAACCAGAGAACCCGACCCATGAGCCGAGGCGCCGTCCACATGACCACTGTGACCGCTGCTCTTGGAGCATCGTCTTTTCATTTCTCATCGCGTTGTCTCTCATACCCCGGCTGTGTTGTTAAGTCTTGGCAAACTGACCGACGTTTCTGTTTATTGATGTACTCATTGGTGGCATAAAACCCACTTTGTGGACGCCTGCTAATATAAGGAGACAAATACGAATGCGAATATATATATGTAAAAGATAAAGAATAACTGAGGTATTATCATGAAAATAGAAAAGGATGTGAAAAGGTAAATCCGTATCTTCTTTCATTAAGCGTAAGAAAGTATCTGTAGTTCAACTCTGTTATGTGCCGATCCATCAACATAGAAATGGGGCAGACCTTTCCGCCAGTAATGAAGGCTAGTTTTTTCGGACCACACCGGAAACTGGCCGGAACGAGAATCAAAATGTCGCGAAAAATGCTACGGAAACTAGTGACGGCAGCACGGCAGATGCTGCTTTCTGTGTGACAGCCACTTCACGTGTCACCGTTCAAATTACTTAGAATAGTCTTCAGTTGCTGGTTCTCTCACGGTGGCGCAATGCAGGGTGTTTGGATGTGAGAGACCGCACCGGGGCTTTGCGGTTTCCTAAACTGGTTATTAATGATAACTTCCCGAAGAATTTTTATTAAACGAAAACAAACAACAGGAGATCAGAAAATCAAAGAAAAGTGAGGAAACGACATTGGTAACCACACCACAGAAACGTCAATAGAAGTCATAAATGCCTCAGTGACATTCTACTTGTTGTATCTACGTTACAAAATTATAAAATATTTCCAGCTAGGAAATTTGCATAAGCGATACAAATAGCACAGACGAACCAGTGCTCCTTCTGTGGCGGTACGGTAGAAACTCTTACTCACCTATTAGGTGTTGTCTGAAAGTACAGATATTATTTAAGGAACTTCTTTCGCAGCAGAGAAGAACGTATGATAGAGCAATCTGGATACATTTTACAAGTGCTTTTTTTCTTACATTATGTATCAAGCATTCATGCCCTCCTTATAACGGCAGGAAAGTATATCATATGTAAAGCAAGGACAAACAGAGTAGAGCAGGCTCTACCGACGATGATGAACGCACTAAAAACGAAAGCCAACAAGGAATTTGATGCGTCTAAGGCCAGAAATGGCTTGGTCGGGTTTGAAAAGAAGTGAGAGGAGGATTGGGGAACTGGAGAATCATCGATTGATGCAATGAGATACACGAAACGAACTGTGTTACATAGCGATTCCCGTTGCTTGTCTTTGTGGACCTACAACCGTGGACAGCAATTGTGGACCTACAATACCCGCATGCCCCCGCACATGCAATCACAAACCCACGCACCCACACGTAAAAATACCCACACATGCACCCATACACCCCCACACATCCACTCATGCATGCATACTCTCACACACCTCTTCTCCCGTGCACACAATCACAGCTATGCATTTCTAGGTGCTCCTATACCTGAGCAAGCGGTCAGTATCGAGGGTGATGACTTGCTGTTGGTGATGCTGCCAATGACGACATGACTGGTGATGCTGCTTGTGATGACGTGACTAGGAAACTGAATAGGGGCACTGAATCAGATTGATACCAGTGGAAATCAAAATGTGTTTGCGACTTCTTTTGCAAAATAATAAATTGGCCCCTCAACTCGGCAAGGTGAAAAAAAAGAATTTCGGAGGCGTTTATATTCGGAGTTTTTTCCTAGTAAGTCCGCTCAATACATTGATGCGCTGCCGTTAAAAAAGATATGAAACTCTGTGAGGTAAATATTATTATTTCCAAGCATCAGGCTCGCGCCAGTCGTGACAAATCAAGCTGTTTTAACAGAACTCATTTTCAGCAAGACGCTGGAACCGTGGTTACGTGATGGTGTGTGGCTGCTGCGATCCCGCACGAAGACCGTCTCGTGCTGTGGGCGTCAGTGGAACTTCCAGCGTGGTTCGCAGCGCCATCTGTCGACATTTGTGGCATTTCCGACCGGGTCGTGTGATGTCAAGCCCGCACAGTAACGAACTGCCGTGCTAAAGTGTGATCTGCTTCAGAAAATTGTACTGTGGTCACGGCTGGAAAGCAATTATGCAGCAGTCTGCTGGATGCAACTTAAAGACGATGAGTCCCACGTCACATATTTATTTGTTTGTTTTTTTATTTCATCGTTTTTACGTGCACGTACACGTGGTGAGGTTGTTGCAAGCGTGTGGTGGTGAGGCTCTTTATCGAATGGAAAAATAAAGGGGACGTTCCTATCATTTATTCTTATCACACTGATACTTTCCTTCCTGTTTTTTTTTGTTTTTAGTACGATGTCATTTAGCCTCTTTGTATGATAAAGGTACCAAAATGAGACGGAATTAAGAAGGTTTGGACGTGAGGGTAGAGAGCAGCGAGACGTCAAAGCATGTATGGCTAATGTAATGGAATAATCGTGACTGTCGCATTTCGCATGCCCAAAAGTCCCTGTATTTCCTGTCAAAGCGCATGTGTATCGTTGCCGCTCTACTTATCAATTGAAGGTTGCGTGCAGTATGGGAATGCTTGCATTGGGATGTGATCTAACCCGTAGACTGGGCTTGCGAACCTCAAAGAGTAAGACCTGTTCCATAAAGATGTACATCATCAACATTAGACAGTGTTTTTTTGGACTTTTGCGCAGCATTTCGCTGTAGCGTACATAAAACCGACATCTTTTTTGCGCATGCGCCAGCCCAGACGGCGATGTGTTGCGAAAGCACTCCTCGGTCACGTGACGCCTGGCAGTCATTGCGTCATTATTTGTGGATCCGCACCAATTACTAGTTGAAATAATACGTATTTACTGATACTATTTCCTAAAAATATGGTAACAAGGAAAAGGGCGCATATTGGTTCAGTTATTATTTCTTCTAGGTAGACTCGGGCCGCACTCAAGCAAATTGGGCAAAGCATGGGCGAAGCCCAACCTTGCTCGATTTACCATTCGTGTCAGCTAGGGCTATGTCTGTACACAGTCCAAGCAGAAGTCATGATTGGGCTCGGCTTAGGCGTTCGTTGCGCTGCGTCCAAGCGCGTAGACGTATATAGATCAGAAGGCAGTGATAAGAGGTTTTTTATTTCTTAGACCCTCGGTAAAATTACGTTGTTTTTGCTGCTATATTGGCTGTGCGAGGCCAATCAAAAAACATGCGAGACAAAGTAGAACGCCAGTGTTCATGGAAAAAGTTCAATACGCACTGGCGGATACAGGGGGCATCTCGGCCATGCCCCCAACCGCTATCAGGGGGTCAAGTAATAATTCCCCCTAAAACACATGTCTTTTACTACACAATCAAAGTTTGAAGTCGCTGGACACTATGAGCCCACAGGCGGCGTCTTCCACCCCCCCCCCCTGGTCGCTGACTCGCTGACCTACTATCCATACCCAGGAGATTCTGGTTTGCCCCCCCCCCAAACCGAGCCGCTGGATCTGCCCCTGTCAATACAACGCTGATGTCTTGAGGTCGTTGTTCATTTAACTTCGATTTCGGAATGCGCATCGTCCCTTGGGGTCAACGGTTTTCAACAAGGATCTGAGGAGAGCGCAGTGAGAGAGGCTAAGCGCGGTTTTTGCGCACATATCCTATTGCGTGTGTGGTGGCGGAAGGTGTGTACCGTTAACCTTATGGCTGTGTATGGAATGAACATGTGGCATCATTGTTTTGTGTACACACGTTTGGGGACCTCCTGTGTGAAGGCATCAGTCAACCCAATGCAAATTTTCACAATTAAAAAGGCTGGGCTTGTGTCCAAACCATCTCTGGACTCGATGAGTCAAAGAAAATTGGTTGCGTTTGTTCACGTTATTTTTCCTTTTCTCCCAATTTCCTGCTTAAGCTAGGCCAGTCACGCAACTTGGGGTCGACCCGCAGGGTGCCAGGTCTCCACCCGTAGAAAACGTTCGTGTGCTGCACGGGCTGAGTCATTGGTCACGTGGTCATGCATATGGTCTGTCATTTTTCTGAGCATATGGCCATGCCGCATATGCTCGGGCCCTGGCGGCATATGCTCGAGCTGGGCCCACTCTGAAACACACATGTGGTCGACGTTCCTGTGCCTTGTGCCATCCAGAACTCCAGTAACTGTTCTAGCTAACCCAAAAACTGGGACGTGGACAGGGCCCTGTCACAACCATTGACCCAAAAGGAAAAATATGGCCCAGTAGTAGTATCGTCACAAGACTGCGCGGTTCGGCGCTATCGACCGCCGTTTAAATCAGCCAATTCAGGCGACTGGTTCTCGAGATAAGAGGACAATAACGCACGGAGTGGACGGGGGTTTCGCGCTCACGTGCACTGGAAGGGAGCACAAAAGCGCCCCCTCCGATCTCGGTAACAGAAAGATCTAGAAACACGAAATCTTAAGGGTAGGGTAGGGCTATAAAGAGTTAATAGTGTGTAATTTTCATCACCCTAGGCCAGTGTCTTCAAGGTCAAATAGGGTCGAAAATGTGAGTTTTGGACACTTTCCTGGCCCATACAGGCCATTCCGTACGGCTTTTCGGACGAAACGAGAAAAGGGAGCGTGGAGGATTAATACGTGGAATACGACAATTTCTTCTCATTTGTGATTTTTTTATTTATTTATTTTTGGCGGTCAGATTTCCGAGCAACACGGGATACTGGTGTAGCTTGAATGTAAATAAGGGCGACAAACGTATCCTTTAGCGTGTTTTCAGTGAAGATCGCCAACATCGGTGCATTTGGTCACTTCCGGCGTTTACTGACGTCCTCAAGGTCAAAAGAATCGAAGTGAGTTCATTGATCTTGATGAGGTTTTTGACACAAAGTAAGTTTGATGTTAACTGTTTGCGCTCAAGTTATTAGATTATCATAAAACCCAGTTACATCATTTAATTGTTGTAAAACGTAAAATTAATATATATATATATATATATATATATATATACGCTTATATATTTATAAGCGTACCAATGTGCCAAATGCCTTTTTATTAGGGCCTTTAAACGCATGTTTCGCGCAAATCGACATGTTGCTGAACAAATCTGGATCAGGTCACAAGATAGTTGAGCTTTACCTTTGATGACCTTGACTCCCACTAACCTTAGCTTTGGTCTTGGTACATCCATCAGTTATCCCCGCATGATGTCGACTGATAATGTTTAAACGGTAATCTTACGTAGAACGCTGGTCCCTTGGCAAAGTTTCCATTTACCGGCGACAACAGTCTCCGGCCGATTTTCGACTTTTTGAGTTAAACAACGAGTTACTGCATTGCCATAAACATCACAGAGCAGCAATAACCACCTCCTATCCGTTCTCGAGATTTTTGAGAAAAACATGTGGGCGGGGGCACAAAAGTGCCTCGCTTCCAGTGCGCGTATGAAACGCGCCTCCCCCTCTCATTCAATGAAAGGTGGCGAAATAACATATCATTGCCGGGTTAACACCCCCTTCCCCCAAGGACAGGCTGAATGGTAGGTTCCTCAGGTTGATTTCCATATGTCCTAGGAGGCTAATAAATAAATAAACATTTCAGGGTGCGATTTGGCTGTGTAACCATCTTCAGACACACAGAAGATGGCGGAGCCGAAGCCTAAGAATGGCATATTGCGACAGAGCACATTTGTTAAACATACTCAGACATCTCGTCTTCTACGCCTCATGTACGAGCTGAATGTTTGGTTCTTCGCGACGATTATTATGTGCACATAAAGCCAATGAATAAATAAACGTTTCAGTATGCGATCTGATTATGCCACTACTGTCAAACATACGGGAGAGCGAGCCGAAAACTGAAAATGGCACTTTTGATGCCCAGCGCCTGTGTTAAAATACTCGAACCTCTCGTCTTTTATCCCCAAAGCGAGAGCTGAATGTTAGGTTCTTCGCATTGTTTTGCATAGGCATATACAGCCAGTGCATAAATAAACATTTCAGAATGCGATCTGGCTATGCCACTGCCTTGAAACACAAGGGAGAGCAGGCGAAGGTCTGAGAATGAAATATTACTGCCGATGTCATGTGTTTAAGAAATATTCGAACATCTCGTTTTCCTCGTTTTCTACCCCCAAGCACGAGCTGAACGTTGGGCGTTTTACGTTATTTTTAATACCAATAAAAAACAATGAATAAAAAAGATTCAGGAGCGCGATCTGGCTGTACCACTGCTGTCAAACACACAAGAGATCGAAAAGAAGGCTGAACATGGTATATTGCTACCGAGTGACTGTGTTCAAAATACTCTAATCTCTCTCCTTCTACCACTGAAGTACGAGCCAAATTTAACAGATGTCATACTCAGATATATATCAGTATGTAAGGAAAGCTTTTCTGATTGTTATAAGCTGCGACCTGGCTGTACTGGAATTGGTGGTCATCTGTAGACAGGAATTAAACGAAAATTATGTCCGACATAATTACAAAAACGAGTCATTTTTGTAATGGCGGCGCCCCCCCCCCCCGCAAAATGACATGCAAAACGTCCATGTCGTGTCTCTGTGCGCTATTTATACTGCACTACTGGCAATAATGTTCGTCATGTGCTATGTATCTTTTCCTTCTGTTCACTGCACTTGACGATGATAAACTGCATGTGCATCTGTCATGCAGTATCGTGAACATTAATTTCCGAGCCTCCGAGGGCACACAAAGTGCTCGCTGGACACGTCCGTTTTCGGCGAGTCCAGTCTGAAGCCTCGCTGACGGCGTGTGGTTATGCTCGGCTGTGATCAGTGATGGCACCAGCTCAGAACAGCGTAGTCATGTTCCAGAGCAGCCGAGCAGAGCTGAAAATCGCATCAGCTGAACGTCGTTGAGCCCAGTCCAGACCAGACCAGCTCAACTGAGCCCGGCTCAAATGCTCTCACCTCATCTTGATTCAGCCCCAACTAACTCCACCTTCCAGCTTAGGCCAGCTCAGGTCAGGTCACCTCGGTTCAGACAATTCGGCTCACCTGAGCTCAACTCAACACCACCCCGTTCCACCCAGCCTAGCTCATCTCAACCCAACACAGCTCAGCTCAGCTCAGCTCAGCTCATCTCAGTTCGGCTCGGCTCTGCCCACGTAGCTCACATGGGCCCGGTTCGGGCCCGGCAGGCCAGCTCAGCTCAGCGCCGCGCGGGGCTGGCAGCGGCCGGCCGGCAGGGGATGGCGCCAGCGGCGGGCCACCGCACCATTGTTCCCAGATAGCCGTGATGGACGAGCGGCCGCCGGTGGCCGTCAAATGCTGCCGTCGGCGGCCGTCCACCGCGCCGACGGCTCTTCGCCAGCGGGGGAGCACAGCGGGAGGACCTCCCGAGGGGTACGGCGGGAGGACCGGCCGGGGAGGAAAGCGGGGTACACACGACACGAGAAGTACTAGAAAATGAGCTCAGAGAACGCAAAAGGTTTTGCAGAAGATGTCAAGCCTTACCACGACGGCTAGGTGATATCAAGTTAATGCCATTGTTGAAAGCTTGAAGAATATGACTCAAGCTAAGAAAGGATTGACGTTATCTACCAGAGTTCAGAAATTAAGTACTGGGCACGAGGAAACAAAGGCCTGTGCGGAGAACACCAGGAATTCGTCGGTAACGACGCAATACTGGGCCTTCTAATCCACGGTTCGGGGGCTAGGCTGGAATTCATAACGTCTTTTATTATTTTTAAAGCCCATGCTGATGCAACGTCCTCAAAACAGTTTCACTTGTCTTTTGCCAGCCTGAAAACCGACTGCATTTCATGTCAATCGAAGACTTTTGAAACATCTGAATAACCTTTCGAAGCGAAAGGTCTTCAGAGTCTGATTACTGCGATGAAAATACCTCTCCACGGCGGTACACCATCAAAGGGCTTCGTCCTCACGCCTTTCATACATGACGCTGAATGAAAAATGCTTGGGCACCAACGACACTGCCGATTAAAACGATGACGCAATGACGCACAACCGACGAAGCAATCGAGGCCAGCCTTTGGAGATGAAGCTCTGAAGTCTGCCACTGAGGCGGAGGCGTCCTGTCGGTGAACAACACCCGCTGAAAAACGCCTAACACGCAGCACGCGGCAGCGCGTTACACCGCACGGCCGGCCCCCGTGCACGAACATCGACACGCCTTCGCCCGGGGTGCACGCTGCTACTCATAATGCCTCGTCACACCCATCACGCCCTGGAACCTGACTGCATGACGTCACAGCGCGCGCTCGGTCAACGAGACTATCCGGCACATTGACATCAGCACCGGTACATTGACAGCACACAGCACCAGTATTCCCGCTCAGGAGGTCTGTCGGTTCAGCGGCGCCCGGAGCGGCGCTCAGTTGGCAACTATCTCCCGCCGGCCGGCCGGCTGACAGCGCGCGCCGCGAGCTCAGGTCCGGCCCGCGGCCGGAGCGGTCGGCGGGCGGTCGCCGCCACCACCGGCCGCCCGCCGCGCTAACGTCACAGCTGGACGGCTGCCGCTGAACCGCAGTCTCGGCACCTGCCGTCCTCGACCGGCCTCCCGACGCCGACGACTGGGGAAGTTTTCGTCCCGTCGCCGGAGGGAAGAGGGCGACCCTCTCGGCTCCCGACGACGCTGTCTCCTTAGCCCTGAAGAACGAGGAAGATTGTCCTCCGGTCTCGTACGGCAGGACGGGACCCCCTCGGCTCCGACCAGCGCCCAGTCAGATGGTCCCGCGGTGGCGCCGGCAGGCGAGGAATCGTCCTCCTGCGGCCAGTCCGACAGTCCTGCGCCCGCGGCAGCGAGCGACGTGCCCTCCCAGCGGCGGTCGCGCCGGCAGACCTCCCTCAGACGAGCTCTCGACCGAGGGCTGATAGGACCAGCAGACCCGGCGCCGCCCATAGGCTCGGGAGACCGTTAGTCTGCATTGCTGCTGGCTTTTCTCCTGAAAACATGCGCAGAGAGTGACTAGGAGGTAATCGGTTTTCTCTGTTGGAAGACAGGACGTGACGAGGCTGGAGCCGCATTGCTTTTCAGAGAACCATGCACAGTGACGGCAATAACCGATTCTGTTCTGGAAGGACAGACATAAAACCGATCATTTTGGTCGTACGGACTGATCTTACAGATCAATCCGTAATGTCGATTGGGAGTTCATCGCACTCAGGACATATTAAACAAAAAAGAATGTTTGAGATGCTGTGACCGAGAATGCTGTGGACATCGCAAGGCGTGACGAATCGGCCGTGGAAATCACGCAGGCAAAGTCGTAGTCGTAGAAAATGACGCAGGCGAAGTCGTAGTTTTAACACGATGAGCCGCATTTCCGAGCTCCAGGAAAAACGACGGCTGTCACCTGTGAGCACGTGCACTCTGACGTTGGCCGCGTTGGCATTGGAGGGGCTGCACGTGTAGGTGCCCGAGTCCTGCAGGCCAGCGCTGTGGATCAGCAGGTAGGAGTTGGTGGTGACCGACTCCTCCGTGATGACGGTCACCCGGCCAGGCGGAGAGCCGTAGTTTATCACCTGAAGAAGTGCAAGTGGTAAGCTCCGACGAGAGCTGCAGTTGATCCCTCGGCAACGGCACGGTGTTAGCCCGCAGGGGAGCTGCAGTTTACTCTCCGAAAAATGGGACGAAGTTAGCCTGAATGTAGCCAAGTTTTGGGATTAGAAACCGACTTGTGCGCGTCACGGATCGAGTTAGAATGGATCCACGACTTGTAATGTTTTTCATCAGCAATGAGTAGATTCGATTTTCTAAAAAATAATAAGTCAGGTCAGAATCGTGTTGATATGAAATCTTGAGCGAACTGATTCATGATTGTCCTTTGACTCAACATGGTTGAAAATCAGGGATGAACAGAGCAGAACAGGGTAGACATGATCAAGCAATACAGCATATATGGGACATAAAAGGTGTAGAAAGGATAACAGAATGTAGCAAAGCAAAAAGTTTTAGAACGGTTACAGAAATTTGCACTGCCGGTTTAGATCTGGGTTTTGGTTCAAAATGAACATGTCCTCAAAAATCATCATCCCCTCGAGTTTTTGTACAGTGTTTTACAATAGAAGTGCTGCCCAAGAGATTGTGTTGTGGAAATCCATTTGGTCATTTAAATGACGTCAGGTGCAAAGAATTTACCCTTCATCCCTTCCCCCAAACAAAATCCGACTCCCAAATTAATACCGCCTTATATGCATCAGATGTCGTGCTGAAATCTATGCTGAACAGAAAATATTGGATATGATCTAGATAAACCTGAAGTGAGTTATTGTTAAAAGATTTGCCAATAAGAATAAGACTAAGACTAAGAAGAGTAGGAATAAGACCAAGACTAAGGCTTTAATGAGAAGCGATGCCTACCTCCATCTTTTTGAGACTGGAGTGTATGTCCTTGAATATTTTTAGCATCTTTGTGTTTCATTGTTGTGTTTGCTGGTGTTCACAGCTATTCATCTTTGTGATTAAACAGCATATACCTGCGGAAATGCAGCTGATGAAACCTGATGCACGCTCACAACATTGTTAATTGTCGTTATTGGCGGGTTAAAAAAAAATCCTGGAAAGAACACCGAAGCATGAAGACAAAAGACATGCAAGCCAGAGTTGTTCCTGAAGACTTCTTGGATGAAAGCTACATGATCCAAAGCCACGTGGACGCAAAGTTATTCGCCCGGAAAAGGCATTACGGCTGGGCCACGCCTGGCCAGCTACTCTCTTCATTTATAGTTGAACTGAGACCACGGAATCATTTCTGTTTTTTTTTTGCCACAGTAATCTTTAGTCTATTTATCAGCAGCGAGACAGAAGGCGAAGTGCGTCTTTTTCAACTAGCAGAAGAAAAACAAACCGGGCGGCCGGCCCGGCCTGGTAAAACAATATCGCTTTCCGGAGACTAATAACTTCGCACCCATTGGGCGACAAATCATAAAGTTTCCAATGGGAAATAGCCAAATTCTTTGAATGATATGCATGTGCATTTGCAATGCGTTAGCTTGCAAGCTCTGTCCTCCACGCAACTATTCCGGAAGTGTCGGTTTCGCTCTTGATGTATTTTCCAGGGTTGTTTTTGAACCACTCAGTAATAGCAGAAAAGCATCATAGGCGCGCGTAATGCTGAAACTTGCAAGCCTTCGGATCTGAAAGACTGAAACAGATCGACAAACATCCTTTGTACTGCGAAATGCATAAAGGGAAAGTAATGATCCAAGCAGCAACAGCAAACGGAAATAGGCCTCGTTCGCCCTGCGCCCCACAAGGCGTCTTTCTGGTTTGGATTTAACAACATTGGATTGATGTTAATAGCATCATTGCACATCCATAAAAGTGTGGCCCAGGCGGTCCTAAACGATTATTTGTGTAAGAATTGCGTCTCATTCTGCTTGTACTGCTGCAGCACTGCGTTGTGGCGAAGGCTGATCACGCTCTGACCTCGCACGCGCCTCGCCTCCCCGCTCGATCACGTGACCGCCGCCGGCCAAGGGTCGGTGTCCGCAGACCCCCGGGGCCACTTGACGGCCAGCGTCACACGCCAAGTGCGCGTCTAGCCTGACATTTGCAACAGCAGGATGCCATTAAGGCCGACCTTGCCTTGTACATAGGATCGCCGTACCCAGCTACGATCGAAACGTGTCGACATCAACCCCCGATCCGACATTTGTTGAGGTACTTCGGGTCTTCGCAGCGGCAAGCGGGGAAGGGTTGCGCGTTTGTCCCCTATCTCGACAGCCAATGTATAAATGTCGCCAGTTCAAATGGCAAGCAATAGTTCGCCATTCCGTAGCCATGAGAATGACACATTTACTGACCTCAAGGCGAATGATGTGTCGCACATCGGATCAATCCCAAAGTGGCCCGTTTACGATAAATATTTTAGCTACAAATTAGCATTGCAACTTTGACGGCATTACAAAATTTGGCTTTAACTTACTTTACCTGCCCACCGAAATTCCAAATAGATCGAGTTAAAACAGCACCTAAAAAGCCCAACTAGACACCGTTCTTTTTGTTGCTAACTCCTAACTCTCGTTTGGAGTTAGGCATGACATAAATGACTATTTACATGGCATTTGATGCAATTTCAAAACGGCGCTTTAAACTCTGTCCCAGAGGAGGTGCAGACACACAAGAATATACTAAATCTGAAAACCGAATCTTTGGTTCAGACTGTGGCTCATTATGGCCTGATCTGCGTAGACCAGGTCAAAAATGTTTGCATACAACTGTCGTTTGTAAGTAAGGATACTACGAAAAGTAAGTCTGTCTGCTTCTCCTTACACGATTCAAAGAAAACGAAATGGCAAAACATGCCACCGGCAACTCGCCGGTAAGAAACAGTGCTGCTCTTCGCATGTCCTGAGAGAAACGTTCAGAACATTTCCACTTCATGACTTTCGAAAAAACGAGACGTAAGCAACTGAGTGCCTCACATTCCGTCGTGTTTGGAACACATCCAGGCAACGGTACAACAAAACAATGGAACACAGCACAAAATGTATTTATATTGTCAGTGAAGTAGGCATTACTTCGCCTTTTCACGTTTGTTTCACGTTTCACTAACTGTGCCGTCATTTCCAACACGTTTCTATTTGAACAGCACTTGTGAAATATTTATCTTTCCAATAGGGTGCTCTCAACACCCTACGCCCCGACAAAAATAAAACAGCGCGGTGTTTCGGAAGAGCCACGATAAATCCGACAAATATGCATCTCTGTTTGGTCAAAGGAGGATGCCCTGCAATTTTTTCATTCAAGCTTTTCTTTACGACACATTCTTTTGGTGCTGCACTGAGAAGCCTGCTCCAGGGGCGCAGCCAGGATTTCTTTAGGGGTAGCTCAGTGTGAACTGAAATCATACAAAAACCGCCTGCCGGGAAGACGACATGCAATGGTTTTCACAAAAATGCCGGCCTAAGGGAGGGGGGTCCAGGCCCCCGCCCCCTCCCCTGCCTTCTCTTATGATGCCGTTAGTCGTGGCATTATCACGACACCGAAGCTGGCGTAATATGGTGCAACATGATACTACTTCATTTCCATGTGGTCTCCCCGGCCAGGTTGAATATAAAGCCGGAGCGGCCCACGGCGCGGCAGCAGCAGCGTCAGCTATGGACCTGCTGTCGCTGCTGCTGCCGCACTGGACCTCGGGGAGCTGCGGAAGCTGATCTGCGCGGTTTGGCGCCCCAGCGGTGGCCAAGTGGGGCTAAAGTGATTAATTTTTTTCCCTCCACTGTACTCACTTTTTTCTTACGGTCAACCCTAGCACTGACGGACCCACCAGTTCTTTAACGCTATCGATCATATGGCATAGGATCTCATGGAATCCATAATCCACCGTCATGGCTTTCTTTCAAATGGCGTGTAAAATTAGCGTATGTTTTAAAGGGTCGAACCGGGTAAGTGCCATCGCATAGCCGAAGGATCAAGCTACACGCTCGGTTTAATTCCATTGCTCTCTTTCGTCAGGTTTGGAAATGGCTGGGGGAGGGACTTGCACTTCCCCTCTCCTTGTACTGTCAAAGACGGCCAAATGGCGAATCATGTTACGTGCTTGCTTTGTCGTATTGATAATTAACTTGAAAAATTCCGCCTGAAAAATGTTTGTGTGAAGCAAATCATTCTTTTTCATCACAGAAAAAAGCAACCAAGCATTTCGCACTTCCGATGTCTGACCACTGGAAGGTTTGGCACGTGTTTCAAATTTTCTCGAGGGTCCGAAATAACGGACGGAAAGTGACAGACCGGAGCCGGATTGAGTCTTCCCAGAACAGCGATCCCAACGCCCCGGTTCTGCGGCCGTCAGCTGATGGACATTCCGCCCAGAATTTCGCGTGCCAGACCGGCCGAAGGTTTGCCCTCGGAATTGTGAATTTATCGTCGCCCTTGGCTTACAGATAATCCCGCTAAATTGAAGTCATGAGACGTTCGTGAGCTAGCTTTGCTGGGCAGTAACGCTTCGCTGATTCGTATTCCTCGCCTGCACGAGAAACTTTAAAGCAAATCCAAAGTTTTAGCCGAGTCATATCTGCCGTCATCTCTTGAATGTCGATTATTTTTATAACGCAGAAATGTGCATTTCAGACGGACATTTCTGTGGTATGTTCCCTTAGGTACGCATTTTTGCACTTGGATGTGATAATCGCCTCACTTTCATATGAAACCAGTTTTCAAAGCTTTTTTATTGTACTGAAATCAAGTCATGAGACATGTGTTTGTTCAATCAAGCTCAAATTCATACTCTGTCAGCGAAACCAGTGCTGCAAGTCGCAATACTCACAGTATCGTTGTGATACCAGAAGATAAACGCGGGTGACTCTGGACTAAATGTAACGGTGCAGGTAAGATTCAAAGTGCTTCCGACATCCACATACATTTCACGTCCGCCCAGAACTTCCGTGGTGGGCACTGCAAAGGAGATAAACGTGTTTACGGCACAGTAAAACACCCTTAAAACAGTCTCAGTTTGGCAAAGGTCGAGCCAACTGTCTTCTTGTCTGACTTTTACACCAAAACTTTGTCCTCAAGTCGCCGTTTTCAGTGAAGTCCCAACATCTCCAATCGAAAAAAGAATAAAAACGAAAACGGAAAAAAGCAAAAGAATTCCATGACAAACAACGCCCAGTGATGAAAAAGATTACACTGTCGTCTAAAAAGGCGTTCTGTTTGTTCCTCCAACATCATCTACACATCCGCAACGTTCAGCTGTGTAGGGAGTCTTACGAAGAATGCAGTGCCCCAGCCACTGACCTACAACATTCAAATGGATGGCTGGGTAGAGCTGAGATGAGTTGGCATGAGATGTGACAGTAACGGGATAATTCGGCTTCGAACACTGACCAATAACTGCCTCCACTTACCGCTGACCTTCTTCGTTCAGCTGGATGGATAAGGCGACGAAATATGCGACAGTACAACGCTCTCTCGACTGCGGCCACTGACCTCTGACCTCTGGGCACTGACCTACTACGTTCAGCTGGATGGGCAGGCTGATGAGCGGCGTGGTGGGCAGTTGACAGCCGTAAACGCCGGCGTCCCGCAGCTGAACAAAGTTGATCTTCAGCACCCATTCGCTCACTGTCGGGCTGCCCGACGCAGCGGGGAGACATCAGAACGCTTGTGAACCAGCCACGCAAAACGAATCAGGAAATTTACGTCCAGAAAAGACCTACGGGAGCTGGTTCAGCTGACGAATGAAAACCATGCGATATGCATTCATTTTACAGAGACGGCACTGACATGACTTAATTGAAGAGATGAAGCTCCAGTCAAATACTGGTAAATCAAAACTATGGTAAAAAATCTGCATCCATTTCGCAAAACGTTTTGTCATATTATCACCACCTTGATGTGTATGTGAGCCGACCAAGAATACGACGAAAAAAAGACGAAATATCGGGATCACGGGACTGAATCGTTGGATAAATTGAGGCATGAACGACGAAACTATTACTTCTGTTGTTCGATGGTCAAATAAACTAGGCTGAATGAAACTCGCAGTGCTTACAACGAGGTTAGTTCACCAGCAATCACGCAGTAAAACACTGAAAACACCCGTATACCTACCATCTTAACCCTATTCCCGGCAGGGGGAGCGGAATCCGCCCCCCCTCGGGTTTTTTGCTTGCCAATTCCAGGCTTTTTAACGCAGCTTCACGAAACTTGGTGACTTTTCCTAGCTATTCCTTCTACGTGCCGTGACAAAATTTCGAAATTCTATTTTGCTCAGGGGCGGAGCCAGGCAACGTTTTTGGGAGGCACCTCAGGTCATTTCTGGCCATGTTGAGGGTAAAAGGAAAATGTCGGCCAAAAACAGAGTTTTTAAGATAGAACTTAAAACTTTATATGAATATATAGCTAAATAGTAGGGCAATGTGCATATGTAATTTTGTTTATCTGAGGTCACTTTACAAGGTCAGGTCAGGTCAAGGTCAAAAGTCAAAATTTGTTTTTTCGCAATAATTTCGGCGCCGTTTTTTCAAATGCCAAACACGGAATATATATGACGTAGAAAGATGCCCTCTACTTGTGTACCACGTTTCAGCTTGATATCAGGTCAGGTCACGGAGCTATGACCTAAAATGTCAGTGCACGTACCCTATATCGCAAAAGCCAAAAAATGAATTTTTTGGAATAGAGTAAATTTAATCGATTAAAAACGTTTGCAGATAATACTGAATGCACACGACATCATTCCAGGTGACCCCAAGGTCACTGGAGGTCATTTAAGGTCAAAGGTCACAAGTTGATCTGAGAAACGTGTGACCATGACAGTTCCCCCTTTTTTATGTCCCTGGCACCGCCTATGCTAACATTATACAAACATTGTAATGCGATTTGTACTTCTTTAGCATAACATGACTAGCAGAAGCTAAAAAAGTGTTTTGGCCTCTTTTGTTCATTCATTTGTTAGAAAACTAATCCTCCTATTTTTAAAACCCTGTGAACGCCCATGAATTTTTTCAAAATTTCAAATTTGCATACCCATGGTAAAAGCCCTATCCATAATCTCTCCATTGATGCCAGTTTCATCGAAATCGGTCCATAAACAACGGAGTTATAAGAAGTCAAAAAGTACCCCCCATTTTGACATTTTTGCCCCCCTGTATCCACAAATTTCAAAATTTTGAAAATTTCTTTTTATCAAAATGTAGTTCACGTCACGGCAAATCGATTGCCGTTTGTTGCGATGAAATCGGACAAGTAGTTCTCGAGATCTCAGGGGGGGGCCGAATCCGCCCCCCCTGCCGGGAATCGGCCATACCGTCTAGCCCTCCGGGAATAGGGTTAACAGCGGAATAAAGTGACAAAGATCATAACATGACAGCGAGCCTTATTGAAACATCTTTGTGAGACAGTGAAAATAACTGGCACGGCACTCTTACACTCTTACACGGCAGTGGACATGACTGATACAGGTGGTAACATAACACCAAGCACGACTGGAACAGGTTCTTACATGACAACGGACCAAACTGACACAGACCTAGACCTGGCAGAGCACCAAATTAATACAAACCTGAACCTGACAGTGGAATAAAATCAGCCACAGACCTAACACCGATAGCGGACCAGACTGAAACAGGACATCCGACAACAACCACTCACATACATTGAGGCTTGACAGCAGACCAAACTGACACAGACCCGGGCCGACAGCGGACCAAACTGACACAGACGCAGACTTGACAGCGGAACAAGCTGACACCCTCAAGATCTGACAGCATACCAAAAAGACCCAGACCTCACAGCAGATCAAACTGAAGCAGGCCCAGACCTGACTTGGTCTGGGAACAAACTTGGGACTTGGGAACAAACTGACCGCACTAACCAGCCCAGACCGAACAGCATGCCACGTCGGCACAGACCTGGTGGTACAGCACTATGCGGCTGTCGTGGGCGTAGGTTTCCTCGCCGGAGCTGAGGATGGCCAAGTCCCTGTGCCTGATCCAGGAGACCTGTAGGAACAGGACGGCGCGGTACAGTGAGCTTCTCGGCCTCCGAGGTGCGCCCACAGTTGCACGGAGACCGGGGAAAAAATCCCGTACACTTCCCATGTCAGTCTCACCGCATCATATGCCAGAAATTGCTATCAGGTCCATGACAATAACTGGAAAGAAACGGTCTTAAATCCTATGCGGACCCCTTCAGTAATATTCGGAAATCTCTAGCCAAGAATCCAGCTGTGCAGTGAATAGTATTAGCACAGTAGGCAACGTGTTAAGGAGGGGGTGGGGTCGCGCCACAAACAAAATTACGCACGATGTTGCCACTGGCCCTGACTGAATGGCCCGACCTATGGAGACCCTCCCATCCGTGCAGAGGTGCAATAACAGCGAAAATCCGTGAAATATGTGAATAAAGGAAGAGAACGACACGGCACCTCGGAACTCTCGGCACGGTGCGATTAGACCAGCGCGAACAAGGACCCCCTCACGCGTTGGCGTCTACTTTATACGAAGTAACTGTTGACTGAATTACAACAGAGGCAGCCGTTGGCCGTGTGCATTTGTTCATCCAAAAAGCTTCGATCCCCACTGGGGCTAGCAACTCCCCGGTCGTCGACCTGGGTGCGCCCCTGCAGAGGAAATCCGTACTGGCGGGCTGGAAATGCTGGTAGTTTGGATGGTCCGATGGTAGACGAATCATCAACGCAAAAGTCAACGCCATTACGCACCCCTGTCTATTGGCCGAAATTTAATTCGTATTGCAGCGAACGATGTCTGGCGGTTAACTGCATGACCTATAACCGTTGCCATGCACCATACCGCGGGTGGATCCAGCGGCTCCGTTTGGGGGAGGCGGCAAACCAGATTTTTCTGGATCTAGGTTTCTAGGTCTTGGTCAACGAAACCTTTGGCCGCGGGGGATGGAATGATGGAGGGGGATGGAAGACACTGGCAATATGGGTTCGGAGTGTACTTCAGCAACTGTGTCCGTCACCGATCGGGGGGGGGGCGTGGAAGGCTAGCCATATATTGGATTCAGAGTTCTAGCAACTTCAAACTCTGGTTGAGTAGAAATACCAATGTCTTTTTTTGGAGGGTGGGCAAATGGCCGCTTTGGCCCTTCCGACTAAATGCAGTTGGGGGGGGGGGCATGGCCGGGATGGCCCCCATGGACCCATCAGTGCACCACACAGCTTATCTCTTTTTTTACAGGCTGTGACTGCAGGTACCCTTTTCTTGACTGAAAACTTTTCAATAATTTTATCAACGCATCAGCTCCGTAATACATTGTAAAAGAACACATTCACCAGTTTCAAGAGGAACTTGCGTGACAGCGGAGTAGCTCATGTCGACGAAATTTACGAGTTGTCATAACTTTGGTAAAAGGTACATGTTTCACGTCGCGTAGTGAAATATAAAATAAACAAGTTCTCAAACTCTTTGCGTCCCTTTTTTCTCTACATCGGTGGCGGCGAAGATTCGGTGAAAGAAACTTTCTTATCTCATCGGACCTCCTCTCTCAAGTTTTCATTCGCCTTCGTTTTGGCCTCTTCCTCCGACTGGACATCCTTGGCTCCACCATACCCAGCTGCATGCCCAGGCGCTCTGTTTCAGCTTGAACAATACCAACTTTGGCAGTTTGAGAGCGGCCGCCATTTGACAAAGTTTATGGGATTTCACGGACTTTACATCTTTCTCCTGAGGGAGCAGTGTCTCGTCCTATCCCGTGTGGCGTGTGAATTGCCGGCCATTTTCCGTTTCATTTGCTTCAGACTCGGACTCGGACGTATATTAAGACCATCTGCAATAGGCTCGCGGCTATTACGGCCTCTCGTCAAAGTGATAAAAATAAAAGGTCAGTGGTCATCAGTACACGCATACACTGTCAAAGATACAATGCACACATTTACTGTCATCTGAACGACTTAAAAAAGTACACAAGACGCGACAAAACAACATATAGATGGACGGCGCATCACCCCTGATCTCTGCTTAGGTTAGGTTAGTTGGCGTCTCTGGCGGCGACCAAACAGGGAGATGGGGGGCCGCAGCAGATCCCGTGGCAACGAACTGAGCTGCCGCGCCGCACGGCTGCAAATGCGTCTCCGACCCATCTCCGTGCCAGATCTTGGTATATATTCTAGGTTGTCATGCTGCCTGGTGAGTCCGTCACGATGGTCCGCAACACATGAAAACTCGGTGACCAGTGTTTCAGGCTCACCCAAGCTGCGCACCTTGTGCGTCAGGCACAGTGTGTGGTATGAGATTAGTTTTTCCGCGCTAAACCAGGCCAGTCTCCTTAACAAATCTGCTATATGTTCAAATTTCCTTCTGCCAAAAGTAACTGTTGCTGCAAAGTTAATGATTTCCTGGAGACGAGACAGGTTTTTCTAAGTACCATCGCCGTATACCGAGATACGATATCGGATCTGCGAGAGAACCAGAGCATTGACCAGAGCGGAGGATAAGGGACGGCGGCAGGTAACTCCTTACATGTGATAGGGCACTTAGAATTCCGAAACAGCGTCTGGTAACGGCGGTTATGTGAGAGCCCCAGCTGAGACAGCGATCAAAAGTTAGTCTCAGATTTATAGCTTCCGAAAAGGGGTGAAGATTATGATCGGGAAATTTACGGCGAAATTAGGGACGTTGCGCAGATTTTGTGCACTGTCCAACAACATCAGCTGAGACTTGCTGGCATTTACTTTTAGCCCGTTTGCTCGAAACCAAATATCAAGAGAAGCCAGGACCTGTTCCATCGTAGCAACGACGTTCTGGAATTCAGACTTTCTACCACTAACCTAAATTTGAGTGTCGTCGGCGCACTGGACGACTACTGCGCCCTCAGCGAACAGACTGAGGTCGTTTAACAGCCTTTGCTTCGTTTGTTGATTATTCTGGACACGGATCAGCGGCTCCGACTATGCTGAATGGTCCTCAGCGATCGTTGGCGCAGGGATGTGCGTTCACTCTGGTCAGCTGGGATGACCTATGTAAAATGGATTTCACCTCCTGCTGCGTTTTCATGGCTCTCGGCGCTGACTGTTGGCGTGCTTACTTCTTGCCCGTCTCGTGACACATGCTATGCGAGTGACGGAGAGGGAACGGAATTAAAAAAAGCCGAATGGGCGGGAAGATAAATGGAAAAGAAAAAAAGACAAAATAAGCTGCGAATCCAACGGCATTTGGCCGCAAAAAAATACCGAGTCCGTAAAAAATCGAACCTCGTTATATTTTCAAGTGCACCTATTATTTGCGAGACCTTCAAACAAAGCAATACCAGTGAGTTAAACATTTCTGGCAGACGATTTTTTGGGGGAAGAAAAGAGAAATGGTTGTTTCCGGATGCCTCATTCAGATATATCTATTGCTGCGGAACATAACGGAAGCACCTTCTTGAATCGAGCGCAGCAACATTTGCTTTCAAGACCAATACAATTTTAAGAAGCCGTAAAGGCAAAAGTAACACTAGAGGTTTCGGACAGACTTCGGTGACATAGTTTGGGAAGAAAGAACCAAAAAAAACGGCAACGGAAAAACCTGATGCATCGCTATACACAGCCTATTTATTTAATCATGTCATTGCTCAGCATAGGCTGGAGGACAATTTGTTACTAACGCTCAGCTGAGCCCACTCAGGCGTAATTGGCATTACTGCTTCTGCCCAGCCGTGCCGGGTCGGTTATTGCCTAATATGATTAGCCCCCGGAGCCCAACTGCGTACCTTTGGGGTGACCCGGGCAGCTTCCAGTGTCATTTACTACCTACCTCGGGGTTGCTTTCTAGGCCACGGCGAGGGAGCCAAGCGGGGCAGCGCGGTGTAGTGGTTGCCATGTTGGCCATGCGACCGAAAAGTCCCGAGTTCAAGTTCGGATAATGCCGACCTTTCACCAACCTCGCGACAGTCGCGTGAGAGGCTGCGATGCAAAATGACCGTGACAGTCGAGAGCGTCAATAAATAACCCTATAGCCAACCAACCGAAAGGACTGGCCGACTTCCGGCGCGGGGCAGGCCGCTCCTGACGCGGCAAAGGTCGCCGCTGACACGACACAGGCTGCCCTTGACGCGGCGTAAGCCGCCCCGATATGGCACAGTTCACCTCTGATACGGCACAGGCCGTCCCTGGTGCGGCACAGGTCACCTCTGACATGACGCAGGCGGCCCCTGACACGGCACAGGCCGTCCTGACACGGCACAGGTCACCGGTGACGTGACAGTAAGGAGTATCTGCAAGCCATGACCACCCCTGGGCACCGTCGAACAGGCCACCACTCACCGTCTTATTGCCGGCGTTCCTCACGCGACAGGTGAGATAGGCGGCCCTGCCGGCCACGGCCGTCACGTTATCGGGGGTCGCCGGGTCAAAGCTGGCTCCGACCGGATCCGGCGTGGGGTCGGACCCACGCGCCCCTCTGCCGCGCAGACCGTCTGAAAAGGAGGGCGCGTCAGTCTGTCCTGGCGGGCCGCCTCTCACACGGCGGGCCGACAGCAGGCACCGAAGGGGATGGGGTGACACCTAAAGGAGAAAAGTTGGAGGCGAAGTTGCGTGATAGTTGGGCGGTCTGCGCGGTCGGATTGAGGATGGGGTCCTTCCGCAATGCGGCGACTCAGTCATTTCTAGACTGCCCGCCTGCGGCTGGAGCCCATCGGTAGCTGCCAAAGCCATACAAATAGGTGCAGGAGCTCCCTCGTGCTGAGACAAGTCCCACACCACCATGAGCACTACCAATGGGGGAGGACACGGGGTGCATGTACCCCCAACTCTTCGCAGCACGGTAAAAGCATTGCTTTTATTATGTGGCTTTTAGTCGTTGACTGTACGTTCACTTAGTGCACGGAACGAAATACGAGGTGTTGATGCCCTTGAAACCATGAAATAAAGTGACTGAACAATGATGGCGAAATCTCTAAGGAGGAGGGAGGGGGGGGCAAACGTGGTTTTTACTTCGTTTCTTTCCATGCACCGTCATGGGGTTAATGTTCAATGTCACCCCAAGGCGGGGGGGGGGGGTGGCAGTTGTGTCCTCCACCTCCCCTCCCCCGCTCGAACGCACTGTGACTGAAAGCAGCCTGATAATACAGAAATGACAGTCATAGCCAATAAGACACGACAAAACAACGAAAAACACAACCGAGAGGCAAGATCAGCATTTCCGGGACAACTCTGGTTACGCCGGCGCGTAACTACCCTCACCCAAAAACCTTGAGACGGCACCCCGGTGCGCCACAGAAATAGCGCCACCGATGCAATGGCCCTCAGCGTACAACAAACCTACCACATACCCCGTCAGTCCTGCCACCACCCCCCCCCCCCCGGCGACTGGCGAGGCTCACGCTGTGCGGCCGTTGGACAGGCTCTCCGACGCGGCACTTCGTGTCATCAGAGCCACTCGACGGCTAACGACGTCGTAACCGGGCGAACGGCACCTGGTCCCGGCGGACCTTGGACCGGCGTCGGCCGCCGGCGGCGCCCGCGGTCCTACGCCGCGGTCAAAGGTCAGCCGATGTCCGGCCCGCACACCGCCTCAGGCTGCCGCGGCGCCTGGTGCTGAGGAGAGGGTGATCGTGCGGCGGTCGGAGGGGTCGGTTAAGTGGCGTATGGCAGTCGGAAGTTGAACGTTCGAAGGCTATGCGTATGGTATGCCGAAGCGCAATTATAGGGCGCGGTCCCCCAACTTCACAACGTCTTGACCAGCTAGGCTCTAAGTTAGTATTAGCTTCTTTTATGGAACGCGGTTACCTAAAAATGACTCTGGCCTCGGCGACGTTAATACACTCCTACAATGGTCATAACAAACCCGGTTGTTCCGACTCGGGATGTCAAGGGTAAGATCGACGCCTGCGATGGTCAGTGGATGTGGTAGTTCCTCGTCTGCCTGTCCCGTGCTGATTTGCGACACGTTCTTTCCTGAAAAGTGGTCGGACCTGCAGCTGTGTGCGGCCACTTGTGTTGTTATTTTTGGGAAAATTTAAACCATTTCGGATCGAGTTCGGACGAGGATGCCATGCGAATGTCTATGACTTTTTTTTTATTTCCTTTTCAAATTTTAACGCCTGCTCCCGATTTGCCAACAGCCAGAACTTTAACTATTTTATTGTTTTTTTTTATTATAACTCCTGTTTCTTTTAATGAAATGACTTAAGTCATCAAGGGGTGGCGCCACGGATTTTTGACTGCGGAGAACTGCCAAAGGCGCAGTCCAGGTGATGTACTTTTAAAGGAGACCCTCCCCCCTCAAAAGTGGGTTTCGCCCCGGATTTGGACCACTTCATTTTACAGTTTACGACGTTTACAATACTTAATGTTTACAATGAAAAACTTGTCGCTTATATGGCCGAAATGACCGTAAAATTGATAACAACCCTACAGAAAATTTTGCCTTCTACACAACAAAAAAGAACGCCTTCTTCGCTCTTCACTAAAAGTTCTCGGTAATTTTGAAATTCGCCTGCTCCTCCAAACAACAGCCTGATTTCCGTGGTTTTATTCATGACAACAAACTTTGTCACTACATATCCGAAATTAAATTTCGCGGGCAAAATGACGTCATAAAATTTTGTTGTGCGATGCACCGGATTTCAGATCTCTGTCGAAGTCGGGCTGATAATAACTTCCAAAATGCTTCCACATGCAAAAGAAATCACGATTTTCTTTCCATCCCAGAAATCTAACAACCATTCGTTTGCTTCGCCACGTTTTTTCATCTCACGAGTTACGATTATTGTAGGGTACTTGGTATAGGCAGTATGCCATAATCAAATGATTGTCGGGTACTGACCCCCCACGTACCCCACGGTGGCGCTGCCCATGACAGCCATGGTATGTCTTCCAATTTTTTGGGCCCGTAGCGCTGGTCATAAGGCGGAATGCATGTGTACTATCAATAATATCGCACAGACCAATCAAACCAACAGACCCCCCGTCCCGCCACTTCCTACACTTCTTCGTCTCGCACCTACTCCTTTGTCAGCACTTGATAACTTACAACTAAAGCATTGGGTGTGGTCGCTTCTAAAACCAAAATGGATAACTGCATTTTGCATGTGTGGTGCATCCTACTTCGTCTTCTCAATATTAAACTGTGTGAAATGCTGCTCTTTAAAAAATTGTCGCCCTGCTGGCAATTTTTTCACAGTTCGACAGCCCTGTAGATTAACGGCCAGCCATATGACAATAAAAGTAGCGCATCTTCTTGGGCTGTGAAGCAAAATAGGACTGAAAGCATTAAACAGAGGGAAGATTGTGTGGCGCAAGATGATAAATGGCACGAACGGCTCAGAATCCAATTATCTGATGTAAATAGACAGGGTAGGTTTAATGACGGGAGGGAAGTAAGACATAACAATGAGCCGACGGACTTGCTGATATGCAGTTATGCCAATGTTATGGGGAAAAGGTGTGTTTGAGCTATGTAGCACATAATGAACGCCAGTTTGCTGGTTTGCGCACGCTGTAAAATGACTTCGAATCACCTGCAAATCATTGGGCCAGTTTCCGGTATGAAGTGCTATGATATGGCGTGGGCTTTCCGTAGGGGTAATGTTGGACACATATTTCCGGTGTGCATGGGCATCATCAGTAGTTCCAAAATTGAACATCATGCATATGGGCAATGCATGAGAAAATGGACCTAAAAGCCGGTTGATCACTCTGAATAATTTCGTAAAACTGCATTTATGGGTCATCTGCAAACACTAAAATACCGAATTTAATTCAGTGTAGCCCGTTGGTTTGTTCTGGCAAATGATGGCGCAATATATTGTGCTCTGTTTGGATATAACATTAGCGCTAAATTGTAGTTAATGTGCCGCATTCCAGCTTTCACTTTCAAGTCCATGACGGTTGCTATGACCGGCAACAGTCTTGCTTCACGTTCAGTGTATGGAATGTGCATATGAGCACAAGATTTGGGATTGAACTGCGTATGCAAAGTGCGAAAGCATGGCCAACCATGGTGTTCAGTGACTATCAAAATGAAAGTTTTGTGTCATGCTTGGGTTGTTTGTGCCATGCTTGAATTTGATATGCAAAGTGCAGAAGCTAAGCTAGCCATGATGTTGAGTGTCTATCAAAATGATACTTGGTGCCGTGCTTGGAATTGAGTAGCTTGACTAATAAGCAACCTTTGGTTTTGCCACATATTTTCGCATTGGGCTTGCAGTAAGTTGTCTAGGTTTTTCCGCGAAATACGTGCTGTGTCCAACCGACTTCCGATTCGGAAATCGGAAAACCTTGGAACAGTCGGAATTCGGACTCCGACCATCACTAGCGGCCACCCACCGCACTGCGTCGGCCTGCTCTGTGTCACCTGCATACAAGGCCGGGCTGAAATCGATGCCGGCTAGACGCAGGCCACCAGCCAGCGGCGCATTAAAGCTCAGAACTTTCAACCAGCGGAGGCAATCTGCCAATGCAATCTTGTGCAGGAATGATGTTGGATCGATGGCTAGTTGATGACCCCTCGCAGGTCCATCAATGCCGCCGCAGCGGCAGCTAAAGCAAATCACGCTCCGCGGACATCAGGTGCAGTGTAGCGCCGCCAACCAGCCGGCCTATGGTAATGGCCGCCCGGCGACTGTGTGCCGCTCGTGCGAAGCCCATTACATTACTTGTATGTTGCTATGTTGGAATGCCATGCTTGCTGTGCTTGCTTATCATCCGTACATAACGTTTCACTGTGTTTCAAAGCACGCTTTCATGTGGAAGATCACTGTTTGAAGCATGATGTTATACGGCGTGTCCGTTACTGTTCGGTATTATCTCCGAGAAAAGTCGAGAGCGCTTTTTTAACAAACCTATGCAAATATGAACAGTCAGATAGCATCATTATGGAAACATACGGCCTTCTTCATATTGTAAGAGAATCGGTTTTGCACGCAAAATGTATATTTTAACACAGACTCAATGTTTCAACGATAGTTTTTGTTACTATATGCATTTTTTGCGTACAAATCCAAGGCTCTCGGTATAAAAATGGCTCTATACTTTCGTGATCACGCCTAAAAACAGGAAATATGCTCGGACCATACCTGATTTTATTACGTTACATTGGACGACGTCTTTGCAAAAAGTTCGGTTTTCAGCCGTCCGGAACATGGAAAATGAAAGTCAGAAGTGCCAGATTTGGTGACCTCTGTCCGCCAGCACGCGTTCATGTGCTTCTTGTAGTGTCGCTTCCTTATTTCCTTAAAACTGTTATTGTAATTGGATTGGATGTATACGGCTTAAAAAACGAAATTAATGGAAGGGAAAATGAAAGACGGGTATAGCATCTCAGAGGCGCGGGAACGATTTCAAAGTTGGGGAAGAAGCCGTCTCGAAAATCCGTTAAGCGATCAAGGATATATCTAGACGCTTGGTTATTCGACCCCTTCTCCCTTTCTCTCCCTTCCAAATGGGTTCTTACCAACACCGGACCAGAAAACATTAATCATTATGCAAAATGTCCCGGAATGGCGTGTGCAATTTCGCACGGATAAGCTTCCACCTGATTTCCATGTTTCCAGTGCTCTTTTAAATAGAATGTTAAACTTTCAGCAACTTCCTCAGGCGGCTCATGCAACAGACGATGCAGTCAAGATGAAATGGTCCTTTTTATAATAAAAAAAGATCAACCAATGAACTGACAGCACTCCCATCAAAATTCGACAAGCCTCTGAAAAAAACATCTAGTTTACTATGGAGTTCGAACAAAACGGACAGCTGCCATTCCTGGATGCTCTGATCCATCGAGCTGGCAACAAGCCAGAAAGCAAGGTAAACAAGAAACCAGCGACATTGAACGCATTCATGAAATACAAATCAAACCATCCAACAGACATAAAGACGTTTTTTGTAAAACGCCTTGAGAACAGGGCTCATGACATCTGTCGGGACAAAAATATCTGAAGGCAGAACTCGCAAACACCAAAGCTTCTTGCCATCGAATGGCTACCCAGAACGTTTCATTCGAACGGCAGTAATGTGAAAGACACCTCCGCCAGCTCCAGGTACAACCGACACAACAAAGGCACAGGACACAAGACGAACGTACACCTCCATTCCATACGTTTAACGAGTGAGTGAAGCTTTATTTAGATCCTTTCAGCCTCATGGCATGCGGGTGGCACACCGCACTAACCGTTTGAGCGATCGGCTCGTGAAGCCACAGAACCATGTTCCTCGAGAAGAGGTACAGGGTGGAAATTAAGTACATGTTTTCTTGTCAATGCGACATCATCTACATAAGTGAGACTGGTTAAGCCTCTCAGCGTTTCCCTGAAGAACCACCCATCGACCCAACCAACCCAACCCAACGGTTATTCGTGACCAACACCAACAGTCAACCCAACAGTTGTTTGTGACCTGACCTCAGGTCAATGGCTGGAAGTCATTGATACTTTGCCCAATGACGGTAACTGGATGTCTGCTTCATTCCAAACCAAAAATGGTATGAAACGTTCCGTCAATCTCCGAAAAAACGACATGTCTTAAACATGGGTTTGACCTTAGGTCAATGACGCGTGAAATTCCGAAAAATCCGAGATAGCAGATTCGTTGCATCTATCAAGTTCACTAACTCTTGAAAGTATTATTATGATATCTTGTTTTGTGAAAAAGTTACAGGGCGATAAACTTTTTTGGACATAGGTTTGTTTGGCATGACCTAGGTCAGCCACCTGACCTCACACAAAACTTTGACACAAGGTGAAAAATGTGAAGCAAAAGGTACACAAAGTTTCGTGACTCCGTGTTTGTTCGTTCTCTCGCAATCTCAGAAAAACCTCAGGGGGGCCAGTCAACTGCCCCCTCACAGTCGGTGACCGGTTAAATTGTGCCGACATATTTGGGCTTTAATAATGCCAAACCTGTTAGACGCTCGTATAACCCGGAAGCCTGACATTCCGCTTCACGCCACCTGCAGAAGGCGGCTGAACCTTTTGGCAGACCCAGATTAAACAACGCCAAATTTCTACATTGTTGGGATCTTCCCAGGTCGTTCGTTTTACCATTGCAAACTGACAGGGTCGGCTGCTGACGTTTCATTTTTTGGTCAGCCTTTTCGCCACAACCAAACGCAACGCACAACCAAAGCGTTTCCCCTTACCACTTACGCCTGCAAGTAGTCTGGTCTGTTGGTTGGTTGGTTGGTTATTGGGGCTTCGGGGCGCACCGACTTCAAGGTCATTCATCGCCCATAGTCTGTGGTCTGTACTGCCCGTTGCGCCAGCAGATGTTTCTTTTCCTTCGGCCGCTTCGTCTCACCTTTCAGTATTTTTTGGTACTCCTCGTCCCGTTCGACACTCGTTTTTCATTTAAGGCATATTTTTTAGCATTATTTTCGCACTGTCATAACCCTCCTGTTCGGTAAAAACAGCTACATGGCGAACCAGCATATTGCATATCCTCAGTTTTGGGAAAGTTGGGGGGACTGCGCCCCTTCCAGTATGGAAGTTGAAGGGGCTAAAAAAACCCTGGCCCCATGGCTTCCGTCCCCTGTACCATCTTGTTAATGCCTTGAGACATGGCAAGTAGCATGCATGTCGAGAAACGAAGAAAAACGGGGTACGAAACGGAATATCGGAAACATGTGCCAATACGTTCGCATCTCGTAAAGTGCTAACTCAGCAAACACACTTTTTGTGACGTATGTTTGGAAAAAGATTCGCGACTTTGTCCCACCAATCACTGCTACCTTCGGTTGACGCAGATCGGGCAGTGATCGCGGCGCATTTCCGTGCCTTTATATGTGCGGCACATTGACGTCTGCAACTCACTGATTCCCAAGGACCCTGCTCACCAATCACATTTAGCCCTCGCCGGACCAGGGGGCATGGAAACTTCCTCTCCGGTCTTCCGAAGACAGAGTAAAACGAAGAGGCGCATATTCATGAAGTCTGCGAGTATCTTTTCGCGAATTTTTTATCCCTTGTGTCAGTTTTTAACTCGGGGTCGCCTCAGATCGTTAACGTAGAGTGGGCTGAAGGACACGATGTTTTAAAAAAGTAAAATGACATAACTTTTTGTTCAAATGCATTGATTAGTATTTCTAGAACAAGACAAATGTTACAATTCTGCTGTCTCGAATTTATCGGAAACATGAAGTTTATTAGCCTAAAGTTATCTAAATTGTTAGAGTTTTGTACAACCGCCATCGAGAATGTGGGTCTGGTTCGGTGGTTTTAAAGTATGGATGGCTACTTTTAAATGTTTAACTTATTTCATCTGGCCCAGGCTTACCTTATTTGACCTTCAGTAGTATTCTGTTTGATTTCGAGGCAAACACACTTTGTATGACCAGAGATCATAAGAATTACAAATATTCCTGCTCTCTATGCACTCTGTTCTGCTTTTGCCTTGATGTTTTTGGTCGTCAAAATTAAAACTCTTTCCATCACGAAAATGTCTTTTGGCAAAATATCAGACTTTTACGTAGCGGACGGGCCACTGTGCGGTGTCAAAATGGCGTACGTATCAAAGGCTTTGGGGATTAAGTTTCATAATACAGAAAAGATGTGGCATGAAGTGATGTAAGTAATTTTTATGCCGTATGGTATCTAATCAAAAGTAACGCTGATAAAAAATAATTATGATAGAGAAAACGCCGGAAATCTCCGTCAAGGTGTCATGATTTTGACCGAAGTTAACCTTGGTTGACCATAACACGATGTCTGTAGTTTTGATATGCATGTCAACACATTTGTTGAGCGTTTTTGCCAAGGTCTTATGCATTCAGAAAAGCGCGAGTTCTGGCCTCGGAATAATACCACAGTTTTAAACTAATTTTCAGCCTCGCCTAAAATGCCCAAATCTTGACCTTAAGCGTCATTTTACTGCATTATTTTGGCAAATCAAACCTTCTGTGTATTACAGATTTAGTCCAATAAAGTCAAAATGGGGTCACCGGAGGTCATCTTAGGTAAAATTGCCTTTTGTTATTTTTGGGTGGAAAACTGTGAAAATCAAACCGTAACCGGCTTCCAAAGAGGTTAGAGGAAAAACTAATGTCTGATTTACCTATTTGGTTTAGTAAAAGAGCACTCGAGGACAAATGTGGCCAATTAACACGACACGAAATTGAAGGAAAATTTCGTCTTTTTATAAAGGTGGCAATCTCGTTTTTCCTCATTGCAAAAGGCTGTGTTTTTGTTAAATCCTGCCAAAAATGTGTTTACAACACAAATCAAGTCTGCAACTATCACAATTAATGTCAGACAAGGTCAACCTAGGTCAAGCTTTTGACATATAAGTCGGGGGGTCTCCGGTATTTGTCATATCATCTGCCTCATTCCCACTGATTAGACACGACTAGAGCACTTCAAGGATTGGATAAATCCGCGGATGGCGGATTGGGCCGGAATGAAAAATTCAAGCAAACCATTGATTAGGACTGGACTAGATTTGAGAATTTACCAGGCCACACTGATTGGAAGGATTAAAAATCAAATAAATTTCAAAAGGCGCTAACTGCATTTACAAGTCTCACTGGAACAATTCTAAGAAAGAAGCTAAAATCCAATAAAGATGCTGGTTTCAATTATATGTCATAGAAAGGCATGATAGGTCATCGTTGGCAATGTTACGCTAAATGAAATATTCCGCAAAAGGTAACTATTAACTTGCAACTGCAGCAGTCTGATAGACTGTGACCAAGTTTTAAGCATTTATTAAGGCGCTAAGGAAAGCCATGCCTGACTGCCAGCAATGTAACTACGAAACTAAAATACATAATGAAAATACCATATATAACTATACTGTTTACAGTCTGATTAATGATAATTAGGTTGCATTGCATTAATCACAGTCCTGATGAATATTCACCTAGTGTTGCAAAAAAGCAACTAGAGGTCTGCATCCATTTATATATTTTGTTTCTGGTGCTCTTTTATCAACACGAGTGAATATCAACACATAATGTTTGCATTAAGATCGAAGTCAAAGTTAAAATCAGTGAAATGTTCTTCCTATGTTACTAGGTAACTTCAAGTGCGTACTACGAAATACATCAAGTGAAAGCGAAATACAAGCAGGCTATCCCTACCTCAGAACTGAAGACATGTCAAGCCTTCCAACTTCCAACGGGTTGCGATTATCAAAAACCTTGACGAACATATAAGCTACATCTAAGACGTGTACACAGGTAATATGCCAACCCATTATATAGGTAGGCAACAGGTAATATGGCGCTCAGGAAGCAAAACTTGAATACAGATTGGCGTGGGTTTTTTTAAAGCAAATTTATGCCATAACGGATTGGACCAGACCGGACTCAGGCGTTTTGAAAAAAGCGGATTGCTGACAGATAGGATCCTAGACTTCACCAAGCGGATTGAAGCGAATCCTGGAAATTCCATCCCTGAAGAAATCGGTTTATGGAATGTCCGTTCTGCATCACAAAACCCATGCCAAAAAGCATTTGTCTGCGTAAGTCACAAAGATTGCGGGCGGCGTGTGGGGACGCTAAGTAAAACCGCAATATCTGACGGTAAGTAATTTTAGCGACATCAATGGTTTCTATTTTGGCCACGTAGAAGTGACAGTGGACCAGACCCTGGCACGGGACAAACAAATTGACGGGGTAGTGAGACACAGTTTCCGTCTCGTTGAAAAGATTACGTCATCACTTCACCCCTGAGGCCCTCCATCTCATCTTGCGCCGCACGACGCAAGATGAGGGCCTGTCGTGTTGACACCGAGGTGTCAGCACGTCACACCCTCGACTCAGAGAGTGGCGCCTTGCAACTCCCTCGCTGTAACTTGGAGTGCACCAAGAAGGCGCTTCCCTACAGGGCGATCGATGCTTGGAACACACTCGCACCAGCAGTCTCACAATGTCCATCGGTAGGAAGCTTTAAGCCAGCCTCAGGCAAGTTTGACATCACGGACATTTAGATCACATGTTGTCAGAAGTAACTGCTTTTAGTGGTTTTCGTAACTGCTTTTAAGACAAGGTTCTTAGTAACTGCTCTTCTTAGAGGCTCGCGTGACTGTGTTTTTAGTTTTATTGTCTTTATTGCCTTAATTTTCTGTGTTCTTATTTGCAACAATGTGTTACGAAGTAACCTGAAAACCGGTCTGTATTGAAGGGCATCCAGAAATAAATGCAAACGCAATGCCAAAAATAGGAGCATTGGGACATTACCAACTGAACAGGATGAAGACACGGGTATAGTCCTTATAATCTGTGGTCACACAAAGTGTGTTCGCATCGAACGCAAACATAATTTTTTGGAACGTCAAATCATGTCAGCCTGGACCAAATGGGATTCGGCCACGCTTAGCAAATATCATAAATCATTGTTTCCGAGACACGTATGGCTATCCATGAATATTCAAAGACTGTAAGCCAAAACACTACTCGGTTGCGGGTCTGAAAATTTGGCACGAAACGTGACCTGACCCAAAGGGACAGGTTTTGGGGCGAAACTATGTGTGCGAAATGACGTGAGAAGCACCAGGGTGTATATCCCAGGCCTCAAATCCGCAAGAACAGTTCCATAATCCCAAAAGTAAACGCAAAAAAACGAAAGTTCAGGTGACCTAAGATAAATGGCTTGGAGATTGTATAATGGAGTCAGCGAAATTCGAGAATGCAGAATTGTACCGCTTCTCATCCTCTGCATTTTATCAAGTTTCATGTCAATAGATGGTTTTCACAAAATACTGTACCAGTTTCATTTCTGAAACATGGTCTCACTTGTCAAGTCCTATGTCAACGTCCTGAAGTGGCCCTGAGACCAGGAGTATAAAAACTGACACGAGGTACGGAAATGACGTAAGACAAGGTACTCCAAGTTCCGTACCTCTGTTCTTTTTCATTGTTTTTGGCCAGCCTCAGAAAACCGAAGGGGAGGGGGAGGTTCTCAAAAATCCCTTCCCGGACTGGCAAAGATTAAAAACATGAGCAGGCAATCCAGTCTGCAAAATGAGAGTGGCCAGACATTGTACGGTGCTGCGCCTGTCTGGTCTGTCTGTCTTCCACGGATTCGCCGAACGGCGCGAACACTGACACCACTACTACCTCCGCCTGTACAGTCGCAGTTCTGGGGTACGGTGAGGCGTCTAAGAGGGTCGAACAACGCCGAAACACTCATCGCGTAGCAACTGCATCCGTTAATGTCTGGAATACTCCGTCTGCGAAGGTCTGTTTTTGCTTACGTAATGTTTACGCACTAGATGCACTTTTGAACCGCGACAGGGGTTGCTGCCGGTGTTGACACCTGTAGTCTTACGGGACGTAATAAGCCCGGTGTTTGGAAGCAGAGCCTAGTAAAATGAGTCCGGAGTAAACAAAATGAGGATGAAATGCGCATACGGTACCGGAAAGGCAGTGCAAGAAATTCCGTGTCGAATCGGACGAATAATATTCTACATCTGTTCTAAGTAAGATGTGATGGTCACCACTGCTGTAGATCATGGAGCTGGAGCCAATGGGCCATCGATCCACGATGGCACATCTTCCGACTAAATAAACAGTTGCCGGTCTCACCATTACATTTAAGACGTCAGAGAGAGCAAAGACTGTGACATCTTTAAATAGTTACAAACAGCTTGTTGGGACTCAAAAAAAGTTCCGCATGCTTCAGTTCGTAGCCTCCGTACTGGAGGTCCGCTGACAAGCCGGTGTCGAAGTTTCGACGAGACGCACCGCTGTCGGCGCCATATCCGGCGACGAAACTGGACACCGATCTGCCCCCCCACGACGTCATACTGGCGGCGTCAACGTCGGCGGCAGAACTTCACGCTGAGCTGTCCCGTCCCAGCCCCGCTCTGCCGACACCTGCCCTCACATCGGTGCTGACGCACGGTACGCACGACGCCGGCGAAGGTGGCGTCATATTGAAGTCAGCGCTGCCTGGGACAAGGGACGGAGGGACCAGGAGAAATCCCGGAAGATGCGAGGCGAGTTGCGGCAACATCCCCGACGTCTCTCACGCTGCGCGGACGGGGAACGTTCCGGGCCGTCGACCGGTCCGAGCGCGGACTTCGTCGAGCCGCCGCTGAACCCGCCCTGCTGAGCGGGGCCGCCTCGCCGACTGGTCGCGCTGCCCAGAGTCAGTCGTGTTGCCTGCCGGGCCTGGCTGTGTTCAGGCCACGGTCAGTTCGCGCCACTAGGCCTGGTGAGACCGAGGCCGGTGGTGGTTTGCCCTGGCAGGCAGGGCTTCACGGCCCGCCGGGCTCCGAGGTCCGCCCAGGGATCGGCCCGCTGGGTGGAACCAGAGGAGGCGGTGCTGTGCTGTGTCAGCCCGCTGGGTGCGCGCCCAGTGGAGAGACTCGGGAGGTACTGTACCGTGTCGGCGCGCCAGATGTGGAACCGGTTGAGGCGGTGCTGTACTCTGTCAGCCCGCTGGGTGTGGACCCAGTGGACAGACTCGGGAGGTACTGTACCGTGTCAGTCCGCTGGGTGTGGACCCTGTGGACAGACTCGGGAGGTACTGTACCGTGTCAGTCCGCTGGGTGTGGACCCAGTGGACAGACTCGGGAGGTACTGTACCGTGTCAGTCCGCTGGGTGTGGACCCAGTGGACAGACTCGGGAGGTACTGTACCGTGCCAGCCCGCTAGGTGTGGACCATGTGGACAGACTTGGGAGGTACTGTACTGCGCCAGCCCGCTGGGTGTGGACCCAGTGGACAGACTCGGGAGGTACTGTACTGCGCCAGCCCGCTGGATGTGGACCCAGTGAACAGACTCGGGAGGTACTGTACCGTGTCAGCCCGCTGGGTGTGGACCCTGTGTACAGACTGGGGAGGTACTGTACTGTGTCAGCCCGCTGGATGCGGACCATGTGGACAGACTGGGGAGGTACTGTACCGTGTCAGCCCGCTGGACTGCGCCAGCCCGACTGGGGAGGTACGGACCGTGCAGCCCGCTGGGTGTGGACCCTGTGGACAGACTGGGGAGGTACTGTACCGTGTCAGCCCGCTGGGTGTGGACCCAGTGGACAGACTCGGGAGATACTGTACTGCGCCAGCCCGCTGGATGCGGACCCAGTGGAGAGACTGGGGAGGTACTGTACCGTGTCAGTCCGCTGGGTGTGGACCCTGTGGACAGACTGGGGAGGCACTGCACCGTGTCAGTCCGCTGGCCTCTGCGCCAGGCTCCGGAGCCGTTGGAGCGCCTCTGTCGTGTCGTCTCTGCACGCCCTGCTGACGAGCAGGCGTCTCCTGGCCGGGCCGGTAGATTAGTTACAGTTACTCGCGGGACGATCGGGACTGGTGCGTGATGACCAGTAATGAGCCATGAGCGGGAGGATGGCGGGCAGGCTCAGTGGCGCGAGCTGACCCTGGTGACCGTGGCCCCAGGGACGACACCCGCGGACTCGCGCGGCCAGCGTCACGGCAGAGAGCGACGGCAAATTGCACCTTGCAACGTCGTAAATTTGCATCCGATGGAGGGCGCGTATGGAAGCACATGACCGGGTTTGGAAGAAAGATAGTGTGCCCTCACTGGCACCCGGGTACGAAGGGTACCCCGGCTAGAACACCGGTACGCAGGTACCTACGACCAGGCGGGCCCTGCGAACCAAAGCGACCACAAGCATTTCAACACAGGAACCATAGGCAAGGGGACGGTTTGTTTGAACACGAAGCGGGCGTTTGCATATGCTTTTACTTCCTTCGTCAGGCTTCATGGCGAGTGTTCGGGCGTCTTGGCCTCGGTCATAAAAATGGCTGTACGATGATTGGGGAATTACATGAAACAACTGAATACAACTCGAACACTTAAGGCGAACCATCGTCGATGATGTAATTAGTCCGCCAAGTTGTTTGCCTCTGGCGACAATTTTCTCTGGGCTCATCGGCTTTAGTATCACAAAGTCAGCAAATTTTAAGTAAATTTGAAGATTACAAACAGGAAACAAGGAGCCATAAATTAGTGAGCAACATAGGCTGAGCAAAGACATACCGTAGACGCTTGTACAGTGTTATCTTTCAGCCTTCTGAATGATTTGGGCCTAAGAGAATCTGTTGATTCACATTTGCTGAACTTGAAAAGTGGTTTGTGTTTTTGTTCATTATACAGGCATATCTTCATATAAAATGGAGTTCAAACGGCGCCGTACCTTTCTATTGGGCATTAAGCAGTAAATGAATCTTGCACATTTTAAATTCTTTCTCCATTTCTGAGCAATGCGACTTACGCGTACTTTACTGGATATCACAGAGTGAAAATTAGACATGTTTTTTGTTCTTTTCGGACTCATACATGTGCACGCAGCTTCTCCCTTTTTAGAGTCAAGATAAATGAACCTGTAACCCATAACCACATCTCTTTTACTGATATGAGTGAGAATAAGTGGGTCTAATGAGACATAGGCCGTGAAATTTTATCGTAATTCTCGCAAACTTTTTTCACTGTGGAGCCAAATGTATATTTCAGACAGTGGTCTACACCAGTCGTTCTTCCAAACTGACCGTTTGTGCGTACTAGCAGGAGCAGTCCGAGAAGGCTGAGATTCATGTCGGTTTTTCTCCGAGCGCCAGATTTTGAGACGATCTCTTCCAAAGACTGCCGGTGGTGCGTCTCCGAGCTGTTTAGAGCTCCTCTTTACCGATGAACGCTTACGAGATGCCACTTAAAGTTTGCTCTGCACATGTCCTCGCCACTTGAACGGATAATCCTTCCGCACCTGAACACACCTGCGACGTGGAAGTTCGTCTGTAGACAGAAAGTTTTCATCACCTGGTGGGTTCCTTGAGATGGAGCTGGATGCTTGTTGGAAACTCCGGTGCCAGTATTCTCTACAACGAAGTCTTCTCTACAGCTACAACGAAGACAGCGCTTTTAGGATTAATTGCTACCTTGTCGTCGCATAGAAGCACATTTCTTGGCTTGAATAGACCTATTTTTGACATGGGCAAGTCTCTTCCATTTGAATGCTTCGTCGAGAAACAACGCAAAAAAGAAAATCCCGCATCAGTCCGGAACGTGGATTTTCATCGTAACTTGCTGACCACACGACAGGATGGCGTTCAGTGTCCAAAAGGTCAGCTGCGATCCGGCGCCAGGCGACTGGCGTCTGGCTTCACAGACCAGAGCCGCGCCCGGAAACCACCGGCCCAGTTCGGCGTCAACGACCTGACGGCAGCCGGTCGACAGTCGCCCCTCCGCCCACCGGCCGGTCCACCTGCCGATCCACCCGCCTGTCCACCCGGCAGAACACGGGCCTCGCGCGGCCGCCGCCGCAGCCGACACCACCCGCCGCGCCCGCCGCCCGGCCTACTGACCGCCGCCGCCCGCCGCCGCCGCCGACGGCGGCCGTCGGCGGCGACGCAGGTGCGGAAGCAGTTGCCGGCGGCGTCGTTAGAGCGGGTCGAGTTCTGACGGCCCGGCCTGGATGGGTTGTCGAGTCCTCAGCCCGTCGGTGGTGTTTGTTTCATAAAGGAGGACTAGATGAAAACAGCGTACACGACGTTCACATCTTTTGCAGGCTACTTTAGGCCTTTTGTGAGCAATCCAAAGGAAGGTGAAAGGGAGCTACAATCCGAAATGATCCATGCATCCATGAAAGGTAAAAGAAAACGAAGAAAATGGAAATGAAACGGAAAGAAAATGAAACGAAAATAAACAGAAAAGAAAGCAGTGTCTTTTATGATCAAAGTCGACAATGTAAGACATTGGTCAAGAGCTCGTTGTTGCCGTTGTTGATTCCTAAAGGGCGTGTGCCAACTTACGTCGACTGTCAGAAATAGATTCATTTAGTACGAAAAACATCGCCTGACCACGTATTCGAAACGAACGGTTAATCGAAGACTGTTCTGACAATAACAGTTGATCATGGTTGCCAGCAATGACGCAATACGGCTATTTTTGCTAACGCCCCTTGGACTGTGCCCTTTCGTGTCGTCACGCACGCGGATGACGACACGAGGATGACTTTACGACACGGACAAATAGGATACAGGGTAACTCGCGGGACGTCGCTCTGAAGCGTCATGGATATGCAGTCTTAGCCCTATTCCTGCACCCATAATGCTCGGACCCATTCCCATAAGGGGAGGGGCCTGTTCGCCCCACGGCCGAGATCTCGAAAATTGCCAGTCTGATTTAATCGCAACAAATGACGCTCGATTCGCCATGATGTAAGCTGCATTTCTGGACGGAGAGGTCTTCAAAGCCCTGAAAAGGTTGGATACAGAGGAAGAGTCGGGAACAGTTTTCTTTTTACTTGTTATTACTCCGATCTTTAAAGTCGAATTGATACGGCCGGCTTGAATCGAGATTAAATCGATGGAACTTTCCCATCTGCCCATAAGTTTGGAATTTTGAGGAAACTAATAGACGTTCAAAGGGTTTGGAAACGTAAAGAATATCTTTCTAACCGAATTTACGTAAAATTTTAAAGCATTTTCATTATTTAGCTCTTAGTAGACGAGCTATGCTTCAAGATCACAACATGACAAGCCGTATTACATTGTTTGTACATTTTTGGCAAAGGCGACGCCAAGGACATGAAAAAGGGAAAACTGTCAAGTCTGCGTGCTCACCAGGTCAGCTTACGATCTTTGACATTAAATGGCCACAGATGACCTCAGGTACACATGGAAGGACCCTGAGTTTGTTTTGTACTTATATTTATAAAAAGACGTCAGATGGAATTGAAGGTTAATAGAAATGGATTAAATGGAAAGACCTTAGGGTTAAATGGAAGAAAGACCGTCAGGGTTAAATGAAAAGACCTTGAGTTTATTCCATAGTGAATGAAAATGTTTCTAACTATGTGAATCGATTATTTTCCTGAAAGTCCTGTTTACGGAGGTCTTGATATAGAGTACGTCTGCAGACATTTTAGGCCAAAGATCCGTGGCCCGACCTGATCTAAACCTGAGGCTTGAACAAGAACTAGAAAACAGTGTGTTTCGTCAAATGTGTTTTGGCACTTTTCTTTTGAAAATTAGCGGCAAAAATATTTATATAAGCCAAATTTTCATTTTTAGCTTTGACCTAACCCTATCGTGGTGTTGTGTGTTTTCCCAGTTGTTTACATGTACACCCATATACATTTTTAATTTCTGTCTTCAGAATTCTTTTTCCGGCAGCGACTATTTTTTTTACCTTCAGAGTTGCCAAAAACGGATTTAAATGCCCCCAAAAACTTGGTATGGCTTAGCCATCGGGAAGAATGAAATTATGAAAATCTGACAGTACGTAAGAATAATAAACAGGAAAGGCGACCAGTTTTCGTGAAGCTGCTTCAAAAACTTTGGAAATGGCGAACAGTCAACCAGAGAAGGCTTCCAAAGGCTTCCCCCCACACGGGGATAGGGCTAAGCAAAAGTATTTAGAATAAGGTTTTTAAGACACAAGGTAAACTTAGCTGTCTCAGTTTCAAACACACGTTGAAGGTGATGCATTCTGTCTGAGCCGACCTTCAATGGTAGTGCCCTTAGAGGTAACGGCGAACTGCAGCCGGCATGCTACATTGTTGCTTTTGCGCACGGCGGAAGCGTAAGGAACGGATAAGTGCAATTGTGCGTATTTGTTTCTGTGTGTAATATATTTCGTAACTGGAGACACTGGTGCGTACTGATCAAAGAAACTGCAACGACCTGGCAGTCGCTTTCGAATGTAAAACATGGCGACGTTCCATGCCTCCCATGGCCGGACATTTTGCTTTGTGTCCGTGGACGTCGATGCGGCATATGAATGGCGAACGGCGAGTCGACAGGAATGAAAGAGCGGGGGAGCGGGACAGAGAGGAGTACGCGCTGACTTTTTCAGCGTTTTGGCGCTGCAATCGACGCCGGCGACCGACTCGGCGCGGAATGTATTGTCTGCCGGGCCCCCCAGTACGCACTTGCTGTTTCTCACCGCTGCACGCTGGCCTGAGGGCACCGCATTGATCGGTAACGGGCCTAACTGTGACGTGACACGCATCTGTGAGTAAGCGGCGCCACTGGCCGCCGAGAAACTACACGTCGGTGTGGAAACGGCTCCAGCGACGTCTTAATGCCATTCTGGGCGACCTTAAGAGAAGGACGCCTTCGCAAGCAGGCTCCATTACCAGAACAAATTCATGCAATGTAAGTCTGGTTTTCGACGCAACAACCCGTCGAAACACCTAGCCATTGCGTTCAACAGCGGGCGTTGCGCGTTGCTCTTTCAGTACGCGGAAATGTAATGTTTTCAGGGATTGTAGGGCGGATGAGGTTTCTTTGCGCGACATTTATGTAATGATCCTGACGTATCTATCGACATAGAAAGAAAGATGAATGCCTGACGCATTCTTGTGCTTCTGTTGCTCGTCTGCGGACGCCATGATAACAGTTTAAATCCTTTCGTCTTTGTCAATTCCCCGAACAGAAACTAGTTAACCTGGCTGCTAAACTGAGAGAGAAGTTTGATATTCAGTCCCCATTTATTCGTGAGGCTGTAGTCGCAACCATCATTACCTGCATGCATCGAACCGCTTCAGGTAGGTATCGTTTCAGATGCGATTAGCTTAACCCTATTCCCGGCAGGGGGGGGGGGGGCTGAATCCGCCCCCTCGGGTTTTTTGCTTGCCAATTCCAGGCGTTTTAACGCAGCTTCAAGAAACTAGGTGACTTTTCCTAGCTATTCTTTCTACGCGCTGTGACAAAATTTCACAACTCGACTTTGCTCAGGAGCGGAGCCAGGCAACGTTCTTGGGAAGCACCTCAGGCCATTTTTAGCCTTGTTGAGGGTAAAAGAAAAATGTCTGCCAAAAACAGAGTTTTTAAGATAGAACTTAAAACTTTATATGGATGTATAGCTAAATAGTTGGGCAATATGCACACAAAATTTTGTTTATCTGAAATCACTTTACAACGTCAGATCAAAATCAAAATTCAAAATTTGTTTTTTTGCAATAATTTCGGTGCCGGTTTTTCAAATGCAAAACCCGTACCACATATGACGTAGAAGGATGCCCTCTACCTGTGTACCAAATTTCAGCTTGATATCAGGTCGGGTCACGGAGCTATGACCTAAAATGTCAGTGCGCGTACCCTATATCGCAATAGCCATAAAATCAAATTTTTGAAATAGAGTAAATTCAAATGGTTGAAAACGTTCAGAGATAATATTAAATGCACACGAGATCATTCCAGGTGACCCCAATGTCACTGAAGGTCATTTAAGGTCAAAGATCAGAAGTTGATCTGAGAAACGTGTGACCATGACAGTTCCCCTTTTTCATGTCCCTGGCACCGCCTATGCTAACATTATACAAACATTATAATGCGATTTGTACTTCTTTAGCATAGCATGACTAGCAGAAGCCAAAAAAGGGTTTTTACCTTTTTTGTTCATTTAGTTGTTGGAAAACTAATCCTTCTATTTTTGAAACCCTGTGGACGCCCATGAATTTTCTCAAAATTTCAGATTTGCGGACCTATGGTAAAAGCCCTATCCATAATCTCTCGAGTCATGCCAGTTTCATCAAAATTGGTTTATAAACAACGGAGTTATAAGAAATCCAAAAGTACCCTCCATTTTGACATCTTTGCCACCCTGTATCCACAAATTTCGAAATTTTGAAAATTTGTTTTTATAAAAATGTAGTTCACGTGACGGCAAATCGATTGCCGTTTGTTGCGATGAAATCGGACAATTAGTTCTCGAGATCTCAGGGGGGGGCGAATCCGCCCCCCCTGCCGGGAATCGACCATACCGTCTAGCCCTCCGGGAAAAGGGTTAAGAAAAAAGTCCTGCGTTGCAATAAAAAGCGTCAAGCGTTGCTTTATAACTCGTTCAAAAGTCACCCCACTGACTCGTCGGGAAATTTAGCAGTCACGCATTTCACTAACTACAGCCTGTCTCCGTTTAAGTACTTTGAGGAATGATATCCAAACCATTTCATGATAAGGACGGGATCAGAAGACAGATCAGTGTATTCGCATCCTTCTGAAATATTTGATCCGCGCCTGATGAAACGCATCGGCGTTTCAGCCATACAGCAAGGTAAACCTGACGTCGCGTTGATTAACATGACTCCTGGAAATCTGGTCTTTAGCGTGGCAGCTTTGTCGCGTTTTTTCAGGTGTTCCCCTTTCTAATCCCGTGGGTGTGGTCGCTAACATAGCACCACCTCCTTTAACAAGATTAGTATGGTGTGAAGGAATGTTCTCCAAACCCGAGGCGGAATCTCTGCTGCTTCAGTGGTCGTAAGATCAAAGCGAGCAGGGAGGAAATCTGATATTCATGGGATCAATAACTCAATCAGGAGTCCCATGAGGTGTGCATGTATTATGCAGATGGTGTCTTGGTGTCTGGAATGCTAACAAAATGCACTAGTCCTTAGATGGGACAATCCGAAAAAAGAGTCCCATGGGGTTAGCAACTCGACCTATTTCAGGCAGAATCACAGCTGGGTGGAACGGGTAAGCGGTGCATGAAATCCTAGCCTGCCTCGTGCAGACTAATGCGCAATGCTTCGCGGTTGTAAGTTAACTCTTTCAGAACAGAACAGACTTTACGAGGACGGTGAATCGTATCGGGAGAACAAAAGCCCAAAAAGAAATCGCTCTTGTTGGACTGAGGAAAATCAGCGTGACTTTGGCGTTTTTTTTGACGACTGCTGATCGACGCGAAATCTTCCACATTTAACTAGCGCTTTGAGATCACATGGCCAAGTTGAAGTCTGTAGTCTTGAAAATTCATTCCTAAGACACGTCGTGCCTCAAAATTTTACGGTTAGGAAGTTTTAGAGCGATTTTCCACGAACATTCCCTGGTTTTGTATTCATCTGCGTCAGGTTGTCATCTGTAGATTGGCCGCAGACCAATGGATGTCGGCGAAAGACCATTACTGCGCCACAATCGATGGATGCCGTCAGTGTACGGGTTTTGATTAATTACATCGTTCGCACTTATGTGCATTCCTCGGGCAAACGGGTACTAAAAACATAATTAGCGACTTCTCTTTAACCAACCGACTATGTTTTTGAAAAGACGGCAATGGGTCAACATTCTCTTTAAACCATGAGACCAACTGCGGATCCCTAGGTACTTGACACGTGCAGCTGAGTGAGAGACACTTCTTGCTCAGAGTAGTGTCCTTTACGATGCCCTGGGGGTCGAACTGAAGCGGACGTGGCCACGGATCGACCAGATGGAACCGGGAACGCCATGCTGAATCGCGACCGGGACTCTGCCGGTGTTTTTCGGCATCGGCCTCAGAGCCAGATGGAAGGCTCGCTCGGCCGAGCTGAGGTTGAGATGGAAAACGGAAAGGGCAGGCTGCGCTATCGCTTATGGTAATCTGACTGTTGGCGGAACCTTTTGGCAGGCAGCGTCGAAAAACAAAACACTTTAAAGACGAGGGCCGCGCCCCGCAAAATGGCTCGTGACCAAGAGACTCAAGAAGGCCCTCAAATGCACGGGCTCATCGGATTTGCATAATGGAAGCTGTTGAATGGCTATGAAACAGAGAATGAGAAGAAGAAGGCCCACGTCAAAATATCCCAGAGGAATTCTATAAGACGTGCGGGTAGCTGAGCAACAGGGCTTTCTATGCCAGAGACTTGCAAGCACTAATCATTACGTCGTCTCCGGCATTTCTGTTGTTAGCAGGTGAGCAGGTCACATCATGTTCTTATACGGTAATTTGTAAGTATTTTTGTTAAACGTGCAAGGCTGTTTAGACTGCATGCTATTTTGTTCCCAAGAGGCAATGACGGCTTAGTGTAATTTCAATGCGATGGCTGCTAAATTTCATGGTAAGTTCAACCGTTTGTGGGAATACATCACATCGTCGGCCAGTCGATAGCACCCCGTTGAATGTCCGATTTTTGTCCTCATGAAATGAACGTAAAACATATCACCTTTAATTGAAACGTCCAATGCCAGGAGGGGGAGGGGCGTCTGAACACCCCCTCGGGTTTTCCGTCATAGCGGAAACCGGAATAGCACGGAGCCGCCAAATTTATTCTACCTTTTCTACCATCCATTGCATATATCCTATCAAGAATTTGGCCCTGGATCAAGCCTCAACCTCGAAAAAAACTTCAACCCCCATAACTTTTTGAGGGTTGGACCGAGTTCGCAAGAACTTGCAGGAGCTATAACATATGGTAGAAGGAACATCTTGTGTATTTCAGATTCTTCGGAAAGCTCCAGGTCAGTGACCTAGGTTCAGGTCAATTCTGGTGAATGGTGACACTGAGAGTGGCGTCACGGGCGACAGCGTCACAAGGAGTGATGTTCCGGGAAGTAATATCGCCAGTAACGGCACCACAAAAAGTGGCGCCGCAGGGAACGTTGTCCGGGGAGTGATGTCTCTGGAGAGGTGTGACAAGAACACGTGTCAAACGGAGCAGCGTCGCATCGCAAGGAGCGCCCGCTGCCTGGTGACGTCGCAGACTCCGTCCGGGGTTTTGCGGGCGGGCGCCGCCTGAGCGTGGCCGTCGGCGACAGGTCAGACCGCCGCGAAATTACGTCTCCCGCCCGCAAACAGGCGCAAAAACGCGCCTCGCATCGCTGATTGCCGGACATCGCGACCCGGGCGGAGAGACTGCCAGGGAGCGGGGTAAACAGGCTCCCGAGACCCGGCATCCACGGTGTGTTTGCCAGACGGCGAACGAATGTTGCAAGCCTGAAGAGGCCAAGCAGAGCAGCGAGCTCGGAGTAAGTGTGCGGCAGCATTCATTTCGTGGCAAAGCTGGTTTAGGTGTTTTTATGTCTAGGCAGCGTCTGTATGGTCCTCATGTAAGCGGAACAACACATCATGGACACACCTCATCCTATCCGACAAGTGCGAAGTTTCTGCTGAGCGTTCAGGAAAGGCCACACCAGGCAGGGGATAATAGCCTATAGATCGCACAAAATTGATAACGTGGAGCACCGCATGGGCGTCTACATGAAGTTTCATCGATGAATTTCCAGGCTGCCAAAAGAGCTGCAACAAGCCCCGACGTTTTTTGAAATATTTTTGTTTTACACATATAAAGGGTTGATGACTGTCCCGAGTGCATCTGCTCTGCTCCTGGAGCCTAGCGCCGTTCGTTCTCTATCAGTGCTTCCGGCCAGAATCGCCAGACGCACGACACAAGCTCCGCGACACCGGCTGCTGTCGCAGGAGGCGGCCTGTCCGGCCGACTGCCCGGCTGCCGGGCTGTGTTCAGTCTCCCGGCGGTCTGTCCGGCCGACTGTCCGGCCGCCGGGCTGTCTTCAATCTCCGGGTCTGATGAGCTCGGCCTCGGCTGGCGGCCCGGGCCGCGGCCGGCGGCCCTCCGCTCCAAACTCTGCAAAGATCCCACCGCTGTAAACTCTGCAGGCGTCCCTCCGCTGTAAACTCTGCAGGCGTCCCGCCGCTGTAAACTCTGCAGGCGTCCCTCCGCTGTAAACTCTGCAGAGATCCCACCGCTGTAAACTCTGCAGGCGTCCCTCCGCTGTAAACTCTGCAGGCGTCCCTCCGCTGTAAACTCTGCAGGCGTCCCTCCGCTCAAAACTCTGCAAAGATCCCACCGCTGTAAACTCTGCAGGCGTCCCACCGCTGTAAACTCTGCAGGCGTCCCGCCGCTGTAAACTCTGCAGAGATCCCACCGCTGTAAACTCTGCAGGCGTCCCACCGCTGTAAACTCCGTAGACATCCCATCGTTGGCAACTCCGCAGACATTGCTCTACTGTAAACTCAGCAGACACCCCGCCGCTGCAAACTCCGCAAACGTCTCACCAAACTCCGCAAACGTCTCACCAAACTCTGCGCACGTGCCGCCGCTGTGAACTCTGCAGATATCCTGGAGTCCGGCCAGGCCGGGCCGGACAGCGGGCCTGACGACTCCTCGTGATGCGTGATGGCCTCTCGTCTGGCTGCGGCCCTGCTGAGGACCAATATGCGCTCTGCTGAGGACCAATTTGCCCCGACACGAGCCGAGGATCTCGCTGAGAACCGAATTCCCCGCTTGCCCGTCCGCACCAGTGACGAGGCGTTTCTGAACAGTGAAGCCTGCGGTGGGCCGATGCTGCATGTGCTTTGTCGATTCCAGTGCGTACGTGGGATCACTTACGGCGCGGAGCATTCGAGGCTGGACGAAGGCGCAGGACACGAATGTAGCTGTTGTTGGAGTAACTTGAATGACTTCATTTATTTGATTTAAACACCTAATTGGTTCGCACAACGTTACCCATGTCTGTTAAATCGATTTCTGCTTGTATTATGTCAAAACTGTTTTGAACGAACAAACGAAAGTTGCTTATTTTTCCGGTAAATGATTCGCCCTTAACATGTGTTTCTAAGTGAGAGAGCCTAGCTGAAATCTGTAATTGTGGACAATGGTTTATAATGTACATTGTTTATTATTTCTCGAAGGTCTTTGCTAGCAAAGTTCCAAAGCGATTAGAGAAGTTCCAAAGCTATTAACGCAGTTCGGAAGCGATTTCCCGCGAATTTCTCTTCTGTTCTCTTTAGACGTGTCCTATTGCTAGTTATCACATAACGTCAAGAGCGGACGCAAACGCTTATTGCGCCATGGACGGGCAACATCAGAACAGTTTACAATTCGTTGAATTTTCTGGTGTTCCCAGGCGTTTCTAAGTGAAGGAGTGCTGAAATCGTGATCGGCCGTATTTGTTCGACCAGCCGGAGGTATTTCGTATTTCTGAACGACCGAGCATTCTCTTCGAATAAAAAACGTTATAGATTTCAAAATAGAAGAAGGGAATTCGGATGCCGGGGCCTCCTACAACCCGCAGAAACACGACCTCCAGCTGCCAAACCCACAAATAGACCACTGGACGCAAGGTGGCTGCAGATCTTCGGTCTCCAGGCTTGGCAGTGGTGGGGCGCATCTAATGGGCTTGTCGGTTATCATTGCCGGTACACACAGTAGCACTCCTAGGTCCCTCTAATCGCAGGATATGACTAACCTGGATTTTCATACCATTTCCAGGGTTCCAAGTGAGCTCTCTTCTCGGGATTCTGCATTGATCCGACCCATGCACGCCATCCAAGAACTTTCAAGCCCTAACCTTTGGCCCTCAGGCTCAGGCTGACAGATATTAGAAACTTGAGCCTGACGCAGCTGCCCCATACATGTCTGCGACGGCAAAATGACCAGCCGCTGCGTGAAAATCTTCGCAGGCAGGCAGGGGAACATTCACTAGAACAGGAGTGGACGTCTTGGGATGATGCAAGACAGCCTGAATCCAAATGCGCCTCCAAAAGTGCATGCACCTTCGTTTGCAGCTTCCTTCTCACGCCTTCTGCACAAACATAGGACAAAAAGAAAATTCACAGGTTGCGGACATTCGCGATGCTGTACTCTGATGCAGCCTATTTTAGGTTTCCTGAAGTCGCGATAACGGCATATCGGGATACCGGTATGTCGCAATGCCGGGATACTAGAATACTGAAACTCAGGAATGCTGGGATGCACGGATATCGGAACAGAGCAGCTGACATATTTAGGCACTGCGCTTTTGCAGGATTTGATCAGGGCCTTTACAGGTTCGGTACTGCATTACTCCGTGAAACATCAAACAAGAATTCCACCCCGCGTTCACAGAATATATTTTACAAATCAGAAGATTTAACGAAAACGCCCTAACTTGCCGGATACTGCAGTCGTAACAGCTTTATGGCGTTTCAGCCTGTTTTTATATCAACCGGCTTTTTAACTGACCTGTTGCTGTGGTCAGTAATTGCTTTATTAATTAATCAAGGCCAGGATAATAGAGGGTGAAATGTCATCGTCACGTTTTATGGCGCTGTCAGTGCCCGCAAATGCGCGTCAGACGAACTTGAGCTCTTAGCATTGATAAACGACATCACAGTAATGAACGGCGCAAACTACTCTCTAATCTCTTCAAAGCGATTTTGAGGTCATTTAAGATCGGTGAGCTCACTTGGCTTTACAAAGGCCGCTGACCTTTCCAACTCCGATGTCACGTCAATCAAGTGTCCAAATAGTACTGCATCGACTGTGGAGGGAAACAAGATGTGTCTCACATAAGAACGATCTGCGAGCTATCGAGAATGACGCCATAAGTCGATGGTCTTACGTGACGTGGCAATGATTTTGAGCTCTGAAAGACAAGCGGAGACTATGCAACATTTGCCACTGAAAGTTCCAGGTTCTTGACGCGTGTCGTTCACAGATAATCAATAAAGCTAACACGGGAAAGGTGGCAACCACTCCAGTCGCCTGGCAAGGGTTAAAAGCAAACTATGAAAAATTAACAATGAACAGGTATTACCGGGTTATTTGCTCCGACAGACAAGAAAGAATTTAATCGAGCGGTTTGGCGAGCCAAAACCTCTTCAGACCAAAGTAATAAAAAAACAAACAAGAGCTTCGTAAGCCTCGAACAGAAATAACATCGGCTTCGAATCACAACATCTTAAGGATTCTTGCAAAACGGCGGGTTGTGATCCTTGTAAGGCCCGCCGGTACATCAAATTACGTGCTGCTTGCAATAATGTCACCGTGGGCGAATAATGGCTAAAGCAAATCATGCCTAATAACACCAGTGTTCCGGGTGCAGCCCTTCATTAATTTGATAATTAATGACTATGGCTGCCCATGCAGCATTTGGAACCGTGTTGGTCGCCGGAAACGTCCGGTAAAGGCGACTTCCACCTGCAGTATCCATGTCAATGAACGCGAAATGACACGGCATCTGGAGACATAAAGTGAGTGCACGCTTTTACCGCCCGTGCCCGCATGCGTCGCTCCTCGGGTGTCGTGACGGTTCCGGTGCCCAGTGTGCAGAATTTCCAGGCGCTTACGGAACAGAGAAAAGTGCTGGCGAATATCGATAGCCTGACCTTAAAACCGCACTTTAAATGCCAAACGATTTCCGTCGTCCACGGGAGCTGAATAGTTTTGCATCGATTGCATCTGTATCGCATGCCGTCGCCTCGTAGATCCGAATTATCGCTGCAAAACGCTCATTTAACTCGATAAAATGGATAAAGCGGGCAGTCAGCCCGACAACAAGTCAGCGGCAGGCCAAGGAGCCAAAAAGAATGTTTTGCGTAACACAGACTGAACTTCATCGATCAGGTCCCTGGGCCGACAGAATCGGACATATTGTGTCTGTGGCCACGTGCTGCCGCGGCTGGGGCCGCTGGAACAAGGTCCACAACTGCTGCTCGCCGCACTCACACTGCCCGCGCTGTTCTGCCTGTGTGTTTGTCTGTCTCTGCCGCTGTCCAAGGGTGACAGACGCTGTCCGTCTTGTCCGTCGCTGTCCCTGCCGTTGCCAAGGGACGGCAGAAGTTAGGAGTATGACGTGGCATGGAAAGAATCTTTTGAAGACTGATAGCCACCCCGCCCCCCTGCAATGAAGACGTTCCGCGCTATATGCGACTGCCTCCGCCGCTGTCCGCGTTGCTGCCGGTGTTCGCCGATGGTGGTCCAAGCCTGACCGCCGGGCGGCGTCGGTCGACCGGCCGACGATCCGGCCATTCCGGGACCCTCGAACGACGGGGGACGGGGGGGGGGCGGACACTCGATGAAACGGAGGGCCGGGGGCGGCGAGACGTCCTCCAGTCGTCAGAGACACCTAATTAGGCCGTCCAGGCTTTGGCATGCAGACCGCCGGCTGCGAATCATCGGGGCTGAATGCGCCGCGGGGCAGAACGGCCCGGCCGCAGAACTGGGACCGCCGACGCCGCTCAGAAGAGACATTAGCAGCTTTGAAATGCCGAAAATTTATGGTAATGTATTCGGTCATTAAGTCCCGGGGTGCTCAGGGCCGAGATCATATCCAGAGACTGTGAATTATGGCCGTGTTGGAGGGTTTCGCGTGATCGGGTATTTTTCTCTTGGCTGGGACCTTTTAATCAGGATTCCCGCAGTCTTAGTGGAATTCGCCGCTCCGGACAGCTGCCACCGTGGAGTCCAAAAGCGCCCTGCATAGGTAGCGGTGTGCTGTGGGCAGAGATTTGGTGGGTCCGATTCACGTCCACGCACCGCCATCGATGAGGCTTCCACGCGGGAGGCGCCCTATGACGTGCCGAAGAGGTCTTAAAGACGCTTCGTCTGAATGACGGTGTTCAGCCTGGCCGTCACGCGGACTTCAAACTCGCATTGGCGCAAGATGAGATGGTGGTGCGCAGACCGAGTAAGCACGCCCATGCCGTGCCGATCCGTCGGCACCGATCTGTTTCGCAGAGCGCGCTGTCTTCACCTTTTGTACTTGCGTCTTGCGGAACCACTAAAAACCATGGCGCAATGCTGATGCAGCTCTTCAGGGAACAAACACAAAACCATTATTGTCTAGTGTCAATGTAATTCTTTTTGCGTCTTACCCTAAAGCGTGGATGCCACGCATATTTCGCAAGACATTTCGATCCAACAAAAGGCCGCATGTGTTCATTGGGTTTGCGCCCGCTAGAACGATATCACTCAGTGTCTTATATATAGATACATACATACGCCTTGTGCACAGACACACATACTCATACGCCGACACCTACGATTAATGTTCACAATCGCGTATAAAACAGCCAGCAATATGTCTCACTTTGTCCAGGCTAAATGGTGTGAAGCTGAGTGACGTACCCATGGTCTCTGCCGTATTTATCTGAGTTCCTCTTAAGCGCTGTTAAGAAGGCACTTTCCGTTACATTCTCTGGTAATTTATTTCACAAAGCTACGATTCTTTGATTAAAGAAACCTCGTCTTGCAAATGCACTTTTCTTCGCTTTCGTCAGATTACATTTACGTCCCCTGGTTCTGCCTGGTCCTTACATCCGAAACATGCCTCTAGCATCTTACTTATCAATGCCTTCCAACAGTTTGAAGGCCTTCATGATATCTTCCTGTAGCGCCTGTATATAAAGAATGTAGCGCCTGTAGTATAAAGAATGTAAACTTAGCCTAGCGAGTCTCTCTGAACATTTCACCCCCTCCATTCTCTTTATCATTCCGGTTGCACTGCGTTGAACATTCTCTATCATGCTCATGTCTTTTTTGTACTCTGAAGACCATGGCTGAAAGTGGTATTTCAAATGTGACCTTAACATGCCCAATATAGCGGTATAATTACCTCCTTATTTTAACATGAAACGTTCCTATGAATCGCGCCCAGCATCCTAGACGGACACGTGCCGGCTTCTAGACGTTGCTTCGAGAATTTAAGATTATTGCTTGTTATCACACTCAGGTCCTTTTGTTCTTGAATATCCTGTAGCACATTGTAATCCATTTTGTTCATATGTTTCTTGTTTTTTTTTTGCTTTTTTGCGACGCAATCATAGTACTTTGTGTTTGGCATAAGTAAATGGCATTTGCCAAGTATGTGCCATGCTATAAGTCCACCAAAATCTGTCTGCAACATTCCAGCATCACCACCATCGACTCTACTGACTACTTTAATGTAATTAGCAAATTTGGAGACTCTGCTCCTTACACCAACATCTCTGTTGTCCACAGAAATGATAAACAGTAAAGAACTTATCACTGAAGCCTGGGGAGCCCTACTGAAAACGTTCTCCCATTCTGAGTGAACGTCGTCTAAAACCAAATGCTGCTTTCTCTGATAAAGCCAGGTTTCAGTCCATCTATAGACCGATTCTGCAATCCCGTGGACGCCCAGCTGGATCATTACCCTTTTGTGCGGAGCCCTGCCGAGGGCCTTACTGAAATCTAAATATACCACACCAAGCGGATTACCATTATCTTCGGCTTTTGTTACATGCTCAAGGAGTTCCAGAAGATTCGTGATACGTGATCTTCCTGTTCGAAATCCATGCTATCCATGGTATCCCGTATCTCATTATGATGGTCTAAATGTGTCTGCACGAAGAGTTTATGATTTTTTCCAATATTTTGCAGACAAGAGACGTCAAGCTTTTAGATCTGTAATTTCCCAAATCGTATTTGCAGTCCTGCTGAAAACTGGCAAAACATTCGCGCATTTGCAGTCTTCAGGAATTTCCGAATGCTGCAAAGACCTGTTAAAGAGTATACACAACGGTACTTTTACTTGCTCCTCCGTTTCCGCCGATATTCTTGCAAGTACGCGATCTGGTCGGTAGCTTTGTTTACTTTCAGATCGCATAACCGCTTCTTGATAGTGTTAAACGATATTTCAAGTGTACTTCTTTTCTTTATTTGATTACAATAAGCATCTGGAAACTGAACATTTTCCAAAGACTCCTTAATGAAAACAGACGCAAAATGGGCACTAAAAGCCTTCACCGTGGCTCTACCTTCATCTATTATTAAATCATCTGCCTCCAAAGGCCCGATATCTGAGCGTTTTGCGTTATTAATTTGTAAAAACTAAAAATCCTTTTTATGTTAGCGGAACAAGGTCTGGCCATGTTTATCACTGCTGCTCTTTTTCCCCGTCGTACTCAAGTATTTAGATCATTCCGTACCCGTTTTTAGCGCTTATCATTAACAAATGACCAGTCGGCTTAGAAAGTTCTTAATGCTGCCTTTTTGTCCTATTAGTTGATTTGGTTTTTTGCTGAGCCATACTGGCCCCATCGTAATATGATTTTGTTAATGTCTTGTCTTATTGTCTTATTTTGTAACTGTCGTTTTCGCTGTCCGAAGCATCTCTTTAAATCTCGCATATATCACATGGACACTCTCTGCACCCAGTTCAAGATCCCACTGTACTGCAACGAAAATCGTACGCATGCGATCATAATCCCCTTGTGATAAATTTGGTACCGGTACGTGTGCACGCTGAATGTGTTACCACTGAACTGCACACCGTGGATTGCGTCTTGATGTCACATCTGTGCGTTTAAACTGTTTAGAGGCTGCCGGGGTCATTCGTAAACAATAGTCCCGTCGTCAGGCGGTTCGGGGTCAAACCGGACGTACCAGGCAGGGTCGCGGTACCGCGTCGCCGGCGGAGGATGACCACCCCGCCCTGGATCCTGTCCGAGGCTGAGCGATTTGCCGTCCCCTCTTTCCGCCTCCGTTCCGCGGAGAGCACACGCTCTGGAGGGGGGAGAGAGCTGCTGGCTGCGGCTGAAATCTCCCCACGGCAGTGACGGGGGCCGGGGTCGAGAAGCGGGCGGACAGAGGGACAGAGGGCGGAGCGCAGCCGACGGCGAGACAGAGGCACGCTTATCACGATCCATTGCATCCTACACAAACACCACCGCCTCATGCTCAGCCCCGCTGCAGGACCTCATCTCTTCCCATCTGACCTCAGCCCTGACCTCAGTTCACTCCCCGTGACCTCAGTCCTGACCTCATCTCACCCCGTCTGATCTTAGTCTTGGCCTCACGTCACCCCGTCTGACCTAAGCCCTAACCTCACCTCACCCCGTCTGACCTCGGCCCTGACCTCACCTCACCCCGTCTGACCTAAGCCCTGACCTCACTTCACTCCGTCTGACCTCGGCCCTGAGCCCTGACCTCACCTCACCCCGTCTGACCTCAGCCCTGACCTCACCTCACCCCGTCTGACCTAAGCCCTGACCTCACCTCACCCCATTTGACCTAAGCCCGTGCCGCACGACATCAGCTGACCCCGCCCCAGCCGCCGACGCATCAGCGGCTGGTCAGACGGAGCTAGCTCAGCGGCCGAGACAAAGAAGACAGACGATAACAAACAGGCATTGGTGATTATTAGCACAGTGGTTTACGACTTATCTAAAGAGCTGGAAAATACGGCGGGTTTTCGAAATAAAGCGCATACACGGCGCTAACTCGGCGGCCGGCCAGACGGCAGTAACTCAGCGGCGGCCATGGCGGCGCGCGCCCGCCGCGCGCCGCTGACGAGGTGCGCCTCGTTCGCCGCGCGTCACCAGCTCGTTCGGCCCGCTCGGCGCCGATCTTAGCGGCGATATTTAACGCCCGCTTTCCGGCTGCCAGCCGCGACTTATCGCCCCGGGTCAGACCAGCCGAGGTCATGTCGGCGCTCCGAAGCACGGCACTGAGCTCGCCGTTCTTCGACATTCCGTCGACCTTCGCCCCGGCGTCCTCCGTCAGCTGACTGGTCACCAGTGGTCACGCCCGGAGGGAGAAACGAAGCGGCCTGTCCAGCGTGGCAACAGAACGGCATGTGACCTGAAGAACGTTAACCAACGTGATGGAGAAGCAAGGAGACAAACAGCAACGAACAGGCATTGGTGGTAAGTGACATAATGTTTTGTTACTTGTCTAAAGAGCTGGGAAATACGGTGGGTTTTAGAAATGAAGGACGGACATGAGGCAGCGTGGAACATCGAAACAATTTTTGAGTTCTTTCTACTCATTTTGGTGCGAAGCATTAATCAACTGTGCCAGTACTCGCATGCAGTAGCACCCTGTCTGGTTGCCACATTGTGGGAAGAAGACTTCGTAAATAGAGAAGAAATGCCTATCCTCACGGTTGTGATGGCGACATTTACTTGTCGCAACGTTAGGCTTTTGTGTTGTCTTTGGCTTCGAATACCTAAATGTCTTTGGTCCCGCATATCTTAAGTATCTAAAATGAGTCGCTCTGCGAGACTGGTTGTTTAAAGATTGAAACAGACTGATATCACAAAAGACCGGGCTAAATTTTTGTTACAAAATGTTTTATGCACACAAGGGTAACGCACCAGATTTATCAGGTGATGGCTGCCCAATCCAACGAGACGTTAGTTCCTAGGCTTGTGGTTCAAAACCATCAGAAAGGTCCGGGGTCCATACGAAGCTCTCATTTATTAAACACCTTATCTACTGGTCGGCCAGTGACGAGATGAATAACGGCAAGGCAAGTGTTTCGGCAGACATTCACTGCGTTTAAAGTGTGTGCTGGTTTCGCGAATTTAGGCGTCATTTCTTATTATGCATTTTTGGTTTTTGCTGCATTTCTTATGGTGAAACCACACGGAGTCGTTTGCAGGGAAAAATTTCCGTTATCATCCTTTTCGGAAGCCCAGTCTTCGTCCGTGCTGCCCACTTTCTTGTTTGTCCAGCTTGAGAAACTGATCCTCATTGAATATTTCAAAAACCGTGATAAATGGGAATTTCTGGAGTTCCATGCTGTAGCGATACGCCAGTGGTCTGAATTAACTCAGAAAAAAGACGCTTACGGCGTCTGAAACCTCCCCCTCCTGCGATAGGTTTCGGAATACCTAGGCAATAATGGTTAAATAATGGACTGCCAATTTTTTCTGTCCCGGGTTTTGTCTGCATAGCCGCCTTTTCCATTCCTCCGATAGACGAGCAGCGAGTCGTGAACGGCCAAGTCGTGCGGTAGCATCACATCTTAATTCATCAAGGTCTGAACGACACGACGTGACCTCAGACGGAACTGCACATCACGTACAACTCGCGGCCGGCCTGAGGCCGCAGCAGGCCTGCCCCGGGGCCGCCGCCGCCGCTGGCGCCGTCCCTCTGCGCCGACGGGCCATCAGAGGGTGATTAGCCGGCCCTCGGCCGGCCACGGCTGGCGGCCTCCCAGACGGCGGCGGCGGCGGCCGCCTGAGCGCGGCCATTTCCTGCACTCCCCATCCGGCGGCCCTCCTTCCTCTTCCGCCGTTCGCACCGGGCCCGGGCGGCTTTGTGTCGGCGTCGGCCCGGACCGGGCTTCTTTGTCGGCGGCCGTCCCGACGGCCCGCGGTGTTCGCCGCCCGACAAGCACGGCCGGCCTTTGTTTCTTACCCCCCCCTCCCCTCCTTCTCGTCGAGAATGCGTGGCGGAACCGTGCGGGGATGTCGGGATACCGGAGTGCCGAAAGGATTTGGCTGTTTCCCGCTATGAGCGGAAAATGCGTCATCTCCACGCGCATAACAGCAGCCAACAACAGCGTGCAAAAACGCTGAGCCCGATGTCAGATTAGCGAAACTCCTTTGCGCTGCAAACAATCCTTTCTTATTGTTATCGTGCTAAAACGAGTGTGCAAGACTTGCATATTTGCATTTCTGTATGCATCTCAGTATGTGATTTTCAGCAATAATGTACCGCAGTGCCGATGTAACAGGCAAAGTTGCGCATTACGTAACTTCACCGGCTCAGGTGTTATCCAATAGCGCGCCGGCACCGAAGCGGCAGGCAGTTATCGGCGATATCCGGCTGCAAAGCAGCGCAATATTGCACCGAGCCTTCTCTCATAAAGCCTGTTTTTCTCGACCGTGAATGGGCTCCGTTCAGACATCATTGGAAGTCGGCCGGCGAGACATAAAAAATAGGGCGACAGCCGGCAGTTACGACTGAGGCGGCGCTGCTACCCTGCTAGAGTCGCCTCTGGGCCTCAGGCTGCAGGCAGCGCACTGTTCAGCGTAGTGCAAACTTTTCTGGTTGCGTTGTCTGCCGTTGTGAGGTGCTCGTTCGCCTTCCTGCAATTAGCGTTCACTGTGTTTTGTTCTCGCGCTCGTTTTGCGACAAACAGTTTTAATTGGTTCCACTGCCAATCGCAAAATTTTAGGAATCCAGCCACCAGAATGAAAAACAAGTGTTGCTGCATGATAAAACAGATTTCCCCTCGTGTCTCACCAAAATGATGATGTTCTTGTGAAGAACAGAACGGAACACTTACAACGGGAGCAATTTCAAATATGCTCAATGCTCAGTTTCTTTTGAACAGTTGCCTGAGGATTTTTTTATAGTAATTTGCGTAAAAGTCAGAGATAATGAAATGGGCACATAAGTACCACGTACATTTTATTAATTGTATGCAGTACTAAATGTCATTGCCAACCAATATTTCAACACTGCTATAACAATGTATCGACGTCGAAGTGTCATTATGGTTATAGCACAGTACACTGATGCACGATGAGCACAACACAGCGCAACACAATGATTAATGGTGATGATAAGTAGAATGGCTGCAACAGTGTGGCGAAAAGCAGCAGAAAACAGTGAGGATTCCGCAACACAATATCGGATAGGAATCTCAGCACCGTACAACAATAAACGGGTTGTTGAGTGCAGCACAGCACACGGACAGCGAATATTGCAGTGGCGTACGTGAAACAATGATACACACCAAGGGACGAAGCCTTTTGACAAGAAAACTAAGTGCAGCGAGGCTTGCTCCATTGTTCGAAAACGGAAATAGTAATGATTCTCAGCCAGTGACCGTGGGCTGATACCGGCGCAACAGGGGGAAGATCTCCCTGAGGGTCTCCTTAAAATGCCCTTCTGTCTCTAATCCCTACCACATTACCACAAACATTGCTTTCTTGGTAATGTCTTCTGCTCGTCCGTCAAATTAGATTTAGAATTCGAAAAATGTTCGCCATTTTCTTCCTCACAGGAACATTGCAGCAGCAGAGGCTGGAACTGACTAGGGAATTATAAGCAGGCCGCCAGTGAATTAAGACAGTAGACGCGCAAATATGGTATACAGTAAAATGTAAGGTGTTGCATTGTGCTGCTGTTCTGGTCTTTGTAATTCACGCCTTTAGTTCTTTTCAACTATTTTCACGCCTCTGTGGCGAAACTCTAGCTGTCAGTTACTCAGACGATACGATCTTGGTACAGAGTTCCTGCGTGTAATTAGACACTCGTAGGATGAACTATGCCAAACAGCCAGCGAAAATGTGTAATTAGTGTAGGTAACATTTTTTCAGGTCGTGACGCCTTGCTTAAGATATCAGCGAGTCTTCAGGGATGTGACTACTGACCCTGGACTATCAAAAATATGTGATCAAAGCAAAGCATGCGACGACTCAGGAAGTAACTAAAACGTGAGCCAAGTGAACGTTAACCGTTTGGCATTCTGCACTGGCTGAATGAAGTGCAATACGATTCTGGACGGCGAAGAGCTGGCCGCCGGGAAGCAGTGTGACGCCCACTCGGACGCTGTTACGGGTCTGAAGGTCCTCAGAAGCGGCCGGGAGCGCCGGTCCGCCGGTCTCAGCTCTCCCCCCTCCACACACACGGGGGGCCGGTACTGATCGGACGGGACCACCAGAATACCAGCCCCTCAGACGGCCCGCCCGCCGCCGATGAAGTGAGAGGCTGGGTGAAGACGACCGCTGTCGAACTGCCCATTGATCTTCTGTGGATGTCACCAGCGGTGGACTGCAGTGCGGGATAATGGACCCTTCTCGCCTATTTTCTCTCTTGGTTTAAAACCGCAGACGTCCTCCTCGTTCGGGAAACTGACTGTCACGAGGCCACCGTTTCCCTATATGCCTTACCATCCCCATATCCGTCTGAGTCAGCTATTCTCGTGAATGGGAGCTGTTCGACGTTCAGGTGCAGCCCGGGGTTGATGAAGCTACGGCAGCGCTGGAGCAAGGACAAGCCTGCGGAGCTGCCGGTGCCGGAGACGATGGTGGATGGTGCCGGTGTACGGACGAGGCAGGGTTGAGTAGAGCCTGAGGTTGGTCTGGGCTCTGTTGGAATCGGAAGGACTTAGGCTGACGTTGACGTGGTGTCAGGCCGTCGATTGGCGACTTTACCGGGAGCGCGAGCTGAGACCATGAGAGAATGACTGTCGGATGGAGCACGAAGACTGTGTGGAGGAGAACAGATTTAGCCGCAGCCGCCGAAGAAGGCGCCTCGCTCTGAAATCGCTCATCAAAATGGCCGACGGGAGCGGGACAACAGGCGTCTCTTGCGATGTGATTCCTCATATTTAGGTGGATGCTTGTTTACCAACCCCATTTCCCAAACTTTTTTTGCTTTCCTGCAGAAATAAGACTGACGATTGAATCAGAGACGACTGAAAACATCCCGGACGTTATCTTTGTTTTTGTTGTTTTTTTTTTTGTTCCTGGGCTTTTTTTCCAGGTGCACTTTCGCGAAATCTTCCTGCGACACAACATACGATACGATTCCATGGCATTTATTTTTGTTTCACATACGCTACCGGCAACGGAGATGATTAAAAGTATTCATTGGGAATGGCAGTAACAAATATTAACGGCAGTGCTGTCAACAACAACGTAACAACTCAACATCTGACAGAACAGACGCACATAACAACACACACTGGGCTCCTTTTGATTGGTATGCATGCCAGCGTCATTCTAAATTGGTCTCAAGAAAGCAAAGAAAGTTGTAAAAGTTTGGCGAATAATTCGTAACGATCGCAACCACTCCATACGTTGCAGAATCAACTGCAACTACTAGCACGATAACCTATTCCGTTCGTCGGTTAAAAGCCGATTGTATGCTATAGCAGCGTTCAAAAAACAAGCCCGGAAGAGCAATGCCCAAACTGCAACGCATTCGCGCTGTCACGTGGCATGCGACACTACACCGATTGCTCCGACGTTCCTACTGCGACTGAGACTGACCGGAGCACTAGCACCACCTATTCAAAGTGTACCGAGCCTGGCTCCACCTTCTGGAAGAGGGAGATCGGGCAAGCAGGATAGACGGCGCCACAATCGCTGCCGAGCGTGCCGTGCTCTTCGGCCTCCAGATAGTGTTTCAGATCCTCGTGGTGTCCGTTGGTGTGACGCGGCCTGCTCGAGAAGGAGACCAGATTCATCGGACTGCTCACGCACTTTCTAGTACGCAAGTTCATAGTCAGGATAAACCGAGAAAAAGCGGTGATTATCAGGCGCATCAGCTCAGCTGACAACTCTCCGTTACCCCCCAGCTTAACAGCATCCCGTTGAAGCACCGCCCAACGTACCAGCGCACGATTCGTTAACGGCATATTTTGACCCGTTTCAAGTAATAAAGCCCCGTTTCCATTCTTCACTTAAGTGGTTTCCTCTATCACTGATAGCACGGAACTGAGAAAGAAATCACGGTATCACCATTCAACAAAACATTGTTGTATGGCGCAAACGTATGGTCCTGTCACGCTTAGTCTTTGTATTGTCTCTGTTGACCGCCAGAGCATCCATTTTGAATTAAGGAGCCGAAATGTTAGCGCGAAAAATCCGGAAACGTAATGAAATAAATTTTAAACAATGCCCTAATCATCATCCTATTTCGGTCACATTCCCGAAACTTTCCTCGGTTTATGATGATTCCAAATATCCAACAAATGACACCGGGCCAATTGCGTAACACTGTTAAGTGATTTGAAATGTTTCGTCTGCCGATAAAGTTGAAAAGTTCCGCTTACCATTCTTTTGTAATTATCTCCCAGAATGTCAGATTAGCTGACTCAAATGTTATTTTTCCCACACATCAGCCCAATGCTGAAGGAAATAAGGAATATGGAATACGGAAAATGTAGAAAATATAAAAAATATAGAAAGGAAATATAGAAGATATAGGAAACATAGAAAAAAGGAAATATATCGGAAATATGAACAGAAACATAAATGTAAACAGAACATGAAAACATAAAAAATGTAGAAAAAATATATAACTTGTTCCAAGTTTGTGTGTCTTGTCATAAAACAATTTAACACAACGCTACCCCATAACTGATTCTACTACGTCCGTTCAATCATGCCTTCGTCGACGAATGTATAATTGATGTTCATTGTCTGAATTCGTTTGTTTCCTCCAGGTCCAGATTTCAGGTGACGTCAGAATGCCACCGACCGCGCAGGTCCAGCTGGCAAGCAAAATATAAGAATAAAATGACATAAGTTGATAGATGTGCCGCCAATAGTCTGGGCCTTATTTGGCTCGATAGAGCTGCTAAAAATTCGGCCTCCCAGTCTGGGGTCCTTACTGATCTGTTCGTGTCACCAAAATACAGGACTCCTGGGTCTTAAAAGGGCATTTGGCCACTCCACGTCATCCATCTGCTACGCTGGTGCGGGCGCAGCCATCGGTTTGGTAATGGCGTGGCCTACTGCCATCTAAAGGAGAAAAAAAAAACTACCGAAGGCTGGCAGCAATACGGCACGCTCAGATAATCGGCTGTCAGAGGACTCGCTGATGACGTCACGCGTCGGCGAAAACCCAGGAGGTCGTACCAGATTAAGCCCCCGCTGCGACAGGTGATGCGACCAGTCACACCAATGCCCGGCCGGAGACAGTGGCATCAGGGGAGACAACAGCTGCCGAGTGGGAGAGCCGTGCCAGGGGAGACTACAGATTCCGGGTGAGAGAGCCGTGTCACGGGAGACTACAGCTGCCAAATGAGAGCGGTTTCAAGGGAGGACACAAATGCCGAATGAGAACGTTGTCAGGGAAAACTATAAATGCTGAGTGAGGGATGAAATGTCATGAGAGACTAGAACCCCTCAGCGAGATGGCGATGTTACGACGGACAAGAGCCTCTCAGTGAGACGACAGTTTTAGGAGAGGCAAGAACCACTTAGAGAACTGTCAGGTAGGACTAGAGGTACTCAGTGAGACAGTGGTGGGCTTCGTAGAGTCCACAGCTGCTCGATGACAGGAAGCTGTTCGTAACCCGCCAATGAATGAAGCACAGCTGTGTGACGGATGCTGTACAGTCAAGTTGAATAATGCGTGCGAAATTCCAAACCCTGCTCAGCTACGTGTGATCGATAGGTGTAGATCACAAATGTGCCGCAACTCCATTTTCCACCATATATGGGCTCGTATGCATACAGTTTTACGTCTGAAAACCACGTACAACAGTTGATGTGGGACACGATTTGACAAAGTCTGAAACTGTCATTCAAACGTTCACATCAGATAAAAACGGGAGTAGCAACGCTGAAGGTTGCACGATTTCAGTTCCATGGTAGCCGGATGTGTAAATTTCACACATGGAGGGATGACGAATGACAGGATGAGTCATTTTCTGATTCAAAGACACGATCGAAAGGGGAAGATATGAGATTTTATATATATATATATATATATATATATATATATATATATATATATATATATATATGTCAGCGAAATGCGTCAGACTACTTTAATTTTCATATGTTTCGTTAAACAAGACGGCTGTTTCGACTTTCACCAGCTTCTGGAGTGTTTTCCCAGCGATTCAGGCGGTCGCTTTCCACATCATTGAAAGTTTCGATATTTAGGTTTACAAAAACGCCCACACATTACAGACAATGGCATTTCATAAGTACAATGACTTTCCAAAAATACGTTTTTCATCTTCGGAATGAATTCTTATCGGGACGGCATGCAAAGGCAAGTTAGAAATATGTAAGTGCCACACGCGTCTTAATTACTTACGCACTTTCAGAATCAGGTTCGACATCTACATATTTAGAACAAGTACACATACACATATTACAGCTACCGCGTGAGACAGTGGTGTCACGGGAGATTACAGCTGCCAAGTGAGACAGTGGTGTCACGGGGGACTACAGCTGCCGAGTGAGAGAGCCGTGTTACGGGAGACTACAGCTGCCGAGTGAGAGAGTGGTGTCACGGAAGACTACAGCTGCCGAGTGAGAGAGCCGTGTCAGGGGAGACTACAGCTGCCGAGTGGGAGAGTGGCGCCACGTACGTGAGACTACAGCTGCCGAATGAGAGCGGTGCCAGGGGAGACTACAGCTGCTGAGTGAGGGAGTGGTGTCATGAGAGACTAGAACCACTCAGCGAGATGGCGATGTCACGACGGACAAGAGCCTCTCAGTGAGACGACAGTTTTAGGAGAGGCAAGAACCACTTCGAGAACTGTGTCAGGTAGGACTAGAGGTACTCAGTGAGACAGTGGTGGGCTTCGTAGAGTCCACAGCTGCTCGATAACAGGACACAGGTGGAAGCTCCTCGTGACCCGGAAATGAATGACGCATCCCCGTGTGACGGACGCTGCGCGGGCCAGTTGAATAATACATGCGAAATTCCAAACTGTGCGCAGCTACATGTGATCGGTAGGTGTAGATCATAAATGTGCCGCAACTCCATTATTCGCCACATATGGGCTCCTACGCACGCAGTTTTGCATCTAAAAACCGCGTACATCAGTTGATGTGGGACACGATCTGACACAGTTCGAAAATGTCATTCAAACGTTCACATCAGATGGAAGCGGGAGAAGTGACGTTGAAGGGTGCACGATTTCAGTTCCATGATGGCCGTATGTGTGAATTTCACACATGGGAAGATGACGAATGACAAGATGAGACAACTTCTGATCCAAACAGACGATCTAAAGGGGAAGATATTAGATTATGTGTGTATGTATATATATATATATATATATATATATATATATATATATATATGTATATATACATATATGTGTGTGTGTATGTGTGTGTGCGTGTGTATGCGTGTGTGTGTCGGTGAAATGCGTTAGAATACTTTCGTTTCATATGTCTTGTTGAACGACACGGCTGTTTCGGCTTTCACCAATTTCTTGAGTATTATTTTTTCAATGGTTCGGGTGGTCGCTTTCCACATCATTGAAAGTCTCGATATTTAGATTTGCGAAAAACATCCGTACGTTATAGAAAGTACACTGACGTTCCCAAAAACGCATTTTTCATCTTCGGAATGAGCTCTTATCGGGACGGCATAGCAAAAGCAACTTAGAAACATTCAAGTATCACGCGCGTCTAAATTACTTACGCACTTCCAGAATCAGGCTTACATCTGCATATCTAGAACACGCACACATACCATACACTACACACACTGCACGCGTCACGCCGATTGGCCGACCTACGGAGCATCACTCCCCACAGCCCCAGGCTTACGCATGATTATAACTGAAAGTTGAGAGAGGGGCGATGTTTTTTAATGAGCAGAGACTCGTAGATCATTCGTCGTCGGTGATCTGTACATGTCATGAGCATCGTGGTGCTGTCGATCAGAGTTTTCCTCGTGATGTCTTTGCTGTGTGTCTGTGGTGAGCTCTGTCGTGTCAAATGCGTAGTCAGTAGTCCAGAGAAAGTTGTTGTCGTAGCACCGACGCAGCGTATCTGACGAAGTCTGCGATCTTCATACGACACGAAAACTCATATACTGCATTGGCCCTTTGCAGAATGCTGAGTGTACTAGTTAAGTTATGTTTCATCTCGAGATTTTATATCATCTTTCCGTGGTGGGTGGTGGTATGTCATAAGCTTGAGCTCTTATTGATCCGGCAATATGCAAGTGACATTTTTACGTTTGATATATATATATATATATATATATATGTGTGTGTGTGTGTGTATGTATATATGTATATATATTTCGCTCGAGGATGGGTGGGGGGGGGGGTTTCTCCGAAGGCAGCAGTTGCCGATGTGGACCGTAAACCTGTACCCCTGCCTGCGACGACCTTCCCTGAACTCGAGAGCGATGGGGCCCGAGAGAGAGAGAGAGAGAGGGGGGGGAGGGAGGGAGGGAGAGGGGGAGGGGGAGAGGGAAATGGAAATGAAGAAAGACAGGGGGAGAGAGAGAATAACTCACACGAGAGCCATGTTGAGCAGCTCGCCCACTATGCCGTCATAGACCAGCGGGGTGGCGGTCACCTCACAGATGGCCCGCAGCAGGCAGGCGCGGCCGTCCAAGCCGAGGCTGAAACACAGGCGTTCCGTGGGACGATCCAAACCGCCGAAACAGTCACAAGAAGAGACCTACTCTGACTGAAACACGACGCCGCGTGAGCTGCGAGACCACACGAAAACAGCCCTACGAGCAAGCAGACTATGGGTGAATCACGGGCAGAAGTGATGCGCTCCGGCTTTAGAGTCCGAGTCAGAGTCCGAGTCGCGGGAGTCAGGTCTGCCCGACGTCGACTCAGAGCCGGATCCTGGCAGCGGCGTCCTCTCAGGTCGGACCAGAGGAGAGCTTCGAAAGTCACTACGGCTCACATGGAGAAGACGTTCTCGAGTCCGCCGTAGACCATCCTCTTGTCCCGAACCATCCTCTTGTTACGGTGCAGCAGGAAGTCGGTGGCGCCGTTCATGTTGGTGTTGACTCCGCCGCTGTGCTTCCAGCCCCGCTGGCGTCTGGAGGTGCGCCTTTCGTGCGACGCCTCCTCCATCTCGTGCTCCTCCTTCTCTTCGCGGGGAAACTTGTACAGAAACTCCGAATCAAAGACCAAATCCAGCTCTGGCGGCACAGAGGCGTGTGGTGAAGTCGTTTGATTGCTTGGTATTCGTAGTGAGATATAACGAGTGGCCACTCTTTCCATGCCAAAAAAGGATCCTTTTCTCCATGATGGCCGTTTTCACGATGGTTAATTTCGGAAAGCACCGCCCGTAAATACCTCAGGGACCTAATTGAAAACGCATGGAAAGTCCGCTAAAGTGGAGATAAATTCGTGTTAATTTCTTGGAATCATCAAAATATTCGATAGGTTTAACACTAGAGGACCGTTGCTTGCTGCGATGTCCATATTCTACATTCGAAGTTGGCGGGTGCCAAATGTTTGGTCCCACTCGCCGGGTTGGACCAAATCTGATCTGGCAGCTTGCTTCCAATGGAATGCGGCTGGGACCAACCACAAGGACTATCTAAAATCCTGCGCCAGCCAATCAGCGCCCCGGTTATGAAGCCGCTGATAGTTCGTTGGGTTCACCTTAGAGCCTGTTAGTATTCTTGTCGCCGTCGAATTTCAACCAATCAGAGCTTAGATTTATGAGGATTCCGGAACCCTGATTGGTGAAGAGCTATGTGCTTTGGGCTTCCGTGCTTTGCTTTGAGTCAGAGTCAGCCCCAGTTTTTGCATTCTGAGAAGTTTTCGTGAAGAAGTTCATAAAAGATCGTGGGAGATATGGCTGGTAAGGTATTGGTATGGAATGCTTTATTTTGTGCGAGTAGCTTGATTTTATCCGTCGCTGACACTGCCTAATATCAGATTGATATAGTAGCTCATAATTGCTTGTGTTCTAGTTGTATATATTCGATTAATTTACGGCCTTTAATATACCAGGAGACGTATTGTTATATAAATCGGTTGCAGATCAGAAGTACACAGAATTCATGTTTATCTCACACATACCAATATCCAGGGGCATTGGGACCCAGGAAGGGGGAAGGCAGCTGTCCCCCAACTTTGGACAAGATTAAGCAAAAGCCCTATGGTGGTGCATGGGAAGAAATGAGATAAAAGACATGTTTGCCCCCTCCTCCCCCTGTCTCCACAGAGGTTTCACTGCTACTGCCAATACAGTTATGTATATTGTTAAATGCAAAACATATTGCTTCATATATACCAAAATATCTCATATATCATGTCTAAAAACCAGAAGTGTGTCAAAGCTATTCTTGGAGATGCTGGATGCGTTTTCATCTTTTGGTCTTCTGCATTAGCGTACTGGCATAAAGCAAGGGGTCAAGAGTGCCCACAGGTCGAATGTCTTGAACATTTTCATGCTGTGATGTGAATGGGACTAAATTTTATAATTATTTACACCTAATTTCGAAGCGTTCTACACACACTGCATCATGATGTGCAAATCAAATAGCGCGAAACGGTTGCCTGGATTCACCCTCGATCTTTCCTTCGGTTTTCATGTCGCTTCGCCAGAATCTCTTGCGCTATCTCTGTATTACACTTGCAGTTGCCAGTTTACAAACGTATAGTAGGATACCAAGTATGGTTTCGTGCAACAGATAGACAAATATAGCTCCAAAATCCACATGCTAGTGCTTTATTGGGCCTAAAACTTAATTTCTGTAATGTTAAGTTGTAACATGTAACATGTGTCGAGTAATCCTTAAAAGACTACTAGTAAACTAAAAAATAGCCTACGTTTGCTCCCTGTTGAATTTTGGTAGTTTTCGGAGAATACCAACGCAAAATTAGCCATCGTGAAAACGGCTAATATGGCAAGTGGAGCGATTCAACACTCGCTTGTATCTGGGCGCATGATTCCGTCAGAATCACACGTTTCGTCACAGACGCCCGCGCCCTGAACTGCACGCCTTCCATAACTGGTCACCGTTGCACGTCGCTAAGGGAAGATGCAACGCGATTACTTACGGGGAATCCACGAGTGTCAAAGACACACTAACTTTTTTTCGTTATCAAAATCACGGACGGAAATGGCCACAGTGCCACACTTCAGCCCCTGCTCCACAACGAAATAGACGGCATACCATTAGTTCGCGTTACTGCACCACACGTTGTCCAAAATAACGCCGAGAACGAGGGGCTCTTTCCAATGAAATTGATGTTTATTGGTTTAGAAACTCTCTAAATGCCTTTCACAAGATCTTCCACACTTACCACGGCGCATAAATGAGACGAAGGCATTCTTCCCGCCTGAGAGTAAACTCGAAACGTCGAGGCCACCCCAGCCAATTGCCGCCGTCCTTTAGCCCGCGCCATCGCCATGGCAACGCACCGTCTGACATGACAGCGCGATCGACTATGACCATCCTCGCATCGCCATGAATCGCCCGCGACAGGGAAACTTACCGCCGCGCTGTCACGGAAGATCGCCGCCACCTCTCTCGGCGAGGCACCATGGCAACAGCCGGGAACGCGGCCAGACCCGTCACCACAAACGGACGTCGCCGGCCGCCGGCGATTCGAGGCCCATTCGGATGGCGTCACTCTCCCACTCTCGACGGTGAGAAACAGGTGTCTCGGCTCGACGGGCGGCCGGTGTCGGCGCATATAAATGGTTGTTTGCGCGACGCTAGCCAGTGGGTCAGATGGCCTATCGTGGCCGGCCCACGCAGCCCCTATGAAGTGGCTTGGAGCCGCAAAAAGTTTGGGGTAAGTTTTCCGGGTCGTTTCGAATGCGACCGTGCGTCGCGCTTGTCTTGCATGCGGCTCAACGGGACTAACGGTGTCAGCCAGCTCTCCTGAAGGGGGCTTTGCCGGCAAATTATTGCCAGGCTCATGGTTGGTGTGAAAATTAATGACAGTGGATACAAGGCTTGCGACACTAACACATGGCCCGGTTCAAACACGATATACCCACCGCCCCAACCATTTCTTGATGGTCCTGAAACGCATCAATGCGAGAGACGCAAGCCGGTAACTTAGTCAGACCATGCTCGGGAGATTTTTTTGTGAGGGGGTTTTCATCTTTTTCCTTGCCTTCACCATGCCGGAGCCACATTCATGGCGATACAACCATCTATCTGGCTCGGCACACAGACTACAGTAGAGTACCGCATTTGGGCGCCGCCGACCGTAATAAACCAGCCAACAAGCTTAGAATAATTAGGTAACTGGGACTAACATCAAATGAAACGCAGCGGCACCATTTCTTGACATTAGCAAAGGTCGCGGTGCTCTGGAGCAGACGACCAGCAGTTCACTGAAGTCCCCTGTTTCACCGCCGGTCGAATCTCACCCCCCTAGTGTTCTAATAAACATAGCAGATATCGGTCATTGCAGCAGGAGATTCACGTCTCACACGCGCCCGGCTCGACACACCCGGGGCCTGCAGGACCCTCGTTCGATCCGGCGGCCTTCGCCGTGGTCAGCGCCATTGCAGAGAGGGCCAGTCAAAAGACGGACCGGACACGGCCGACGCTCAACTGACCGTCCTCCTCGTCGGTGCCCTGGTACAGCAGCCAGCCGAACCGGGGAGCGATGCTGATGATGGCTCCGCTGGGGATCGCCAGGCTGAGCTCGTCCCCTAGCTGGCGTTTGGACCTGTTGCCCCGCTCGCTGGCGTGGTGCACGGCGTCGAACGGCTCGATCGTCTGCAGCGAAGGCCTGCAACCGCGACAGATAAACTGACCTGACGCGCATTGGCGCATTGCAAGGCGTCAAGTGTGCGTATTGACTACAGAGAGGGCCTGTATTGCCGTCAGCATATATATGGCATGCCGTCCGCTGAAATAATGGACCGTGTCAGACAGCCGTACCGCATGTCCAGAAGGCCTGAAATGACGACAGTGCCGTGGTGCCAAGCGGTTCGCGTTTCTGCCGTTCTACAACGACAGTAGACAGGCTGCTGCGTCGCACGCGGACGCGGTTCACAATGTCAGACAGTCCAAATGTTTGCTGAGAAGGCTTGCGATAGGGACAAATGGAATTGGTGTGTGCAGTAGTGAGCATGTGACAGGTACACAATGCAGAGGACACACCAGAAAGGCTTGCGTAAGGCTTCACACATGGTGGCATAAGGCTTAAAACACTCAGCGGCACTAAGTTCCGGAAACGAGCAATAAACATCGGAATTCAGAGCGCAGAAAGTGATAAAACGTAACGGGCAGAAACGGCATGTCTCGCAACGCTGAATTCAGCCTCAGAGCCTGTCTCTCCGCCTGTCTCAGACATACGACAAAGCCATCGGAAAATGGGACCCCAGAATCCAATGGCAATGATGATCCGAATCCGCTGCCCAGATAATAAACAACTAGCGGATCAGGTTTCTGCGCCTGCAACTCTTCGCGAACATTTTCATTTCTACATCAGGACGGTTGGCTGGTCACGTGCTTGTTTGGTGTCGTGATGCCACGCCACCCACGATAGATATTCTTTTTTAGAACCGTTCTGAAAGCCCGCTAGGATAAAACTGACCCGTCCTGTCAACATTTGGAGGTCGGGTCAAACTTAAACAGTGCGTTAGGCTCTTGCAGGATCCTTATTCATGGAAACATTCGTCCCTGCCGATGATGCGGAGGTGCATACATTCCTCCCACCGATGAGCATCAAGTCCACGTCCTGGGTCATTACGTCAATATCTTATCCAGACTTTGAGCAAAGGGAACTTCACCGAACGCGTTCAAAGGGAAAATGTGGTTATTGCGCAATAGATGCATCTTTATTGAGGTGTTGAACTATCTTGCCAATTTAAGAAACAAATGCAGGCGGTGACTCTCAAGTACAGCTAGGGCTGCTCAAAACATCGTCGATTTCTCTTGCGTGCTATCTGGCGAACATGTCTGCATCTGCTTAGAAGTCGGAAATGAAGGGGTACACATAGGACACCAATGCTCGCCCATAAAACGTAAAAAAACGTAAACTTCCCCGATGTTGCGTTTCTTTAGAGAGTTCCTGAATGACGTGAGCCGTTACCTAGAAAATTTCTTCACCATTCCAAATCTCGATTCTACGCATGCCAACAAAATCAACCTCAGTTCATCTAAAGTCACTACCACTTGACTTATCGAATATTTTCTGAAACAGGTATGCGCGTAATGTAGACATTTATTGACCCGCGCACGACCGTCGGTTGGCGACGATCATGCCCGACTGGGGGGGGGCGGTTGACCGCCCCCCTCTAACTCACGAACGGTTGGTCGCACGATAAAAATAAGCACACCGTTCGAAAAGTTGTGGCAAGTAGAACTCGAAACTGGTCCCACTTTTTAGTTTTAGATAATATATAAGCAACTTTACGTCCTATATATATTTGCTCATATACTATTTCTCCAAACTGCATGAGACCGAGAAATGGCCTGAATCTCAAGGGCTGTGAACTCATTACGCATAGGTGAAGGCACCAGCGCACAAGCAAAGGTCCACAAATGCCGATACACATCTAATCTTCTCGGATTTGTTCAACATATACGCTGAGACGTATGAGATAAAGACACGGCAATTTTCGCGCCGGCTGTCGGCGTGCGCCGCAGCCGTACGCAGTAACAAAGTGACGGAAACTAGTTTTTGTGTTCCTTTATTTTCGCGAAAAAAGCCAATCCATGTAAATTTTGTTGATCTTAGTGGTTGTTGTGATGGTTTTTTCATGCTTAAATTTTGTAAAAATTCATTAGTTACAAATCTACACAATTGGCGGAGCTTTATTTGCGAGAACCTGTTTATTTCGAAAATATCCAATTTTTTCAAACTTTTTGAGGTTTTCGGCATTACTTACGTCTGTGCAAGCCAGTTCTGCCATTTTCTACTCATTCTGAGTAATTCATCGTTGATTTTGACGGTGGTACATTTTGGCCCACACCAGTTATTCGTGACCTGGCGTCAGGTCAATGGCTGGAAGTCATTGATACTTTGCCCAATGACGGTAACTGAATGTCTGCTTCATTCCAAACTAAAAATGTTATGAAAAATTCCGCCAATTTCCGAAAAAACGACATGTCTTTAAAATGGGCCTGACGCTAGGTTAACCCTATTCCCGGAGGGCTAGACGATATGGTCGATTCGGGGGGGGGGTTTGTTTTTTGTTTTTTAAATTTTTAAAAATTTTTTTTTTATTTTTAAAAAAAAATTTTTTTTTTTTTTTTTTTTTTTTTTTTTTTTTTTTTATAAATTTTTTAAATTTTTTATTTTTTTGGGGGAGGGGGGAGAAAAAAAAGGTGGGTTTTTTTTTTTTTTTTTTTTTTTTTTTTTTTTTTTTTTTTTTTTTTTTTATTTTTGTTTTTTTAGAGTTTTTGTTTAGGGTTTTTTTTTTTGGGCTGCAAATTTTAAAATTTTTAAAAAATTTTTTGGGGTTTTCAAGGTTTTAAAAAAAAGATTTGTTTTCTAAAAACTGAATGAACAAAAGACGCAAACACCTTTTTTGGCTTCTGCTAGTCATGTTATACTAAAGAAGTACAAATCGCATTACAATGTTTGTATAATGTTAGCATAGGCGGTGCCAGGGACCTAAAAAAGGGAGAACTGTCATGGTCGCCCGTTTCTCAGATCAACTTGTGACCTTTGACCTTAAATGACCTCCAGTGACCTTGGGGTCACTTGGAATCATCTCGTATGCATTTGATATTATCTGTAAACGTTTTCATTTGAATCATTTGAATTCACTCTATTTCAAAAATTTCATTTTATGGCTATTGCGATATAGGGTACGCGCACTAACATTTTAGGTCATAGCCCCGTGACCCGACCTGATATCAAGCTGAAACTTGGTACGCAAGTAGAAGGCACCGTTCTACGTCATGCATATTCCGGGTTTGGCATTTGAAAAAACGGCGCCGAAATTATTGCGAAAAAAACAAATTTTGACTTTTGACCTTGACCTCACTGTGTAAAATGACCTCAGATAAACAAAATTACATATGCACATTGCCCAACTATTTAGCTATACATACGTATAAAGTTTTAACTTCTATCTTTAAAACTCTGTTTTAGGCAAACATTTTCCTTTTGCCCTCAACATGGCGAAAAATGGTATGAGGTGTTTCCCAAAAACGTTGCCTGGCTCCGCCCCTGAGCAAAATAGAATTTTGAAATTTTGTCACGGCGCGTAGAAAGAATAGCTAGGAAAAGTGATTAAGTTTCGTGAAGCTGCGTTAAAAAGCCTGGAATTGGAAAGCAAAAAAACCGAGGGAGGCGGATTCCTGCCGGGAATAGGGTTAATGGACTAGAAAATTCCGAAAATCTGAGATAGCAGATCTGTTGCATCTGTGAAGGTCACTAATCCCTGAAAGTATTATTGCGATATCTTGTAGTCAGAAAAAGTTACAGCGCGTTTAACTTTTTTTGGACATAGGTCTGTTTGATCTGACCTAGGCCAGACATCTAACTTGACCCGAGGTCAAAACTTTGACACAAGTTGTAAAAACGATCTTGCAAAAGGTACACGAAGTTTCGTGGCTCTGTGTTTGTTCGTTCTCTCGCAATGCCAGAAAAACCTCAGGGGGGCGGTCAACACCCCCAGTCGGGGGCGTGTTAAATACATTTTTTTTGACTGACGTATTAAAATTTTCCTCCTAAGAGGGATGAACACTTTTCGTGATGGGATCATGGCCTTGATTTTTCTTTCTGTTCACCTTTTGTACCAGTTGGTTGGATCGAAGGTAAGCCTTAAAATTTACGCAGCCAATAATATCTGACTCAACCGTGGGATAACTCCAATAGAAATTTAGCTATTTTCCTCGTTCATTGTTTATTTATTAACATCTTTTAAAAAGAAATTCCAGCTCACCGAGGGTTGTGACGAGAAACCAGCAGATATGTTCTATAAACGCACATATTCTTTTACACACATGGAAATGAATTAAAAATGTTAATGTCTAAAAAATACAAATATTTCTACATGCAATAATGTCCTTGAACTCTTTGACCCCAATTTTCTTCTTCCTTGCTCAAATGGTAATGAAAATGCGTAGTTGGAGCAATTAAGTAATTAAAATGGATTTGAGAGCTCTTTAACACAATCTGGAGTAATGACGCCATCATATGGCAACAATGAAATCAAAGCAACCGAAAGGTAATCCCAGGAAACACCACTAACAGAGGTCCCCTGTCACATGTACGTTGCGCAGGGTATCTTAAACCGCTAAACAGACAAGCTTCGTTACATATGAATGTTCTCTTGAAAACTGTCCAAAAGTACAAAAACAGCGCGGAATCGGCAGTTTATCACTGGGGCCATCTTTTCTAAATTGTACGTCTAAAAATCACAATATGCTTGTGGGGCATACATATACATCCACGTCATATGCATTGCATGTCAAAAGTCTAAGCAATCATGTTCATATTAACCCGCCCCCGACCTGGGGGAGCAGTTGACCGCCCCCCCCCCCGAGGTTTTTCTGGGACTTGCGAGAGAACGAACAAACACAGAGCCACAAAACTTTGTGTACCTTTTGCTTGATCATTTTTACAACTTGTGTTAAAATTCTGGTCTCAGGTCAGGTCAGGTGTCTGACCTAGGTCAGGTCAAACGGATCTATGCCCAAAAAAGTTAAGCACCCTGTATCTTGTTTTTCGCAAAACAAGTTAACACAATAATACTTTCAGGGATTAGTGAACGTGATAGATGCAACAAATCTGCTATCTCAGATTTTTCGGAATTTTCCGTGTCATTGACCTAACGTCAAGCCCATTTTTAAGATACGTCGTCGTTTCTTCGGAAATCGACGGAATATTTCATAGCATTTTTAGTGTGGAGGTCAAGCAGACATTTAGTTACCGTCATTGGGCAAAGTATCAATGACTTCCAGTCATTGACGTGAGGTCAGGTCATGAATAACTGTAGTAAGCCAAAATGCACCGCCGTCAAAATTAGCGATGAATTTCTCAGAATGGGTAGAAAATGGCAGAACTGGATTGCACAGACGTAAGTAATACCGAGGAACCTGAAAAATTTTGAAAAAATAGCATGTTTTGGAAATAAGCAGGCTCTAGCAAATAAAGCCCCGCCAATTGTGTAGATTTGTAACTAATGAGTTTTTAAAAAATTTAAGCCTGAAAAACCATCACAACAACCACTAAGATCAATAAAATGTACATGGATTGGCTTTTTTCGCAAAAATAAAGGAACGCAAAAACTAGTTTCCGTCAATTTGTTACTGCGTACGGCTGCGACGCACGCCGACAGCCGGCGCGAAAATTGCCGTGTCTTTAACTCAACGTTCCGGCGTACATGTTGAACAAATCAGAGAAATTAGATGTGTATCGGCATTTGCGGACCTTTACTTGAACGGCTGGTGCCTTCACCTATGCATTATTACTCACAGCCCTTGAGATTCAGGCCATTTCTCGGTCTCATGCAGTCGGCTATGAGAAAATATATATAGGACGTAAATTGCTTACATATTATCCAAAACTAAAATTGAGATTAGTTTCGAGTTCTACTCGTCACAAGCTTTAGAACGGTGTGCTTATTTTTATCGTGCGACCAACCGTTCGTGGGTTAGAGGGGGGGGGGGGCGGCCAACTGCCCGCCCAGTCGGGCATGATCGTAACCGGCTGACGGTCGTGCGCGGGTTAAAGGTAATTTCGCATGGAAACACCGGTTTTCCACGGGCCATCACTTGACATTGTCTTGCTACTTTAGCTCAAAGATCACTTACAATCCCAAAGTTTCCTTAAGTTGTTTTACACTATGTGGAACGAGAGAGACATTGGACTCCTGCACTCCATGTCTCTACATTATCTCGATGAGAAATTGGGTGGAGTATTTTGACCTTCCCCACAATGTGGAAGGGCGTACAAGCACCACGGATCATCAGTGATTGACGAACTGGGCCAAGATCGAGCAAAGGGCACTTAACAGTTTTTTCAAAGCAAATGTCATACCGCAGATTTATCGAGCGTGACGAGCCACCGGCCAGACTCAGACAGCCGACCTCACTCACCAGGCGTGCGCGTGCGGCGTCTCCGAGCACAGCGCGACCGGCAGCACGGCCAGCAGGGTCAGGACCGCGGACGGCATGGTGGGAGCTCCGATCGGCCCTGTCCGCCGCCGTCCTGTCGCCACGTGCTCTCGTCGACGGATTCTGTCGAGTCTGCCGCGGCCGCGGCGGGCGGCAGAGGCGGCGCCGCCCCGCTCCGATACCATCTCCGTAACGGATAGCCGGGCCCGGGCTGCCCTAACGGGGACACGGCGGCCGTCCCGGCCGGCTCTGCCGCGCACTGTCCTCACAGAGGCTTACACACTGTCCTGACTGGGGCCAACACTGTCCTGACGGGCGTTCACACTGTCCTGACGGGGACTCACACTGTCCTGACTGCGGCCAACACTGTCCTGACGGGGACTCACGCTGTCCTGACAGGGGTTCACGCTGTCCTGACGGCGGCTAACACTGTCCTCACGACGGCGCACAGTGTCCTCGCGACGGTTCACACTGTCCTCGCAGCAGCCCGCACTGTCCTCACGGCGGTCTGCGCTGTCCTCACGACGGCTCACACCGTCCTCAAGGCGGTCTGCGCTGTCCTCACGACGGCTCACACTGTCCTCACGGCGGTCTGCGCTGTCCTCACGACGGCTCACACCGTCCTCAAGACGGTCCACACTGTACTCACGGCGGCTCGCAGTCTCCTCACGGCAACTCACACTGTCCTGACGGCAGTTCACGCTGTCATCTCAGTGGACCACACATTGTCGCCACGCAGCCGCAAGCTGACTCCACATCACCGCGAGGATGGGCAGCCACGACAGTTGACGGCGCTGCGTCTTCCTGCTGATCTCACCACAAACGTCACCTTCCTTGTGGCAGCTTTCTGTGGACCCGTACAAGCTATCAGCTACCCTCGCCAGCCCACACCACTGCTTCCACAGTAGCTGTCCTCTCGACAGTCGCGTCGTCCTCACGCCAGCCCACTGTCCTCGCGATGGCCCCGCTGTCCTCAGAGGACCCAGCACCGCCAGTCGGTGGACTCGACCACTCCGTGACGACTGTGACGAGCGACGACGACGAGCGAGCCTCTCGGGCCGACGCGACGCCGGAATTAGTGCGGAAACGGCCGCCGGCTCTCCGATCCGGTCCCCGGAACGGCAGAGAGATCAGCTCCGACGCCGTCCCCGAGTACTCGCGTGCTCCAGATACGCAGGGCCGGCCGCTCGCCACGCTCACCGGCACGCCCTGCGGCCGGCGGTACGGATACAGCGGTCTGGCCGCTCGCCGGTACCTCCAGCGGCCAGTACAGCGACCCGGTCACTCACCGGTACCTCCAGCGGCCAGTACAGCGACCCGGTCACTCACCGGTACCTTTAGCGTCCAGCGGTACAGACGCATCGGTCAGGCCACTCACCAGTGCCTCCAGCGGCCAGCGGTGCAGAATACCTCTAGCGGACAGCGGTACAGATTTACAGCGGTACATTTACCACCGAGCCGACCTTCCAGGTGCCAGCCGTACAGAAGGAATACCGGAAAATTATCTTGACAGTCTGGAGAAAGTCGTTATACGGTGGAGAACTTGGGCCGGTTTCTCTGGCGGTTGGTGTGTGGTGTCATTAAGGCCGGCGGCAACGACGCAATCGGAGCTGCTTCTGACTGGAAATGCGTGCCAGGCAGAATGACCCTCTGCATAACATCACGGATGTCTCGTATTCGCCGTTCTAGCAATGTCTCGTCATTCGTGACCGTACGCAATACGTCGTACAATGCTGAAATATCGTTTGTTGAGTGTTGTCTGCTGCAACACGGTACCAAGCAGCTGAAACAAGCGGAAACGAAAAGTGCAATAGACATCATTGTTCTGCATCTCTGCAGCGGTAGCGAATGATTTACGCTATCCTGGCGCACTTTTCCCTGGGCCAGTAATGTACCCAAGGCGACACTCGGTTTTTTCCTTGGTGAACCACCTGACACTGGTGTGATATACGACGAGTAATGGCAAATCACAGTTGTATCGGGGGCACGCAGTTGCCAAGGCGGACACAGTGCGACTCGCTCTTACAACAGAGATCCTGAATTATTCAGAGTACCTGATCCACATAAGCTCTGACCGTCTGACGTTTAGGCAAATGGTGGCTTCCGAGAGCACGGAACTCTGAATACGCTACCCGAATGCCATATCATCGAGCATACCTCTGTACTGTGCATGCTTGCATCAGGAAACAGGAGTGAACTGTTAGGTATTCGGCAGGCGAAATTCTTATCCAGTTTATGCGTCTGTATCGTCCTTGAGACGTCAGAGGGCCTACCACACCACGGCAGAATGACATGGTATTGTAGACAAAAATAAAGAAATGTATCGAGTTCAAGTGAACGGAAGTGAAATGTTCCAGTCGCTCCTCGCCTTTCCTTGATTGTTTGGGCATGAATTCTAATTTCCCACCTGACATTGTAGTCAGTAAACCACTCGTGTCCACCACGGACTCTTGCGGTGGTTATGTATATTTCCTCCGGAAGTTAGGAAACATGCGAACTCGGTGACTTTTGTTTCATTTTAACCTCCCATGTGACCGTCTTTGCGAAACTCTAGATCCAAAAGCCGCATATAAAAACACATTTAGCGCCAATGCATGGGCATCGTGTTAAGATCAAGTGCTTTTTTGTAACAAAAACTTTAGCCATTTTTAAACAGCTTGACGTGGTCCTATTTGATATGGATGGGCGGTAGATGTCTTCATTTTAAAGGTCTGGAAAGTAAGCTATAATATATAATATAACATAATTAATATAACAGACAGACCTACAGCTACAGTGATTTGTTACTGTCTTACTGTCTTATCAGTGATTTGTTACTGGAAAATAACAAGTAGCAACCTTCCTCCGTCCCGTAACTTTGTACCCTTTAGAAGTTCATTTTAATTCACGAAGAGTTACTTTGACGTCCACGCAGTGAATGAGGTGTCGAAATGCGTAAAACTAAATACACGGAAAAACAAGCATTGTCTCAACGTTACCAGTTCCAGGAATACGTTCTTGAGCTAGCCTAGCATTTTCAAACATTCGGATACGCATACAGAATCGCATAAAAGTTTCGTTAACGTTTTCGTTAAAATGGTCTTGTTAAATTCAGGAAAAAGTTGCATGCAGCAGACATTCAGCTACAGGAATGCAAAATGTCATGTTCACATCCAACGATACCGAGGCAACTGCCCAAACCTCGTCATCAGATTATATTGCTTTGCGTCCCGTAAAGGCGAGAATTCTTCTAGTGCAAAAACACACCTCAGCATGTTGTTAACTCACACCGTGTAAATAAGGTAATACCTTATATATAATGAGGTATATACCTTATTTATATATATAAATAAGGTATCAGAACTGGTGACGAGAAAAGCGGACTTTTCTGACTGGATAAAGCGCATCTTATGCTTACTTAACTAGTGCACATTATCCCGCAGTATTTTCGATTCTATAAGGCTTAGTTACTCTACTTTTCAGTACATCATCTCTGCCCGATAACACGCAGTATTCATGGTGGTCTCAAACCGGCTTATGTTCCGAAGACTGCATTGTGCATTCCAGGCAACGATATGCTTTGCTGATCTCGAATTCGGCCGAGCTGGATCCACCAACGTGGGCCTTTCTGATGTTCATAGCATTAGTCTGCTGTTGCTATTCCTGTCGTTCACGTGGAACGCAGCGAATAAAATTGAAACCAACGCTGCAGGCAGAGATTTCTCCGCTGATAACTGAGGCGGAACTGATGCATACAGAACCTCTAGGGAGTTTGGCTCCACGTGGCACGTGCTGGCCGCGAGTCCAGAGCGCGCAGTTACTACCAGGCGGGCCTCTGATCGGCTGAAGGAGAATTACGACCTCTCGGAGAGCGCGGTCGACCCAGGTTCGACAGCTGGACCATCGGTCAGTAATGTCGCCGACATATGCACCATGCTGTCCCGCCCGGCTCCCCCACTGCGCTCTCCCTGTCCGACTCCCCCACCGTGCTCTCCCCTCCCGACTCCCCCACCGTGCTCTCCCTGCCCGGCTCCCCCACCGTGCTCTCCCTGTCCGACTCCCCCACCGTGCTCTCCCTGTCCGACTCCCCCACCGTGCTCTTCCCGTCCGACTCCCCCCACCGTGCTCTCCCTGTCCGACTCCCCCACCGTGCTCTTCCTGTCCGACTCCCCCACCGTGCTCTCCCTGTCCGACTCCCCCCACCATGCTCTCCCTGTCCGACTCCCCCACCGTGCTCTCTCTGTCCTACTCTCCCCACTATACTTTCCCCGTTCGACTCTCCCCACTGTGCTTTCCCCGTTCGACTCTCCCACCGTGCTCTTCCCGTTCGACTACCCCACCGTGCTCTCCCTGTCCGACTCCCCCACCGTGCTCTCCCTGTCCGACTCCCCCCACCGTGCTCTCCCTGTCCGACTCCCCCACCGTGCTCTCCCTGTCCGACTCCCCCACCGTGCTCTCCCTGTCCGACTCCCCCTCCGTGCTCTCCCCGCCCGACACTCCCCACTGTGCTCACCTTATCCGACGGCAGAGACGTCACCGGTTCTCGTGTCCGTCCTGCACGGACTGAACATGGACCGCTCTGGTCCTGCACGGACTCAAGATGTCCCAACATTTCTTTAAGATGCAGCTAATGATGGAAGCCTCTGTTAATAAGGGCAATCACGACCGCGAGCAGCAGGGTGGTATATTATCCGCTATCGGGACTGCACGGTGAAAACATCTCAGAGAGGGGGAGGCTTATGCGGAGGTGATGCCCCACACACAGCGTATATTCCAGACCACAGAAGCCCGTCAGAAACCGGGGTCTTCCTAGTCCAGCTAAGCCAACTGGCGATCATTGCGAATTTCCACGCCCCGGAGGACCGTTCTATACAAAGATAAAATGGCCCTCGGCCCTTCGAATAAATCATTAGCAGGATCTTTCGATGAACACACCTGTAACTACACGGAGGCCATCAACCCTTGGCTCCTCCTTGATTGCGTTTCTGCGCCCGAACAACAGACTGTCAGCAATGACAGTCAGCTGATCTGCCGGGCACTTGACCGGACCGGAGCCGGCCAGGTCAGCTGATCTACAGGACCACGTGGCCGGAGCGGAGCTCCCAGGTCTAAGCAGGGCCGTCCTGTGCGCTCGAAACCGGCCGAGATGGGCCGGATAGCCGTGATGAACTGCGCCCGGCCCGGCACACATCTTGCGGCCCATCGCGGCCGCAAATCGGCGACATCACGCGCCAATGACGTCATTGATCGGCTGCGTGCGTCACCGGCGGCTGTTGCTGAGGGATTGACCGATTGACCGGGAATGACTAGGAGGAGGCACCGACAACGGCAGGTCGGTCCAGGAGGACAGATCACGGCAGGACGGGCCAGGACAGATCAGACCTGGCTTCAGCAGGTCAGGACCTCGGCGGCGCACGAGATGGGTGCACGTGTGAGTGGAAGGGTGCGGCGCAGAGGACTTAGAAATGGCGGGGGAAAAGGAGGGGAATTAAAGGACCTCTTGAAAAATCCGACGAATGAATCTTGAATAAATCTTGCAAAATGAGCCATATGACGCCATGGAAATTAACAAACACCTCTGGACAAGTAACAGACAACTGGATTCCAGTTAATGTGTCAAGAAAGCTCTCATGCAGCAGCGCACCACTGTTTTACACGCGTCTGTTGAAAAAATAAAAGCATAGATACAATAGCTACTACTACCCGCGACATAGTCGCACCTAAAGCACTGTCCCGTGATAGTGTGCCACACCGTTCGCATGTAGAAAAACAAAATTAGATCTCATTCTAGTGATCTCCCAAACGCGTATCACGGGACCCAGGACGCCTTCCTGGGAGACGAACCGGACTGGCATGTGCCGGTTCGGTAACATTAACGGCTGGAACCGAAAATGCCCGGCATCTCGGAGCCCGGCGCCGGCGGTCTCGTCATTCCCGAGTCCGAAACGGGTCGCATACCGTACTGAGTGGTTCTCGAGTGGCGCACAGTAAAGCGTTTCACCGTCGCCTCCGAGAGAGGGTCTCCTGGGCCAGGGATGGTCGTGCTGTGCGCCGCGCCTGAGGGCCACCGGGCACGACTTTATAGGCCGTCCCATACAAACACCCGGGGGCGACGTGGTGAGGTCGTTGCCATGCTCGCCTTGTGACCGAAAGGTCCCCGGTTCGAATCTGGGTAATAGCGAGATTTTGCCGTTTCTCGCGACGACCGACGTGAGAGGCTGCGACGCGCAATGGCCCTGGCAGTCGAGAGCGTCGTTACGTAACCCAATAATCAGCCATACAAACACCTGGCTCATAGCCGACCCTCGCCTCATTTGACGGAGCCATGTGTTGTATGTGAAGTAATATGGAGCAGTACAATCACGAGAGGTAATGTTGCTGAGCCCAAGGTCAAACATTTTACCTAGTTTGCACGTCTCTGCGTTTCTAGAAAGTTATGATGTATGGTCCAAAGGTGAAAATAAAGTGTACAATCTTTCTTGACAGGTCCCTGCGTTGGATGCACAGTAACGTGGAGCAACATAATCTCGGGATGTATTGCTTGCTGAACTCATTCCCCCCCTCCCGACTGAGTTATGAATGCAAATTCCAACGGATACCTGCGCATGATATCTAGACGTCCTGTGTTGATAGAAAACCAAATGAGCTTAGGCTGGCAGGAAGAGAAAAAAACAAAGATGACTGCTACCTGATTCTGTAGGGAACCTCATCTTACCCAGTTAAAACTTCATTTAACCTCCCAGGTGCGGGTAACTGGCACCAAACAAAACAGGCTCCGTGTTTTGAGAGACCCAGTCTTGCCTGATTTAACTCGGCCCCAACTGCGAGGGAGAGGAGACGATTGACATCCCCTCTGAGGTTTTTCAGAAATTGCAAAAGAAAGGACATATGCAACGCCAAGAAATTCCGTGCACCTTTTTACTCACATGTTGTGTCAGAGTTTTGACTTCAGGTCGAGTCAGGTCTCTGACACAGATCAGGTCAAAGTGACCCATGTCCAAGAAAGTTAAGCGCCAGCGCGGTCATTGACCTAAGGTCAAGCCCATTTGCAAGGCATGTTGTCGTTTTTTCCGGAAACTTAAGGAATTCTTCACAACATTTTGGGAATGAGGTAACACAGACATACAATGATCGTCATTGGACAAGGTGTCAATGAGCTCCAACCATCGACCTGAAGTCTGGACACCAATAGCTGTTATGAAGCACCATACATCACGCGCTGTCATAATCGACGGTAAATGACTTACAACGGAGAGGAAAGGACACAACTGGCTGTCAAAGTTGCAAATGATACCAAGAAGTCAAAGAGCTAAAAAAATATATGTTTTGGATGTAAGCAAGTTTTTGCGATTGGAGGTGCGTCAGTGATGTAGATTAGTAATGAATGAATTGTTTTAAAAATGAAAAACGGAAAGTCATCACTCGAACCACTTGCATCAAGAAACGCTGTTTGGCAAGACTTATTCTACCAACATAGAGCAACGTTAAAATTTGTGCTGTAAAACATTTTAACGTTTAACGTTCAACCGTCAAAAGTTTAACGTTTAACGTTTAACCCTGTCTGTCGTTCGGCACCGGCGTCCACGGTGCAGAAGCGCGAAATTCGCTGTGTCGAACTCAACGTTTCAGCGCAAGTATTAAACGAATCAGAGAAATTAAACGTGTGTCAGCATTTGCGGACTTTTGTCTATTCCTCGGTGCCTTTGCTTAGACCGGATTAACCATAGTCTTCGGGTTCATGCTGCCGACTTTTGGAAAAGCACATAAGGCGTAGATGGCTTACGTATCATCGAAAAGTAATTAATTACGCAAATTTCGAGCTCCACTTGCCACGAGCTTTCCAACAGAGTGCTCCTTTTTAAAGCTACTTATTTTTATGGATACCAACCAGTCGCGAGTTACACGGGGGTTGTCAACAGTCGTCTCCCTCAGTCCGGCGTGCATGGTGCCGACCACCAGTCGGGCGGCGAGTTAACTGAATGCTGCGACGAAACGGTGGCTTGAACGTCTGGAGTCACACATCACAGGGGACAGCAGGCAGACAGACATACGAGGTAGCAAAGCGAGCAGGTTCGGAATGTATGAAAGAGACGACGAAACTGTTTGGTAAATGGGAACGGTTCAGTTCAACTTTGCAGAAACGTTTTTGGTAGTTGATCATTGAAAATAACCGGCCTGCAATGGAAAAATACAAGGAATAGCAGGCCATTTTGCATGGCAACGGAGCTGCAGTTCTCGATTCAGGTGTTGGTTAAGACCAAATCTTCGGATTATGTGAGGACGCATTTGGGACCAGCACTGCTGGCTGGGATTTACTGCAGAGTTCTGGAGCTTCAGTGCGCACGTGTTACGACCCTGATGAAACGTGACGACTGCGGTTACAGCATTTTTCCCGTCGTTACATCTTCCGCCACTTAATCTATTCAGGTTTCCGTGTTTTTACAATCATTCAGAAGCGGAGTGGTAGGCGGGCCGGGAAAGATATGCCGCATCCTTCATAAAGGCGACATAACAGCCGCTAAAAGGAGGTCAGCAGAGGAATGTCCTGGAATGGGACGGTGTTTCCCGCCGTGCCGCTCCCAGTGCGCGTGTCATTGGAAAGCTCACGTCCACTCGTCCATCAGAGCGGCATTCAACCGCCTTACGCCATGATAATCTGAACGCGGATCTGCGGTGGTACCGATAATCAATTTGGGCTCCTCCAGGAAGGAGACCGTCAGTCTCGCATCGGGAGGCCGTTGCTATGCGACGCTTCAAGGCAGCATATCTTTCACTGGGATCTGCATAACAACCGCTTCCAGCCATCGGACAAATGGAACACTGACTTGGCTTTCGCGCAGTGCGGACTGTCGGGTCGCTGTCCCAGACACGGACTTGGTCACGTGTTACAAATATCCTTGTGTGATTTGTTTTTGTGATGGGGGACATAGAGCTTCATGCGCCGTATTTCTCATAGAAAACGTCCACATTTCGCCTTCCCCGTGACTACCGGCGTGAGAGGATGCAACGCGAAATGACCCTAGCAGTCGAGAGCGTCGTTAAATAACCCAATAGCTAACTAAACCACAGAAAAAGTCCATCACCATTACAGCCGGATGAGACCGGGAAGGGCCGTTGGAGCCATGGCCGACCTTTCATTGGAAAAGGAGGCCCAGCATGCCTTTTGACCCAACGTTGCGATGAAAATTAAAACAGAAAAATTGGGACAAAAAAACACATTTTTCGCATTATTTGGCGAAATTTCAGAAAACGTCGAAATAAAGTGGCCGAAATCCGGGGAGAACTGCTGTTGAGAGCAGGTGAGGCCATACAGATGGGGATTTGCCCCCCCCCCTTTTCCCCGCACATGGTCTCGATCCGTCCTTGATCAACGCAGTATCAAAACTTGCAACAGTTGGAATGGACACGTCCCTGTTCCCCTGCCAAGGAACCCCTGGCCCTACATCAGGGCGGCCACCGTCCTTCCTCCCCTCCCAACTCCGGGGACTCGGACAGGACTCTGTCCCTCCTTCCCCGGCCGCAGGGCTCGGGCGACGCTCCGGCAGCTCCGGCCGGCAGGTGTTCAGCCCTGCGGCGTGGACCGCGCTCGCCGGCCGCTGGTCTGTGTCGGAGTCCCCGGGCGGCCGAGCCGGCCCTGCAGGACCGACAGCTGACGGAGCCGCTGACGCGGGGACGCGGCCGCTGTCGGGGTGGACCGGCGCTGCGGCGGCGGCCGGCCGGCCGGCACGCAGGGCCCGCTGACCTACATAGCCGACCGCGCTCCCCTGCCACCGCGTGACGCCACACACCCCTGCCAGTCACGTGGCGACACCGTACTAAAGGCCACGCGGTGACGCACTCCCCTGCCAGTGCGTGCGTCACGGGACGACGTTCTGCTCCCCGCCAGTCACGTGGTGACGCCGTGCTCCCACGACAGTCACGCGATCACAGTGTACTCCCCGCCAGCCACGTGATTATGTTGTACTCCCATCCGACGCCCCTCGCCTGATCACGCGATTGTCCCCGTTTGGTCCTCGCTGCGGCGTTCTTGGCGGACCAGTGATGGCTCCGGCGATAGTCTCAGCACGGGAGGCCCCGGATGCCTCACATGTGTTCCCGACAAACAGGTGGAGAGTGGGCTAGGACGGAGATAGTCCGCCTCAACTTCCGGGTACCGAGGAGAGCTGAGAGGGGAGGGCGGACCGGGCTAAGCGATCCGGTTCAGGACCAGAAGGATAAGCGTGATTCACGGTCGCGCTTTCACGATGGGGAACGGGTACAGCGACGAATGATCAAAGTCTAAAATAACACATTTCCCATTTAGACCGATGCCAGTATCAGGCATATAACAAAGTTCTCGTTTTCACTTGAAGATCAGGGGCCTAAAAGGTCGTAGCGGGTCGCACAGGACCCCACAGGACACCTCCAGATTTCAGTTTCATGTCGTGTGCCCGAAACAAAGCACGGAAGTGGCAACACAGAGGAGTTGCGTCCAGGCTTCTGATCACCCGAACGGAAAAACCTGCATCTCCACAGTCGTCCTATAGTCGTAAACTTCAGCACATTAATTGCGTTTTCAAACTAGCACAGTTATTGTCTAGCTCCATAATCAGCTCTCTCTGGATGGCGAGGCTCTTGACATGCTATAATGAGCCATCATCTCCGTTCGTCAGCACCGAAATGAAAGATCTGACGCTCGGTCAGCCAGTCTCCGAAAGCGGGCGAAATCTAGCCCTGAAGAGAAGAGGTCATGTCTCCACGCCCTCTGTCGGGCGTGTTCAGCCACCATTAATTGTTTTATCATTTAGTGTCATGCGAAATACCGTAAGCACTCGAGTATTCGTCGTCTCATTTTCAACGAACATTTGCCAGACATTGTTATCTAAACTGGAACAACCAGCGATGTTGCTCGTATCTGCCACAGAGGTTCAGACCACCGGGATTCCCCCCCCCCCCCACCACATCTTCCACGACGCGCAGAACCTTACGTTAACTCCCAGAAGAAGCGTTCTGGAAATAGCGAAGACATCAAGTTAGATGAATTTTGAACCATCGTTCGGAAGCAGTACCCCAAAACTTGGGACGCAGGGTTTGACGCCAACATTAGTTATGCATGAAAGTTTCGCTCGGTCCATCTTGTGACAGGAAAGTGGCGCTTATCCCGCCGATAGCAGTTTCAGCGCCCGTGGCGGCAATGCATTTTGCATTTTGTTCTGATGCGGTGCCGTTCCAGCGGGCAGCGCAGCTGCGGCAGCGTAGCCTTGAAATCGCAGCCGTGAAGTCCTGGAATGGTCGGTACCGGCGGTCAAAAGATTCTTGCCAAACCAGAGCAACAGTGCCGCCACAGTCCCCAATTGTACCGTGACAGGGCGTCGATAGCTGTCCGCCCACGTTGATTTTCAGAATAGCCTTGTCATGGAGGCTACTGAATCGACGTGCCGACTCAGGAACTCGTAAATTCTGGTCGTCCTGAGCTCCCGAACGTGGGGCATAAGTCTCGGGTTTTATTTCGGCTCTACTGACTGCAGTCAAGGTCATGTTAGTTCCATCAGAATTTCTTTATTTGCCTCGCGCAGAAAAATATACTACGAAAAACAACAATAAGCGTGTGATAAATTAACCTTAGACGGAATGGGAGGGATAATTAAGCACCCCACTCCGGTTTTCTGAAGACAGTGAGAAAACGAAATGGTGAAAAGACATTTAAGTTGGAGTACCTTTTAATATATCATTGTTACACGTTGCGTCAATTTTCGAACTCAGGGTCACCTCAGTTCGTTGACTTATGACATGAAATTCTTTGAAATGCACTGACTGGCATGGAACCTGCCAAACTAATAAAACTAATGAAATTATTTCACTGCCTTGAATTTTGCGGAAATGGTCAGGCCATTGACTTACGATGGTTATGGAGACTGTGGGGCTGGTTCGATGGTTTTGGAGCTTGAATATATACCCCGGTGCTTCTCACGTCATTCGTACACGGAACTGTACCCCTTGACCCGTGACCTGGGTTCAGGCCACGTTTCATCACGAATTCTGAGACCCACAACCAGGGGCGCACTCGGGATTTTCTGAAGGGGGCCCGGAGCTCAGTGCGAACTGAAATCATACGAAAACCGCCTGCCGGGAAGACGATGTGCAATGATTTTCACAAAAATGCAGGCCTAAGGAGCGGGGGGCCAGGCCCCCGGCCCCCTTTGCTGTACTTGTGCCCGCAACCGAGTATAATTCTTTGGTTTACAGCTTTGGAATGTTCACTGGTAGTCATATGTACTTCGGAAGCACTAATATATGGTAAGGATACATTTTGCAAGTGTGACACAGTCCCATTTGACCCAGGCTGGATTGACTTGACCTACACTCAGAGAAAAGAACATTTTATTTTGATGTCGGATAGTGGATTTTGGCTAGATTAATCTTTCACTAATCTCCATAAAATTAATAGAGGGAGATGTATTAGAAACATTTTAGTTTGATGTCGTATAGTGGATTTGGCTACATTAATCCTTCACTAATCTCCACAAAATTAACAGAGGGAGATGTATGAGAAACAAAAGAAAATAAAGAAGATCAAACTCCTAACATGAAGATGACAAGCTGCTTGAACAAAGAAACCTTTTTAATTATCTATGAATAAATGTATGACGCAAAGGCTCCATTTGTTATCCACATTGAGCTGTCTTCCAAAAATCCCTATTTATGTCTCTTTCTGAACATAGTTTAGTCCACTGGTAGTCAACGTTTTGTTCTGCTACGATCCATCTGTCCAGATAACTTACGTTTAGGCGACAAACCAGACATTCTGGCGACAACCAACGAGATTCTTACCGGATCATAAATATGCGCATGCGCGGACAGGCGGTTACGAAGCAGAAGCAACCAAAGCTAGCGGCCAGCGATCCGGGCTTGACTTGAACCGTGCTTAGTGTCGGGTGTCGACGTCAGAGGACTCGTGCGTTGACGCTAGAAGATTGTGGTCAGGCAAGTCCGCGGCTTGGCCTAAATTGTTTGTATTCCAAACTCGACGCCGAGATAATCCAAACTCCTGAAATTCATGTTATGCGAAGTATAATTCCCCAAGGACTTAGATCCCAAGCCAGAGACTTCTTTGGCTTCGTTTCATCTAGCACAAAGCCGAAATTTCTCTGTTTTGTATGGTGAAAATGCAAGAACATTTGCTGTTGCTCGCCTGTTGGGTGCGCCTGTATTTGGAACGATAGACCACAATTCGGTATCAAGACCGTCCTTCCATTTTGTGTCTTTACACATCATGTTTCATTTGGAGTGGAATAAACAATTTGAATGTAACTAGGTCATGTTTCTCGTTTTTTTACGTGTATGGTAATGCTGTTCATGGAGTTTTGTCATGCTGGACGCAGGTTTTGCTCACCTGTTACCCACTTAAAGCTAGGAAGAAACCCACACTTGTCGTCGCACAGAAGTTGAAGAAGTATGCATCACTTTGGTTCTGTTCTCGTTGTCTCACTTCGTTCTGATCAGACTGGTAAACAGCTCACGGCATTGTGAATCAGTTCGATTCTGATTCACAGCCCAAGGTGATTTTAATCCTGATTCACATTGGGAAATAGAGAATTGATTCGATTTTCATTCAGAGACAACTTGAGCTGCAAGACGGGTTTAATTCACGATTCACAGTTTGATTCAGGCCTCAGTTACACTCAAAATGGCATACGTCATGCTTGTTTTCTGCTGCCAAAAATGCAGTAGTTAGGTTCTGGGTCTTGTGTTATCTCAAACACTGATAAAAATTATAGGATAATATTAGGGGACAATAATAGGGTCAGTTTTATATTGCATGAGATCTGTATGCATGGGTATAGAGTACCGTGTCCAAATTTGATTGGCTTTGCATATAAAGATGTAAAAATCCCAGTTTGCAAATCCATTAGTCAAAAATTAGACAGTATACTCACGTCGTCGTGCCATACAAATGTTTTAACGGCAAGCCCCATGAATTTATATGCAGTCTTATTACCTGAAGCGTACCTTAAACCCTGTTCCCGGAGGGCTGGCGGTATGGCCGATTCCCGGCAGGGGGGGGGGGCGCGATTCGGCCCCACTGAGATCTCGATGATTGATCGTCTGATTTCATCGCAACAAACGGCAATCGGTTTGCCATGACGTAAATTACATTTTTACGAAAAGAAGTTTTCAAAATTTTGAAAGGGGTGGATATAGGGGGCAAAAAGCTCAAAATGGGGATATTTTTGGACTTCTTATAACTCCGTTGTTTATGGACCGATTTTGATGAAATTGACGTGAGCCGAGAGATTTGGATGGGACGTTTACCATGGGTCCATACATTTGAAATTTTGGGAAAATTCGTAGGCGTTCACAAGGTTTTGAAAATGGAAGGACTAGTTTCTCAAAAACTGATTTAACAAAGAAAGATAAAAGCACATTTTTGGCTTCTTTTAGTAATTTCATGCTGAAGAAGTACAAATCGTATTACAATGTTTGTATAATATTAGCATAGGCGAACATGGGGAACATGAATAAGGGGGAACTGTCATGGTCACATGTTCTTCAGATCAGCTCATGACCTTTGACCTTAAATGGCCTCCAATGACATTAGAATCACTTGAAGTGATCTCGTGCACTAAATATTACCTGAAAACGTTTCCAGTCATTTGAATTCACTCTGCTTCTGAAACTTTATTTTACGGCTGTTGTGATACAGGGTACGCACACTGACATTTTAGGTCAAAGCTCCGTGACCCGACCTGATATCAAGCTGTAACCTGGTACTCAAGTATAGAGTATTCTTCTACGTTATATGTGTTCCTGGTTTGCCATTCGAAAAAATAGCGCCAAAATATTTGTTATAAAACAAAATCTTAACTTTTGACCTTGACCTGACCTTGTGAATCGACCTCAGATGAACAAAGTGGTATTTTTAAGTTGCAAAACTATTTACCTATGCATCCATATAAATTTCTAAATTCTATCTTAAAAACGCTTCTTTTGACAGTCATTTTTCTCTCACCCTTAACAGAGAGAAAAATGGCCTGAGGTGCCTCCAAAAAAAAACGTTGCCTGGCTCCGCCCCTGAGCAAAATGGAATTACGAAATTTTGTCACAGTACGTAGAAAGAATAGCTAGGAAAAGTCACCGAGTTCCGTGAAGCCGCGTCAAAAAGCTTTGAATTGGCGAACAAAACATTTGAGGGGGATGGGTTCAGCCTCAGCCAGGAATGGGGTTAACGCATTAATGATTTTTTAAAGCAAGCTACGTTTCCCAGTTGTTTCCTGATCATGTACTGCTTATGTGAGCTGTGGCAATATTGCAATGAATCATCATGTTATGGTTTGTCATTGTTGACGTCACACTTCATGACCAATTTCTTTTCCACGCCCGAAGCAACATGCATTGTTGGAAACGACGTTTTCCCCATACGTAATCAGAGGAATGTGCTGATATTTCACGTGTGGAATGTGTTCACTGATTCCACCAATGGATGATAAGTTCTGGGGGAGGGAAGGGGCGTTAAACGCCACCGATTTTTTCTCTCTGCCTTAGTTCAGGAGTCACACGCCACAGCCCACCATACGTATATACCTATTAATACTCGTACATCATTTGTGTACATCTCGGTTAAATTACATTTTTCTAATTCATCCATTTCTCGGATGGACTACTCGGATGACTTCAAATGGCTGACTGTTGAAATATGCTGATGTGACTTCTTCAGATAAACTGTTGTGCAAATTATTAAGTGTCACGTGTAACACAAAACGGATCTTGATCGTGATGCATGATACCACCAATGACAACAAGTTAGGAACTGTAAGGAGCAAACCAATAAATCGACATCTGAAAAAAACGCAAAGAAGTCATGTGTTGTTCATTTTGGAATAGTATGCAATTTTAACCCTTCCCGGACTGGGGGGGGGGGCAGTTGACTGCCCCCCATGAGGTTTTTCTGGGATTGTGAGAGAACGAACAAAGACAGAGTCACGGAACTTTGTGTACCTTTTGCTTAATCATTTTTACATTCCCTGTTAAAATTTTGACCTCAGGTCAGGTCAGGTGCCTGACCTAGGCCAGGTCAAACAGACCTATGTCAAAAAAGTTTTAGCGCCCTGCAACTTTTTCGGAAAACAAGATATCTCAATAATACTTCCAGGGATTAGTAAACGTGATAGATGCAACAAATCTGCTATCTCAGATTTTTCAGAATTTTCCGGGTCATTGACCTAAGGTCAAGCCCGTTTTTTGAGACATGTCGTTTTTTTCGGAAATCGACGGGATATTTCATAACATTTTTAGTGTGGAGTGCAGCAGACATCTAATTACCGTCATTGGGCAAAGTATCAATGACTTCCAGCCATTGACCTGAGGTCAGGTCACGAATAACTGTAGTGAGCCAGCCAGCCAGTGGCAAAACATGTATAGGGCGTAAATTGCTTACATATTATCTAAAACTAAAAAATGAGACCAGTTTCGAGCTCTATTCGTCACAAGCTTTCCAACGGTATGCTCGTTTTTTATCGTGCGACCAACCGTTCGTGAGTTAGAGGGGGCGGCCAACTGCCCCCCCCCCCCCCCAGCCGCCCATGTTCGAAACGGACCGACGGTCGTGCGCGGATTAACAAGCGCTTTTGCATCGTAAGACGTGCAACAACATAAAAACACTCAAATGGGCCCACTTCCATTATGTAGTGCAGTTTTTTAATACGCATAATGGTAAAGAAGCAAAACTTGCCTGTAATCCGCATACCGAGATCGGCATACGTCTACGCTCTAGGACTTCGTGGCGGCAAAACTGCGCATTACGTTCAAGAACAGGAGAAATGGAACGGGTATGTTACATCTGGATGGCAGGGGTCGATTGGTAACCGGTGTCATGACCTTTGACGTTTCATGTCAAGCAATTTAAAACTGAGGTGATGTGTAGCAGCCACGCAGGACATTGTGCTTACGATATTGAAAAACTATTCGGGGTGAGAAAAGCACGAAATAATTCAATATTCTTCAAATAACTCCGGGGCATATTTCTCAAGTGCCACTTGGCAACACTAAATTCAAGATAAATGAAAAAGTTTCAGTTTGCCCAGAAATATTCTTTGTTTTGCTTATTGCAGACATTTGGGGACACTTTGTGGTATTTCTCTTTATTATTGATTTATCATGTAATACATCTAATTATTTATTTGCTAAATTTTTGCAAAGATCACATTGGGCAAGTATGGTTAAAACCACAAATGTTCATTGTTACCTAGTCAGGTCAAAGGTCATTCTGGGACCACCGAAAACATAAAGCCATTTATGAAACGTGGAATATTTTTCTTTCGAATGGCGCTAATCGCACTTTTCTGTGGCAATTTATCATAGAACTATATGCATTTAAATTATACATACCTTTAAAAATCGGTGACCTTTCACGACCTGTAGCTTTGACCGCAGAGGTCATCCAGGGCTAAAAAATTATGGCTGATAATTTTTTCGAAAGGTGTTATGAGCGTACCAAATTGCGTCCAAATCGAAGTGGGCCTGGTCAATTCGTGTGCGATTTGAAGTGGAATGACCCAGTTGCGAAACTGTTCGTGCACAATGGTGCACTATGGACGTGGTGCGTACCGGCGTTATGCAGTGCTAGTTGATGAAGAATCAAGTCTGTGAACTTCGTATTTTTTTGTTTATCTCGACACAGCTAAGGGACGAACGTCGCATGGAGAATGTGATGGACCAGCAGAAGACTTTGCAAGATTTCCAATGGTTTCATGGTTGACAGTTGCATGAAAGGAAGCGGGTCATGGGGAGATAGTGACAGAGTATAAACTAAGTTGTCAAGCCGTTAAGCAAGCTGGATAAGCGCAGCATGTTGCCATGACAACGTCTGGGTAGGCGCAAAAGAAGTGGAATACAATCGTTTGCCTTCACATGGATTCAGGAATGATTAATGCTGGTAACAATCTGTAAACAGATAAACTAGGACGTCTTTGTGGACACGTACATCATAACTGAAAGACTAGCAGGGCATTGTGAAGTTAGAACTTGTGGATGAAAATCCTCGTTGTAAGACATTTAAATGACATTGTATTGATGACCCAACATTTATCTTTCGAAAGGATATGAATGATCACGCTGTATCTGGATAAAGGGATGATCGTAGTATGTCATTCTCTAAAATGCCATGGCGCAAGACGCTGTTTCTCCTCTCATTGTACTGAGTCATTATGATCATTTGCAATGTGAACACACCTTGCATGGGCACAACTGATAAGAACTATATCCTTCACCACAGTTTGCACTGCCACAATATTTTTACTTTCCGTCGCCAAAAAAAACCTTTACGTCACAAACATAGCCCTTCGCCAAAGATTTGGATTTCGTATTGCGGGCGTGCTTGCCGTCCGGTATCTGAGTGACTTACGTGAAAATTACGTTGGGGCACAGGCCTCATGATGCGGAAGGAATATTACATGATGCAATGACCCAGTTTTATCCTGTCAGCTAATACGACGGACACGAGAAACGCCCGTCGCATAGGCGTTAATGCCTTGACCTACGTTGATCATTTTGGCTTTATTATGATAGTTACAGACTTCATAAACGTGCCAGAACATCTGCAGCTTATTCCAGCCAAGACACATACTTGCACATTAAAAAACGAGACTCCTGCGCTTAGAAAAAGACGTTTTTTTCCTTTATTTTCCGCTTCCCTTGACATGGTCAGAGTTGGCCTTGAGTGTCCCTTTTGACCTCTGTAGGTAACTCAGGCCTTCTCTTTACTGCTAAGTCCATTTTGAGCCACGTAAAACACTTAATTATTTAAGTTTCTTGCGGAAAATGAAAATTCAAAACTTAAGCAAAGATATCATCTGGTGACATTGATACTGACATTCTTTAAAAAAATCTAAACGTTTTCTTCTAGTTTCACCAAGAGCTTTTCAACGGCGATTTTAATTTTTTTCCGTGGGACTTATAGTTATCGAGATCTTGGGCAGGGGGCTGCTCATGCACCGCCGGCCGGCGAGGGTTAACACAAGTGCTGGGCGCTAGTTTTGGAAGCTTTTGAACTGGCTGTTCGAACCCTGGGCTAGTGTCACCTGGCAGTGGCACATTATTTAAGGCAGAGAATGTATGTTTTGTTAGTAACAAATACGTGTTGTTAACATTGTTAAACACAATAAAATAAAATGCAACAGAGCACGAAAAGGTGTGCTGTAAAGTTTAAGACAAACTGCGGAATGTTTTACCCAAACTAATCAGATGCTTTGGTTGAAACAATACATCGAAAGTTTCACTTCGGGCGAATGTTACTCAGGCGGAACGAGTAGCCGTTTTTCGACACGTTTGTGAGCAGTAGTATAATATTTCGCTTACACCACCTGCCAGGCAATAAAAACTATGTCATGATCATAACTGCAGCTGGTCTTTAAGCGACAAACAAACGCAACCGCCAACGGTTTCGGAGGGTGGCAATCCAAAATAAGTCGTGCTGTCCGAAAATGGCTGATCTCAGCGCCTCTGGTGGTCGTGCGTTGAACTTATTCTGCCCAGATGTCTCTGCGTTATCCAGCGGCAGAGACAGTGCGCGTTACTTACACCGGAACCAGTGTTTCGCACTCAAGGCATATCGACGGTTTTATTCAAGGTAGTAATCATCCGACAGTATCCGTTTGTGCTCGAGATATCCGTCCGAGATGCGAAGTACCTGCCTGTTCAGATGTACTGTAAGTACTTCGTTTTCGCAGTTGCAACGTTCCTGTGACCTTACGTCACAGACTGTCTTGACTCGCCAAAGTTTGCAAGCCGCTAATGTAGCTTTGACATTTTTTGGGGTGCCTGGACAGCGTGGAGTATCAAGCGATGAACGAGATGACAAAGAAATCGAAGATGCCCTTGCCCTCAGCACAAAGATGAAGCTGGTCGCAGACGTTGCATCTTTAACCTGCGCTCGACTGGCAGTTGGTGTTAACCATGTCCAACTGAGCGGGGGAGGGGGCAGTTGATTGCCTTCCTTCTCTAGCTCACGAACGGCTGGTTGCAAGGTAAAAATAAACACACGGCTGGAAAACTCGTGACAAGTAGTGTTCGAAACTGGACTTATTTTTAGTTTTGGATAATAGTAAGCAATTTACGCCTTATATATTTTTTTCACAGCAGACTACATGAAACCGAAAAGCGGCCTGGATCTCAAGGACTGTGATTAATGAAGTCTAGGTAAAGGCATCAATGCACATGCAAAAGTCCACAGATGCCGATACACGTCTAATTTCTCTGATTTACTAATATGTACGCTGAAACGTTGAGCTGAAGACACGGCGATTTTCGTGCCGACTGCCGGCGGTCGCCGTAGCCGAACGCAATGCGAAGATTAACAGAAAATAATTTCGGTGTTTTTTTTTATTTTTGCGACATACATGGGCCTTTCCATGTCATATGTGTTGGTCCTAGTTCTCGTGATGGTTTCACATGCTTAAATTGAGGGAAAATTCTGTACTTGTCAATGTGCACAACTGGCGAAACTTTATTCGCGACAGCCTATTTATTTCCCAAATTTGAAACTTTTCAAAACTTTCGGAGCTTCTTGGTATTGTTCGCAGATGTGTGAGTCAGTTCTTCCATTTTCCGTCTGTTCTGAGTAATTTATCGCCGACTTTGACAGCGGTACATTTTGGCTCATAACAGTTATTCGTGGCCTGACCTCAGGTCAATGGCTAGAAGTCATTGATGCTTTGCCCGTTGACAGTAACTGGATGTCTGCATCACCCCACACTAAGAATGTTCTAAAAAAACGCCAATGTCCGAAAAAACGACAATGTGTCTTAAAAATGGGCTTAACTTTAGGTCGATGACCCGGAAAATTCCAAAAAATCTCAGATAGCAGATAATCACAGGGCGCTGAATTTTTTTGGACATGGTCCTCTTGAACTTATCTAGGTCAGACATCTGACTAAACCTGAGGTCAAAGCCTTCACACAAGGTGTAAAAATGATTAAGCAAAAGATACACAGAACTTCGCGTTCGTTTCTTCCCCCGCAAGTCTGGAAAACCACAGGTGCGTGGGCGGCCAACCGTCCCTACCCCTGCCAGTCGGTGCTGATTAAAGAAATCGTTCAAAAAAGCCGTTTATACCCAGGGCATGACATTATTGCATTTCACATATACCAGGCCCCGGGCCGATCTCTGTGGGGCGATGAGTAACTGACCCACAGATCATGAGTCACAGCGCCAAACATCGTCTCGGTTTCAGCTATTTCTCTCGGTAGCCACGGGTCGGATCGGCTCAAAACCCGTCAACTTAAAACCACAGCTGAAGGAGCAATCGTGTGGTAAACGCCCCGTTTCAGTGCTCACGGCAAGTGCCACGCGCTAGCGGTAGCAATGTGAAAAGCCGTTTCTAAAAGTTATTTTGGATTACGTGTGTTGCTGGCAACGCAGACATCGCAGGGGCTTGACAAAGCCGCCACTGTGTAGCTCCGTGTATCGTCCTTTTTCACACCCACAGCCAACTGACTCCGGCCCACGGTTTGGGCGCCACACTGCCTGGAAGAAGACCATCCACTCATTCTTCACCCTCGTATCGACTCCATTTCAGTATCGTATAGAAGCCGTCGATTTTTTGCGATGAAAATTACACCTACGTGTAGCCTGTTCTGTTGTGTTCCATACTCGCCCAAAATATCGTTCTGTTTTACTGGGGTTCGGCTACTGTTCAGCCTTTCGTAAAGTCTTTTACGTCTTAATGCGGATTGCTCGCCAAAAAGGACTCATTTGCCGGCCATAATCTCTGGTTAAATTCACGGTGCAGTAGACTTACTGACTGACGGTGCAAAACGGACCCACCGATCAAAATCTGACGCACGCACATCTCAGTAGCATTGATCCCTTGAGTAAACATGGTCGTTTTTCCTTGTCAGAACGGTCTTGTCGATTCACGCAAACTGTTTCGACAACCCAAGGACAGAGCACCTCGAAATGAGTTTCGTCTCAAAGGGAATGGAACATTTGCACTCGGGTTTTCATTCGAAGTCACGTGCAACTGCTAGAAGCACATGGTTGTGTGATCATTTACGTACATATATTCCGCATACTGGACAGTCTGCACGACTAACCTCATGACAGTTTTCCTCGTCGCCCAGTCATTGTTCGAGACTTCACACACGATGATAATTCTGTAACCGCAACATTTTGCATTGGTTCGGAGACAGGTACAGGGCGTTACCAATTCGGTGGCATGCATGAAACGAACATTTTGCTGGGTTTTCGTTATGTTTAGCTATAAGAAACAAATGGTTTCATGCTCATTTAGCACATATATTCTGCATCCTCGATAACCTGCACGAATCCCGTCATGACAAAGTTTTCCTCTTCGTGTAGTCATTTTTTGAGACTTGATAAACTACGAGAGCTATGTGAACACATCGTTGTGCCTTGATTCGAGGACAGGTACAGAGTCGTCAATTCGGTGGCATGCACGATAAAGCGAGTATATTGCAGTGTGGACTTGTGTCTTGTCAGGTGTGGCATAATGTGTGTACCGTTCATCGGTCTTCGTCTGCCTTGCTGTGATGTTACGCTGTCTCTTGATCGTCTGCAAATGTCAAGCAAACGGGCGTATATCTGCAGCATTTGGTAATTTGCAAGTACATATTGATTCAGTGACTGATAAGGCGCAAGAAGCTAGAAGACCTTCGACAAACGCGTGTAGTTAGGTGCAAATGCCTGTTATTCTAATTTTCGTGGTGGTAAATTTTAGGAGCAAAACATCTTTCGTGATCTTCTCTTCCCTGCTCTACTAAAGAATCATTTCTGCACGGTCCAGTCCGTCGCTGGCACCTGAGAAGGCGGTGGGTTGTAGTTAAATGCACTATTAAAACGGTTTTTGGAAGAAGTTGGCGTTCATGATCACCCCACGCCCTCTGTTCTGAAACCAGTAAGCGCGTTCCTCCATTCCACTACCCGAAGAATCAGCGGAGGATGCGGCGAAAGTTCAAAGAGTATTTCGGCAAGTTGTCGCTTTGTTTGATGGCCAACGCCTACGTGCCTCGCTGCGATGGTGCATGACACGATAATGATACACCCGATATTATGCGCTAGTGTCCAAGGCGACTTGCATAAAAAAATATCCTTACATGGCTTCAGCCATTAAGATTCACCAGTTAACCGCCCAGCCCGAGTCTAAATGTTGTAATGTTGTGCGAATGCCACATACGTTCCACTTCTTTTGCTATGCAGCTTGGTGACTGCCGGCATTGGTATGAGTCTGTGACGTCTCAGCAGTGCTAGCAGAATCGCGCGCTGAAATAACCGGATGATTCTGCCTGGCACATACGGCCTTGCTTTGTACGCATTGGTGGCAGCCATGGCCCTATGTAGTGGCAGCAAAGGATGAACCACGCACCGGAAACGCAGCTTTATTTCAATAAGCACGTGATGAGTCACCGCAGCACACATTTCAGACCAAGTCGTCTCGAAGCGAAGAATCTAACCTGTTTTCCATGGGTCACGTGCTAGGTACTCTTGGTTTCATTTTCTTAGGGATCTTCGTCCTGCATGTAATCCTTGCCGTTGCCGTTTTCATATTTGCCATTACGGGGGGATGTAACCGCCTCTGGAGTTTTTCAAAAGTTGCCCGGCAACGACATCTCCAATCGCTCGAATATATTACAAAACTAATTCCAAACATATTTACGCGCTTCCCGAAAATTTAAGGTCATTGGCCTAGTAGTCTGCTGACCTATGTTTTCTTTCTCAAAGGGTACGTCGTGAAGAAATCATGATATGGTATATATAAATATATGATATGATATGGTATATAAATCACGACCACCAAGATTTCATGACCATCATGAAATCATGATGGTCGTCATCGAATAGCAAACGCTTTAAGTGCAATCTCAAACAGTTTTACGTGCACGCGTCACCGATGTGTCATGACATTGTCCGTGATCACAGTTTTGGTATCAGTAACCTTGAGGCAGCGTTTCAAAAGGCTGTTTACAAGAAGAGGTAATTTTTCAGTGAGTCCAGTTCCATGAGTGAGCCAATTGCAGATGGAAACCTATTAAACAACAAAGGCACTGCCAATCCATGGGCATGCAGTGCCTTGGAAATGACAGCATGCAGTCATGTATGCCATCGCTAAAGAGTTAATGGAAAGAGTGCTGGTCGAAAGGGAACCGCACACATGGTCTACTGTGCTTCACCTACACATAAGAGACGACCAGTTTATTTTAAACTACAGTCCCTGTCGCCATCCTAAAATAAATGGGACCTTGCAGGAATACTTTCTACAATAAAGGTAGAGACGCCTGAAGGGCATTTGCAATGTCCAGCCGCACATTAAAGGATGACGTAGCTGGGAAAAACAAGGCGTTACATTCAATGGTGATTTGCTGGGAAAAATAATTATGTTCAGTCACGCTACGGTAACTAGTGTAACTGTCTCGGTTCAACTGGCTCGATTTTTAGTTTAACATGAATTATCCTTGGCTAAACACTGCCATTTTGGTGGTAGTTTCAATTTTGCCTTCCTACCAAAGTCCAGTACATTTTCTAAAGAAAAATCAAAATGTTTCTTACCAAAAAGAAGCTGACGAACGATGACGATATGTAAGAAAGGTGAAACAACCTGCAATGAAACGTTAAAATATTCGAGACACTGCGTCGTTTCGAAGTGTTAAAGATCTTTCGACACTCACTTCATTCAAATCTTTCGGCACTTGTTTCAGTCAGATTTTTCTGACATCTGATTCCACGAACGCTACAGACCTTTCCTCTTCCGATACAGCGTTAAAACGATCACCAAAAACCATTTCCTCTTGATCATGCGGTTAAAATATATTCGGCCATTTTTTGGTCCTTCTTGCTTTCGTCATCTGTGCACCTCTCCCCAGAACGGCTCAATGACGATGGATGGACATGACTGTAAAAAGTGGAGCATCCAAGAATTGTACAGTTCCGATTGTCGGCCAAAATATTGTGAGACGTCCGCCAACGCCGACCCGACGTTGCTGGACAACGGCCACGTGGTTGCGTTGCTGGCGCGACAGACTGCGCCGAATGTCCTCGGTTCAGCACCACCGAACGGCCCGAACCCCCCCTTCGCCAAGCAAGGAAGGCAGACAAATATTGCCAAACGCCGACACGACCTCCTTCTCGGTGTCTAGCCGGACCGACCCTGCAGCGGAACGAAACTGGGGACCCATCAGACAGAGAACCGATTACACAAACCGGCTTTCGCAACGGCGAATGAGCAAGATTAAAAAGTGCAATGGGCCATTTGGTCTGTTTCCTGCGTTTGATGGTTGCAGCCGTTTTTGCAAGACATGGTAGCAATTTCCTGTAAAATAATGTTCCATGGTTTCGTTTTTTTAAGGATATTCAGTAATGACAGCGTTTACGTTACTCTTACGAGTGGTTTCGCTCTTATGGTAAAATATATCAGCTTTCAAGTAAATAATCTGGAAACACACGCAAATGATGCATCTGCTTTGGACTTTTTGAGTCGGAACCTCGCTCATTGATGATTAAGTCAACAAGTGGACACTGACTTGCAGTGTCAGTTAGTTTCCATAAATGTTGCCAACTTTGTCACTGGCTGTGTTATTGATTGTTAGCATTACGAGACTTACTTTGTACCGGATTACGCAGGCCAGCTACCATTGGCGTCGAACCCAGCGTATCCTTATTCTTCGTGATGATTTCAACTAGGATGGCTTCACATTGATGAAGCAATACAGAATCCTCGGAAGCATATGCTTTTGGAGCATTGACGGAAGAGAAGCACCATTAGTTTCCGCGCCTTTTTGACCAATTTCCTTGTAACGAAGTTTGGCCAAATCCTTTCCAGAAATATGCGCGTAGGCTAAAACGGCGACATGCAAGGTTTCATTAACGTGAAGCCATGATTGTAAAAATTACCGACATGAATTAGCGAGAGTACGCAGGTTTTGACGCCTACAGTAGTACGCTGAAACTGTCAGACATGTTTAGTTGGATTGTTTGGATTACTCCGATAGAACGAGTTTAGAAAACGTGTGACAACAAGTAAACAAGTAAACTGCTGCACGAAATGCGAGGTGCTAAACGAAACATTTAAATTATGTTCTTTCATGGCTTCCTAGTTTGTCTCTGAAGCGAATGTCCGCTGGATTTTTCGATTACCTCGTCGTTGTGAAGAAGGCTGATGTCTTGAGAACACCTGTGATCACCACGACAACTCCAATAAATGCCAAAGAACACTGGGAACACAGTGTATTTATAGTTTTTTGACACCTGACTCATACACATAAACATCGTGGAACAGGACGTCGCATCCAATAGTACTATCATCTTTAAATTAATACCTATTGACCCGACTTGCGGTAACTGTAACAGACAAGTAAAACTTGACAGTCGCTGACATGACGTTTCAGTTACGTAACCGCGCACGAACCTCATGCGTCAGTTACAAAGGACGAAAGACATCGTTACTCAGAGCGCCCTTTTGTTACCCCAAGAACGAGTTCTTCGTCGGAGAGCCGGAAACCCCAGCACTCGCCCCACCCGATCTTCCCCTCGACGACCCTCCACCGAAGCTGTTCGTTCCTCTTCCGAGAGAGCTGCTGCTGCCGAAGCCACCAGACGACGGTCCGCGAGGCCCCACGAATCCTCTTCCCTTCCCCGCGCCGGCGGAGCCGCCGGCGCTGCCGAACCCGGCGGCCGACGGCCCACTGGGGCCGGCGGCGAAACGGGGCGAGCTGAACCCGCCTCCTGCCGGCCCGCTGGGTCCCGACGGGGCCGAGCCGAAGCCGGCGCCAAACGGCGACCCCTGGCCGGGGAAGCCTGGTCCGCTGGCGCCGGTCGGCGCCCCGCCGAAGCCGAGACCGCCGCCGCCGGCCCGTCCCCCGAACCCGCCCGTGCTGCCACCGGCGCCGAACTGGCCCTGCGGCGCGTCAAACCGGCCTCCTGAGGCCCGGCCGGCGGCGCCCGGAAACCCTGCGCCGAATCCCTGACCACCCGGGAATCCCTGGCCAGCCGAGAAGCCCTGGCCGCCGGGGAATCCCTGACTGGCGGGGCCGCTGGGGAACCCCTGACTGGCGGGACCGCTAGGGAAGCCCTGACTGCCGCGGCTGCCGGCGAATCCCTGGCCGCCCGAACCGCCGCCGAATCCGCCGCCCTGGCCCGCGAAGGAAACGCCGCCGCCGCGGCCGTCGAAACCGCCCGCGCCTCCGGCAGAGAACCCGCGGGATCCGGGGCCGCCGGCGAAAGCGGACGGGCCGCTCGGGCCGGAGGGAGCGGCACCGAATCCGCCGCCGAAGTTTCCTCCCGACCCGAAGCCGGCCTGACCCCCGCCGAAGCCGCCGCCCCTGACGCCTCCGCTCGGGACCCCCGGGCTGCCCTGGAAAGCAAACGGGGGTCCTCCTCTGCCGCCCTGGCTGCCGAACTGCCCGCCGAAGTCAGCTCCGCCCTGACTGCCGCCGAATGCTCCTCCCTGCCCGCCGAAGTCAGCTCCGCCCTGGCTGCCGCCGAATGCTCCTCCCTGCCCGCCGAAGCTGCCCCGCCCCGGGACCGAGGGCCCGGCCGGGCCGGCGGGCCGCGAGCTGCTCGAGCCGCGCGAGCCCGAGCCGGACGAGGCGCGCGACGAGCTGCCGCGGGAGCCGCCGCCCTCCTTCAGCTCAGCCGGCAGGATGGTGAAGGGCCGCGAGCGGCCGAACTGGAAGCCGGACACGAGGTTGGTGCCGTCCAGGTCCTTGCCGATGTCGCTGCCGAACACGCCCGGCTGAAAAGCGCGCGAGGCGCCGCCGGGTCCGCCCGAGGGGCCGCCGGGCCCGCCCTGCGCGCTGCCGAACCCGGCCGCGCCGGGTGCTCCGCCGAGACGGTCGGACGCGCCGCTGAAGCCGGCGGAGCCCTGGCCGCCGTCGAACCGGCTCGATGGACCGCCGTTGCCAGGGAACGTGGGGCCTTTGCGGGCGCTGGGTCGGCCGGCCTGGCCGGCGGCGAGTGCCGCCAGCGCAGCTATCAGCGCCACCTGCGGACGGGAGCATCGCCGTCAGTTTCAACGTGCGAATGCTGCGGTTGAAGGATTTCCTCCTGAGTCAGTCGATCGTCAATACAACATTCGGAGTTTGTTTCTATAAGTGGTGAGTTATTTGGAAAATCAGTGCATTAAAACTCTTTTTTAATACTAGGAAACATATGTGTGTTTTGGAAGATATGGGAATTTCAGTGGTCTACGCAAGACCCAACACTGGCGACATTCAGAATGGAAGTCTTGTGGGGGGATCATGCCGAGCAAAGCCTACTTTTGTTGCTGTTTACATCATTACATTTCCTTTCTGCATTTTGCGGTACAAAAGAATATATATATATATATATATATATATATATATATATATATATAATATATATTGATCTATTTCAGTCATTTCCAACTTAAGAATTACAAGTTCCAACGTCACGGACGCCCTTGACATTGACCACTGCCATTACTGAACGACCAAAAAAACACGCATGTATGGATACACTACGTGCGTACGCTACATTACGTTCGGAACAGTCATACGGAAGTTTTCAAGCTGACGCGTTGCAAATGAAACTGCATGAAACAAAGGAATAAAGCTATGTTGTGGTGAAAATTTCATGATTCGGGGCTCAGTGCTTGCAATTTTTTTCTAGACGAAGTAAGAATCACTCGGCCTTCGGCCTCACACCTAATTAACCGAACAAAGTAATGCTGGAGCAAACACGAAACAGGATTATGCATGATTCTAAATGGATTCGAATTCCTATTGAATCGATCTAGAAATTTATCGCCTCTGTCGCGAATTAAAATCTAAATCGATCGGGTTAAAACTTACAGTAATCATTATTGCATGCTTGTCCCAGGAATTAGCAGTGAGTCCATTCACTGATTCAATGATTTACCGATTTGAAAAAAGCCACAAAGCGTAATGACAAAGCAAACAATTGATATTTGTATATTTTCCTTTTGTACGGTTTTGCGTTACGCGTTATGCGTTAACCACAAGCTATGCTTAATTGGGTGGACTTCTTGGAGATCCAGCATGACTTCGCTTGTCAATGACTAGGCGAAGCCCCTCCGACCCGTTTGATTGATTAGTAATACCGATTAAGAGTGTTCATGTCCGGGACGGTATAACGGGCAGTCATGAGGTGGCTTTGGCCATGACTGCTTTCAGCCTTCTTTGTCCTTCACAGTAACACTGCTCGGTTTTACGTTCGTTTCCATTTCTCAGCAGGGAGTGCAGCGACTTCCTTTTTATGTCCTTTGGTGTAAACGTGTCGTTCTGTGCGTCCCTGGGCTGAGGGAGGGGCACTCCTGGTTGCCTGATCTTGGGTGATGGTTGGAAAAAGTACCAAAATATATGTGCTTTCAAAAAACTAAGTAGTCTTACACAGGCAAACGTCGAAACATTATTTCCCACTTAATATCAACACGCATATATTTCTTAATGCATATGTAGGTTTTCTGAACTCTAGTTCTATTAAAAAGAATCACTTTGGATTTATCCCCGTAGCTCACAAATTTTAAGCCCTTTTCGTCGTTTAATAAGATGTTGCTTGAGATAATTTCCTTTCCGTTCGCACACTTTTAAGCCAATGGAATCATTCCAACGCCAGCATATTTGACATTGATACATTTCATATGTTTTTTCCTCTTCATGCCTTGCTTAATTGTAATTAATTAAGCGAAATTAATTAACCTTTCGCCGTTTTTCGCCATTTTTAAGACGAGAAATATTAGCATTCCTCCTGAGCCAAATTTAGCATGCCCTTCGTTACATACCAGATTGCTAACAGGAGAGAAAAGACGCTGTTTAAAATCTGCGGACACTGGCACCCTCCGACGCGTCCCCTCGGTCTCCGCTATCTCACCTTGATCACCATTGTGCCGGCTGTGTTGGGCGCCGGCTTCCACTCCACTGTGTGGCCGTTGTCCGTCGTGCAATGTGCTTTATACACCGGTGATTTCCAGAGCGGAGCGGCGTGCAGGGCGCGGCAGGGGCGGCGCCGACGCTGCGGCCGCCCCTGCCGGGCGCGGTCGCCGCCGCCGCCGGCGCTGCCTCCTGCCACAACGCCGCCCCTGCCCGAGCCGCCCGATCCCACCGAATCTGCAGCGGCGGAGTTTTCCGCGCGGCGCCGCGGCCCAGCAGGATATGGCCGACCGCCGGCCGTTTTCCTCGTCCGAGTGGCGCGCGGCCAGCTCCCGGGCCGGCGCCCGCTCCGGAGCGCCGCCACGTTTCGTAACGTGCCGCGACGCCGTGCCGTGTCTTCTGAAATATCGAGACCCCGGCGCTGGGCTGCAGCCGGCCGCCGAACATGTTGACGCGGCTAGGAAAATCCGCGTCGATGAATGTTCATTGAAGCAAAATGCGACGTCGCTATCCCGCATATACATGCACATTTCCGGAATTCCAAACGGCGCCAACTTCAATGACCGAAACAACTCGCAATGAGGCCAAAAACAAAATTACGTTTGTCTAGGTGATACTGGTTCACACCCAGCCCAACGGTGAAATGAAAATAACAGATGTCTTCAAGGCGTGTCAACGCCCTCAGGACACTGTGTTTTGCATGCGATATTTCAAACGGAAGTGTTGTGGTATAACCTAATTTCCTTGATGTTAACCCATGATGATGATGACAAGTTGTTTAATGGTTTCGAACGCAGTTTTTTAAGAGAAGACATCTGGTAAACTGATGAGTTAAACTAGAAAAAAACTGGGAAAAAACTACCCATACTCGAGGAAAGACAGCCAGTTCTAGTGGTGAGTCAGGGGGGCTTTAATATAATCCGAACTGTTTCTTACCAGGAGAGATGGAGGGAGAATGCACAGGGTCTATTGGCGAAAAGACATGATCCAGGGGAGAGGACACCAAAGCATGGAATGCTAGGAAAAATATGAGACTGCTCGTGAACTGATTCAGCCTGTGGACATTAGAGTCATTATATATTTGTGACTGGTCCACCACATATGCCTGTGAGTATGTAGATGAGGCAAATGTGCGTTATGATATCGTATGTAAATGCACAATATGGTATCGTATGCAAATGTACACTACACACGTCGCCGTTTTAACCCTATTCCCGTGCGGGTGGGCATCAGAAGCTAGCCCCCTCTGGTTTTTTGCTGGCCATTTTCAGACTTTAGAAAGCATCTCCACCAAACTTGGTCACTTTCCTTACCCATTATTCTTAAGTGCGTTGCAAGTCTTCATAAATTCGTTTGCCCACGGGTAAAGCCAGGCCACGTTTCTGGGCGACACTTCAGGCCGTTTTGGGCACTGTTAAGGGTATTCAAAAATGACTGTCAGAAACAGTTTTTGAGATGGAACTTAAAAATGCACATGCGTGTTTAGGTCCATAACGGGTCAAAGACACAAACATGAGTTTTTTTACCTAAAGTGACCTCAAGATCAAGTCAAATTCAAAGGTCAAAATTGGTTTTATGGAACTTTTCAAGCAGTTTTTGTAGATATCCCTGAATATCTTTAGCTTACATTTGTAAAAATGTCCTTTACTTGTATTTAAAGTCTCAGGTCGCTACCAGGTCACGTCAAATAGCTATGACCTAAAATGTCCGTCCGTACCCTATATCACAGCGGTCATAAGCAGGAAGATTAGAAGTATAGCCAATCGAAATTATTGGAAGCCTCTCCAAGCACTACGAAATGACCCCAGCGCCATTCCACATGACTTTCTGGTCATCTGAGGTCATTTGACGTCAAAGGTCGTAAGTCGACCTGATGAGCATGCGACCATGATAGTTCCCCTTTTCGATGCCTTTAACGCCGCCTATGCCGGCATTGTACGAACAACGTAATACGATTTGTACTTCTGAAGTATAAAATAACTGGCGAGAGCTCGAAAAAAGATATTTCCAACTTTGATACTAGTTCAGTTTTCAAAAAGATATTCCTACCATTTTCCTAATCCTGTGAACGCCTACGAATTTTCTCAAAATTGTAAAGGTATGAGCCCAAAGGGAAAGTTCCGCTAATTAGCTTTCAAGTTATGCCAGTCCCATCAGAATCGGTCGCCATCCCAACTTCGTCAAACTCGGCCAATAAAATCGAAGTTTTAAGTCAAAAACTTCTTTCTAGAAACTTCCTTTCTGACTTTTTCACCCCCTTATCTACCCCTTACAACATTGAGAAAACTTTTGGTAAAAATGTAGTTTACGTCATGGTGGACTGATTTCCGTGCGTTGCGATAAAATTGGGCCGGTAGTTTGCAAGATCTCGGGGGAATGAATAGCCCCCCACACACACTATGGGAATGAGTGCTAGCGGTACGGTTACGGGAATAGGGTTAAGCCAATATTCTACGTTCTTAGCTTAATCCTATTCCCGTACTCTTGACGCATGGACGGATTCCCATATGGGGGGCTTGTTGGTCCCCCCCTCGAAAACTGCCTGTCCACTTTGGTCGTAGAAAAACGGCAATGGATTCTCCATGACACAATCCAAATATCTAAAAAAGCTGAAAATCTCTCAAAGGGAGATGCAGGGTTAAGAAGTGAGAAGGGGTGTGGGTATTCTTCGACGTGTTATAACTCCGATGTTTATGAACCGATTTTGATGCAAATGACATAAATCGAGCGCTACTCATTGACATCTTTGCCTTGGCCTACATTACATTTTCGCCAAATTTATTGGCATTCACAGGACTCTGAATGTGAGATTCAAGCTTCTTCAAGTCATCTGATACTTAAGATGTACAAATCGCACTACACTGTTTGCGTAATGTCAACATAGGCGGTGCCGGGTATGTGGAAAATGGGAACTGTCCTGGTCGCATTTCATCAGGTCATGTCTTGACCTCAGATGACCTTGAAGCCACGCAAAATGGTCTTGGGTGGGTTTTGGAGTGTTTAAAAACGATTCCGGTCATTTCAAATGACTGTTCCTGAATGTCCTGCTAATGACTGTGGTGATGCAGTGTACGCGAGCAGACTTTTTGGGTTCGAGCTCCGTAACCTCACCTGATAACGACCGGAAATTTTAAGCCCAAGTAAAGAGTATTACTGTAAATCATGTGCAGCCCGTTTTTCATCTCAAAAATCGCCGCCCAAAAATATGAATAAAGTCAGAGTTTGGCTTTTGACCTTGTGAAATGATCTTAATTCAACACGGATATTTTTGCATGTTTGCACTAATACTTTTCCATACAGTCATATTAAGCTGTAAGTTTTAATTTGCATCTTAAAAACTCGCTGTCTGACAGACACTCGTCTTCTACATTGAACAGTGCCAAAAAAGGCCTGAGGTGCTTCCCAAAAACTTGGTCCGGCTCCTCCCCCCTGGGTAGAATTTAATTATGAAAATTTGATGTAATACGTAGAAAAAAATAGGTAGGAAAAGCGACCAAGGTTAGTGAAGCTGTCCCAAAAATCCTGGAAACGGCGATGAAAATATCGGAGTTGGGCTTCAGAAGCCCTCTGCCTTTGAGAGAATAGGGTTATGATGGTTATGTCAGCGAGGATTTTCTAAAAAAAAAATGATGTCCATTGATCAAACTGCGTTGTCGTAGCATGAGTCAGGCTTTTTTATAAATGCACTAGCGTTTTGCAGCAAAAAGCGCGGGTGCTGTGCAGTGGAATTACGTAACGCCATGAGCTATGCTCCCTAACAAGTGCTATGACTCATGCCAACTGTGCATTGCTGTGTTGGACCGTGGTGGCATTGATCGTCAAACTGCAGTAATTTGTAGTCTGGTGCACAGATTTCTTACTCAATGACTCATCGCACGAAAATGACATATTAGGGAGTCTACATTGCGAGAATTCGATCTGTGAAAGCATCTAGATTTCAGCACAAATAACCCGACGGCATGGTGGAAAAGAAAGCTGAAGATTTTTCAAACCAAAAACATGGCGAAGCGCGCTTGAAGATGGATCTTCTCTTTTTCGTCCGTTCAGAAGACTAAGTAGTGAGCGACCGTGGAACACCGAGAAATGGAGCACCTCAGTAGAGTAAAATGGGCATGGTTTTTCTCAGCGCGGAGTTCCCACGACTTGTCGGCCACCAACCGGCGTCACGTCTGTGCGCGCGATTGCAGGGCAACTTTCACTCGATACGATTACACTACGGACTGCCAGATACGCATGTTGCTGCGCCGATTTTCTCTCGTCTCCCTTGGGCGGATGTAGGCCGGCGGAAAATTTCGCTGTTTCACCACGGAGAGCATAACTTGTTCCGGGCAAATTACGAAGAACTAGGCTTCAGCATCGAATGAAAAATCTATTGCACTGATTGTTGTAACTAGTCACCGCCAGCTGGAGACAGGCGAACCACTTGCATGTGCTATTTTAAAGATGTGCCACCGTGTATCTCGCGATATTGAAGTTTGTTTACTTTCTAGAACAGTATGACGCCAAAGCGGTGAACTAACTCTCAAGGTCAGCGTTTGTCTTCATTACATAGTTGCTTGTAACATGCTTGTTTACAACATACCCTTACTATCATGGGTGAAGGTACCTTGAAATTTATGACATAGCTCGAGTGACATCTACGTCACAAAACCTGTGCATGTCATTCCAACCATCTTTAGCTTGCAGTCAGCTGCCGTTTGCCGAGTAAAACCACGGGACACTTCGTCGTCGACACTGGGCGCGTGGCCAGCCGTCGATGGGCGTGGGTGGACAATCGGAGCAGTTCAAGCCGTCGTGAGCTGCCAGCGCCGGAAACCGCACGGCCACCGCCACCAACAATGGTGGCGCGTGACGCAGATAATTACGTCCGCACGGCCTTGGAGGGCCGACAGCAGAGTAGCCATTAGCGCCAACCAGCAAAACCAGCACGCGATGTGTGCCCGAACTGAATAAAAAGCACCGAACGCCTCGAAGGAGTAGTCATTAGACGGAAGGCGCTGTCGGTACGAGACGGAACCGCTCGCGGAACCTTGGTGGCCACCGTCCGTGGCGATTTTGTCTAAAATACATAGCGTGTGAAAGACTGAATCATTTCCTAAATCTCGGAAACCGGAAACTTGATCGTGCCAGGAGTTGTATCTCGGAATGCAGACACGCAACGCGTGAATCACATTTCTTCCTGGCCGCTGGTTGCCGCGAAATTGCAACTGCGCCAAATGACGTACGCAATGTTGCTCACAGCACTGCCCGGTCCTACGTGGGCCCCCGCGGCGCGCTGTGTAACCAACACTCCGCGGGGGTACCGCCGCCGGTGCAAGGCACGAGCGGACCTCCACGGCCGCCAGTGTCACGGCCCGGCATTTTACGGAGTTTTCCTTTGTTCCCGGGCGGACTAGCATGCAGGGAATGAGCCTGCTCGGCGCCCCCCTCCGGGCGGGCGTGGCCGGGGCCGGCCGGCTGAGGGCCCCCCGGGTCCTGCCACGGCCGCCGCGGCCGCCGCAGCAGCAGGCGCCGGCAAAAGTCGCACGGCTGCCGCGGCGGCCGCCGCAGGACTAATCCGAACGTCGTGACGTGACGGCGAAACGTGACGTATCTCGCCGTCTGAAGCCGAATCGGCGCCGTCAGCCGGCCATGGCAGCAAGAGCGAGGACGCTGAAGAACGGGATAATGCTCATTTGCCAACTGCACGGTTGTGAAAAATATTTTACCACTTGACAACGGTACAATGGAGCACGTTTGGTTTCCTTGCCTGCATTTCCAGGGTTCGAAAGGTTGCTTTCAGCTGGCGGGGCCCCAGAACAAGCCTTAAGGCCTGTCCTTTCGTCACACACCAGTGAACCTGGCCAAAGTCATGTGTGCTGTATCCTATTCGTTCCCGATGGAGCAAATGTCGGGTTCCTATGACGTGAAATGATTTACTTTTTCTTGTTTCGTATTGAGTTTGTGTGAAGAATTACAAACGGGACGGACAGTTTTGAGCATGCCAAGATGGACTACACTTGTACTTTTGCATTACATTAAATACATACATGCAATGGACTACACACATCCTTGCATTTAAAGGGAAAAGAAATGACGAAGGCCAATATGTTTTCTTCGTTATTTGGTACTAGCAACATCAGAAACAAGTACTAACTGAATACCTCTGCTATCCAAGATACAAAAATCGCTGCCGCTTGGATTTGTTTGCGGTTGAGTAAAGATAACAAACAACTAAGGAATTAAATGAGATCTTTAGCACAAACAGACCAGACCAAGACTGAAGCATTTTCTGAGAAACAACGACAAAAAAAGGCAAGGTTATAATTCCAAAACCAGCACATGACGGAACAGCCCAGAACAAAACCCAAAACGGTCCAACCAACCAAGTGCTACCGTCATATCAAAGCGTATTTGAGAACGGCAATGCGCAGCCGAAGTAAATTTCTGTTCTCAACGTAACGAAACCTCATACCAGGCCAGAAGTTTGTGCGGTGAGGGGGTTCCGCTGACTGAGTCAGCGAATTCCGTGAGTCACGCAGCCTTGGGCTGCAACGCGTTTCGGAGCTTGGAAGGGTAGGCAGCCAGAGTCGAGTTTGCAGAGAACATTCTGACCGCTGAATAACGGAGCGGACATTGCTCCGGTCGTGCTGTCTCGAAATTTTTGACATGGCGGTTTCTTTGATACAAAAGCTCCTTAATGGATTGGTTAAAGAGGAATTTATGTAATGTTTAGTCTGCGCTGCACATAGCATGCAAAACCCTAAGTTTAAACTTCACCGTGAAAACGGAAGCGTCCGATTGGTATTTGTAAACTGATAACTTTGTGTTATTGGTCAGCACACCATATACTACACCACGAAATGTCTTCTGAAGCGCTGACGACTAGGGAGCACCCGCATATCACGTGACCTTTCGGGGTTTGCGGCAGACCTGGTGACCATTTGACCAAACAGAGGGCGCATTTCATGAACACGAGACATCTCGGAATGACTTGTGCCTTAACCCGCTACCTGTGCAGGATGAGCGTCAGAAGCATCCACAATCTTTTTGCTGCATATTCCGTTATTAAAGCGTCCAGCGTCGTCAGATTTAGGTGCCCCTCGATACATTAACTGTGCCTGTTTTGGAAAAAAATGTCTGTCGACGTCGCCCAAGATGGTTAATAATGTGCATTATGTGTCAGTTTTCACCAAAAATAGATGTGAAACAAACATGACCTTACGTTGTCATCAAAGGTAAAAATCACGTAATCGCGTTTTTTCAATATAGATAGTTTACACAGGTGTTTAAAGATACCCGATGAAGTCTCACGGAGTTTCTGAAGTGTGATGGGCCATGACAGGAATATTTAAGACCAGAATAGTCAAAGTCGTAGTCATGGTCGTATATTACTATTTATCCACGCAGAAGCTATAACGAATCCGGTCGGCTGTAGTGTACACACAGTCAATGACCTTGTAAAATGCATGTTCAGGGCATTGACAGAAATCCAGAAATGGTTCCGAAAGCCAAAATTAAGCGGTAGATGAAATTCACATCATAAATACGCAGTGAACATGACGTCAGCGACACGTATTTGCATCACAGCTGCACAGAGGGACCGGCGCCAGGAAGACGGGTACTCCAAGATGATGCCGCTCTGAACGCGACTGGCCGCTGGGTGCCGGCCAACCTACGTCCAGAGAGCTCCAGCACTCCAACAGCCGCGGCACGGGCCTCTCTCAGCGGCACCTGGCCACGCCTGACGAACATGGCCTTAACTGCACGGCGACAGAGCCTGGTGTTCAACGCTGTTTGCACCTTATAACAGTCGTGCTGGCGCACCATCTCCTCTATTTTTCGTCAGCATAACGATTCTAGGGCAGGTGACAAATGCCCTGAGCGTCGCAGCCTTTCTAGGGGTAGTTTTGGCGCCTAAGATAGCGAAGTATGCCTTACTAGGGCCCATTTTTAAACTGTTGGCCTGGAACTAGTTTTGGAGATGGAGACTGGACTCCTCGACCCGCACCTTTTGATTGGACAGGCCGATGGTAATAGGTGGCGAACGGTCGAGGAGCTGGGTGTTGATGACGCATGGTCGACGCACTTGAAAACGTTCTTCTTAAATCCAGCGTCGTTAACCGTCGCCCAGCCAGTGGGTCGAAATCCGCCCCACCCCTATGGTTTTCCGCGAAAGAATGGAGGCGCGCAGGGCCACGAAATTTTCAGTACTTTCTTCTTATTTGTTTTGCACTCAGTGTAAAAATTTGAAGCTCCAAGGAGGTCAGGTCACTGACTGAGGTCACGTGAAAGTGGTCAGACTCCAGAAAAATTGTAACCCTGGTAACTTTTTTAGGACTGAACAGATTTGCATGAAACTTGCAGGTGTAAGAGAATGTAAGAAACGTAACAATTTGCATAACCAGTTTGTTTGTTAAAATGGTCAATGACTTCAGGTTTTGCCACTTTTGGGCACTTTTTGATATTTGGTTTCAATTTCAGCGGATTGTTGCGTGGTTTTCATGCCCAGATATTGTTTAGAGCATGGCCAATAACTTACGATGCAATTATATTACCACAGCACGCGTGACCTTGGCTTAGGTCATGACCCCTGATATGGGTCATGTTAGCCGCAACATACAGTTTCTATGAAACCAAACTGCCTGCCTAAAAACAACAATGTATTGTTTTCTAGGAGAGGAATAGACGACGAAATCAAATCCAGAGAGAAAAGAAGCCCATCTAAGGTCACCGAAGGTCATCAAAGGTCAGTTATCTCTGATGACCTCACTTGACCCATGTTGACCTTCAGGACAGTGACAAATGCTTGCCAAGTGTTTTACTATCTACGGGCATCAACTGCAATCCAGCATGTTACCAAAGCCGCCGGATGAGTCGATGCGCGATACATCATAATAGCGCCACTAACATGCATGAAATTAGGTCGTGGCTTGACCTGACCTCATTGATTAATTGGGCCATTTGCGCTATGAATGTATTCTACACGTTAATGATCATCTTAGTATTCCACCGAAATGAAAATCACAATGACAATTTCGTTTTTTATATCACTTCACTCTTGCTCAGTCCAACCTATCATGACCTCGAGTGATCTCAGTATTGACCCAGTTTAAAAACTCGTCCTCATTCGACCCGTATGGATGAGTTCTCTTTGGCGGTGTCATTTTTTTCTATACGACGCATGGAACCTGAGATTCTGGCGGGCGGATATCCGCCCATTCCCCGGCCGGGCGAAGAGCATTCTAGGCCTGGCCAGGCGGGTTAACGACGTGATCACGGCGTCCTCCATGGAATGACATGGTCGGTAGGCATACTGGAACGGAGAAAGTAGGTCATTGCGGTGAAGGTAGGGCACCGGTTGAATGGACACGAGTTTTTCAGCGATATTTGAGCGTATCGGCAAGATCGAAATAGGCCGAAAAGTTGTCCTCATCGGAATGGTCACTACTGGATTTATAAACTGGGGTCATGTAATCGACAGCATGTAATTAACCTTTTCGTAACGCATGTTCGGAGTTGATCTGCATCCCTATTGTTCCCAGACATTACAGACATCCCAGACAGACATCAGACAGTTCTATATTGGCAACATATGTATTTTTCTCACATTTTGACCTCAGGACGTCTCTACTGCCCACTCTGCATGCCAAAAACTGCAAGCACCAAATCGACCAAATATCTTCCTTTTAAACAGATCTAGCCCGAACCCTCCTTAACCTGATGAACACAGTAGCGTCGTGATCATAGTTATGCTAAGCAAAGTTTATTGTCGAATCCTGATTCCCTGCTACCTAAGCATTCCCAAACACGGCGTAATTTTGCCCCAGACTCCAAACCAAATGGCCGTGAAGGACCCTTGCCGTGTCGTGCAGCTCCACAGCACGGCCTCTCTGTGACCTGCTCCCGGAAGGTCCGTGCTTTTTTCTCATATCAGCCGTGGTGTGCTGTAAGCGCGACTTTCTCCTTGCTTTTGCTTTACCCGCCTTTTACTGAGCTTGGCGATTTTTTTTTTTTTGTATGCGTTTGTTTGACCCATGTATTTGACTTGGTTCAAATATCAATCCATTGTCTAGAATGATTCCTAAAATAAACTGACTGACTTGCGGTATCAGGCCAAACACAGGTGCTCCTTCGGGGAATTGAACCCAACTCGCGTCATTCATTGGAATCTGTTGTTCAGTAGGTTAAGACGGCCGCAAAAAAGTGATTGGCTTTGTTCTAATACACTGACGCGATAACTTTTTATATCCAGAAATGCCACTTGCGCCGTACAGCCTTCGTGCTGCTCTAACCTGACCTGAGTTCGTCTTGTAGAAGTCGCGCTGAGCCCTTGATTTCGCATGTAGCTCATTTTAAAAAATGTAGCTTTGGCTTGACCCGCTGACCCGCATCTGAGGTTCTCGCGCCGTGTTTCCTATCTCCGTCCCCCCCACACCCTTCCGCATTGCAAAATTTGTCGCTTGCGAAGGCACCGGAATTCCACATGAGGCCGCGCGGAAATTGACACGCAGTTTAGGTGTCCGTTTTCTCTTACCGGTGGGGCTTCCCTTCCGCGTTCCATGCTGATGTTTCCGGGACAACCGTACTCTCCGTTCGCAATGGACCTCCGACGGGAATTTCATCAGACCAAATTCTAACCCTCGTCGTTGTTCGTCATTTGGCCACCCTCGGCAGTACCAGGGAGGCGGTTGGCATGACCCTTAGGCATTTCCAAACCTGATGATGAAGCCTAAAGATGGAGTGCCGAAACAAACGCTGACTTCTAGCCTCCTAAGCTTTGACTAACGATGATACCCCGTTGTCATTTTTAGTTCACATGATGAATTTGCAGGCGACCTCAGAGGTCATGTCGGTGGATTTTGGTTTTAGTTTCATCCGTTGGGACGTAACCCATCGAGCACCTTTGAGAGGCCCCAAACGACTTTTAACGATGACTAAGGGTTCTACTGCCGCTACGCTTGCCAGCATTTCCGACTGCCTCCTGACCACTGTAAGGTCAATTTATGGTCAAAAGATAAGTAAATTTCATGAACGCGCAACGGCGGGGAAGCGCCTCTGGGGCTTTTGGTAATAGTAAAAAACAACCATCGCGCGCAGCGCGCTGAAATTTTCATGGCCTTTTCTTACACCACTGCGCGCGTCCTGTAGAGTTTTGACAAGACTTTAAGTCTTGTCACGTCGCTGACCTAAGTCGCGTAAAAGATGTCAAGCTCCGATTTTTTAAAGGTCTTCTAGAAACGACGCCGAACGATCGATCGACCTAAAGCTCGCAGGCATAGCAGTCCAGGATATTTCTAAAAATTGCGATATCTTGAATTTGTTGTCAAGTTCAGGGTAAATGACAGAGATCAACTAAATTTCCGCAAAATTCCCCGTTTCTAACGGCTCTGGACTGTTTTTTCGGCTTGCTGGTGCTTGAAATGCATTTTTTGGGACAAGGAATACATTACATAAGACAAATGGTGTTTACCCAAATAAGGGGTCATGAGGTCATGCCAGGTCACATTTGGGGTGAACTAGCAAAAACGGTTCCTAAGACCCCGTTTTTATGATCGCTCCGGCAAAAGTAGGTACTGAAGTCCATTTTGCAGTCCAAAGTTGCATCACGACGCTTGCAAGCCGTGAAATGACCTTAGGTCACCTGAGGTCATGCGAAGTCAATGTAGGAGAAGCTGAAATGCATGCCTGGTTCCTGAAATGTACTTTTGGGCCAAGGGAAACATTATACACGATAAACGGTGTTAACTGTTATGAAGGACCATAGGGTCAGGTAAGGTCACATTTGAGGTGTTATAGCAAAAAGGAGTCTGAAACCCAGTTTTGATGATCCCTGGGGTAAAACTAGGAACTGAAGTCGATTCTGCAGCCCAAAATTGTGCCAAGGCGTTTCCGCGCTAAGAAATGACCTTAGATAACCTGTCATGCGAGTTCATCGTGGTAGAAGCCGAGTTCAGATCCAGGTGTCCAGCTCTATCTCTCTGGTTTATTTCATGAGTCAATGACAGATCTGGGCACAGAAAGATGAAACCCAAGCGTGCTGCAAATGAGGTCATGATCCTAAGTCGGTCAAGTCATTTGACACCTTAAATAGCATCCTGTTGATCACGGGTGTGGAATCCAAGTAGTTTCAGTCCAAAGATACTCCTTGCTCCTTTGTTTTCATTGTCATTGATCCTGGACCGAACACGAAATAAAATGAAGAAAACGGCTGAATGTTAGGTCAGGTCACGTCGGCTGGTTGGCATTCTAATCCTTCGGCACTTAGAAAAAATGGTGGTACAAATCATTTCTACAGTTCTGAAAGCAGCGAAATGAAAATGAAATTATATCAGGACACCTGACGTAATACGTTATTATATGCATGCTGTAAAGTATATGTCGCCGTAATGTACCTTCTGCGAGTTTTCCATTGGTATGTTCAGAATTGCTTAGACTATATTAGGAGCTGAGTTAGAGCTCTGCTGAAGAATTCCAGTTTTATACAAATGCCTGAAAGTGGATGTCTTTTTCAGAATTCTCTCACGAAATGAAGTCTTTGGAATGTATTTTTGGCGAGTTTCCAGTTGATACAGGTTTCATTTTTCCTCGACGTTCCTTTCGCGAGATAGATGGGGGCGTCCAAATGCCCCCGGGCTCCGGCCGGGTGCCGGTCGGGCGCGGGTTGAGGTGCAGTTTTGACCCAAAAACTGACACTATGAGTGGCACGCATTAAGACTTCGTAAGACTGAGCATCGTAAAACACTACGATTGCTATTCGAACGATTGTCATCCGATGACGGCTGATGCCGTATCTTGCTTTCCCCACTATATATCTTGGTTTCCCCACGATATCCCCGAGAAGAGGCAATGGGCTGTCAACGTATGGACCTCAAATGCTAAGAGAATGCCATATATATATATACATATATATATATATATATATATATATATATATATATATATATAGTATTCAGAATACAGAAATATAATGCAAAAATATATAAGACAAAAACCACGGTATGTGAAAAGTTTCAAAGCAATGCTTTGGTAAATGTCAGAGCGAGCGAAGAATTTGTTCTTGAGAAACATACGAAAAACCTTGGGGGAGGGGGGGAAAAGTTCTGCATCTCTGCATCCCCATACCCAATCCCTGGGAAATAAATAATTGTGCAAATATGTGCGTTGGTTGGGTGGTTGACGGTGACGGACGGTTGGTTGCGTTGACGGTTGGGGCTCAAAAGCCGACGGCCTGATTTCAGGTATATGTACTGGTAGTTTTTGTTTCCGGGTCATCTCCTATACTTTACTTCATGTTGGAATTCAGCCTCGTAAAACACGACATTAGGGAACATTCAAAAGCGACTTCATATGTAGCTGGAGAACGGGAGTATGTGCTCAGACGGATGAGCGTATGCTGTCCTTTCGTGTACCTGTGTTTACAAATGGCGATCGACTGCAGCTCCGAATATAGTGGGCCGTTTAACCCACCCCAGACTTGGAAGCAGTTGACCGACTCCCTGAGGTTTTCCCGAGATTGCGAGAGAACGGAAAAACTCATTGTCACGAAATTTTATGTATCTTTTGCTGGATCGCCTTTACACTTTGTATTCAATTTTTGACCTCACATCAAGTGAGGTGTCTGACCTAGACCAGGTCAGGTGGACCTATGCCCAAAAAAGTTTAGCGCCCAGTAACTTTTTCGCAAAATGTGATATCTCAATAAATCTTCCAAAGGTTAGAGATTTTGATAAATGCAACAACAAATCTGCTATCTCGGATTCTTCGTAAATGTCTGATTCATTGACCAAAGGTTAAGCCTGTTTATCTAGACTTTATTAGTCACAGCCCCTGAGATCTTGGTCGTTTCTAGGTCGCATGTAGGCTGCTATGAGAAAACATATATAGGGGGTAAATGGCTTCCATATCATCCAAAACTAAAAATAAGACCAATTGTGGTGAGCTCTGCTTGTCACGAACTTTCCAACGGTGTGCTTATTTTTATCGTACGACCAACCGTTTGTGAGTTAGAGGGGGCGGTTAACCCCCCCAGTCGGAAGTGCATGGCGCCGACACACAGTCGGACGCGGGTTAAAGAATTGGCTATCCTGAGGCGACCGTCAAGGCATGTCGAGAAAAACACGTCATGCATAGGTCGTAGCGCGTGCAAAATTTCTTGCCTGGACATGGAGCAGAAGTAACAGAAACTATGAACAACCGTCATTGTAGTGTGGTCTGTTGGGGAAAACGACTGGCATTGGTGCAAGGCTTGCAATGGCGGTGCAAGGGACCACCACCAACTCTTCGCAAAACCTGTTCAACACTTTAACCAAGGGGTAAAAGTACCCACGGATGAAGTGGATAGCAAAGCGGTTGAGACGAAACTCATTATCTCGTGCAATCTGTGGCATCAGCAAGAGAAATTGAAAAACACTGATCTCTTTTATACATGAGACAAAACCTTGACGAAGAGGGCCTTCAGATCCATGCAAACAAGGTTTTTGACATGGAGGCGGTCTGTTGTCGTAAAAAGACGTTTCAGTTTCTTAACCATCCATGCCGATGGTACGTATATACACCACACCAGAATCTTCACTGAGGAGGACGTTTATGCGCTGGGACAACTATGAGCACGTACACATCATCACGTGGAACATTCTCGCGACAGGTGAACATGATATTGTCTCCGTTCAGTCATTTTCTTGTCCTTCGTGGCGACCCAACCACTGGAGTGCCAATGCTCGGAGAAAACGTCATGAGCTGGCCGACGAAAGGGTAAGTTTAAGAATGAACATGCTTTGACTTTGACTTCGTGGCTGTGGTTTCTGAAATGCACACATGTGATGTCGAAGTTCAGTAGATCAAAGTCACTACGAAACAAGATTTTCCAGGAGCTTTATGAACCTATTTTAATGTGGCAGCTTTGCCGACCATCAGGCAGGAACCGTGGCTGCTGGCGCTAAATATTTGCTGGCACGATGCTAACCAGCACCACGGTAGCATCTCCGCGTAGGTCGTGCGGTTCATGTTGATGGCCACGTTATCCTCCTACGACGTTTGTTCCGGCATGCGACTGTTCTTGTTCCCCTCCCCCTTCTCCCGCGCACAGCATGACGTTGCCGCGTATCTCGTGATAAACAAAGATAGGGATGCCAGTTGTTTCCATCATGTTTCTGGGTCATCGTTGTCACCACTGGGCCAGTGACCAAGGGGGCGAAGAGGGCGATCCCCCCTCCCGAGAGGTTGGGATTCCCCAAAAGGGGCCCCAGCGCAAAATGGGACCCCCAGACGGAAAGGTGGCCCAGATCCATGAGAAGCGCTAGGATGGGGGAGGACCGGTGCCCCGTGACGAGGCTTGAGTTCCCGGGAGGGTGGGACTCCCGAGAGGCATCTTGCCCGCCCTCCAGGCAGATCCTGGTTACGTGCTCGCATTGAACTGACCTCACTCTGTCTCAGTGACCTGCCCCTGGAACCTGAAAATTTCCCATATTTTCGTTTCAGGCTCACTACCAATGACATTTTGGAACTGTCAGAAAGCGATGATTCAGACAGTGACTTTGATGGCACAGCGATGTCATCCTTTAACCACCAGCTGAGAGACCGGATGCGGACGCGGGCCGGGTTTAGTTTGTAGCGACAATCCTGAAGGGCTTGCAGTTCATTTCCCCGGCCGTTTACTGGGTAAGCAGGCCGGAGCTGTGCGAAGTCTGAGGACTTTATATAATCGGGGCGGTGGTCCAAGTAGAGACGAGCTTGGAGTAGCTGAAGATGAGGGCGAACTTCTGCAATCCAAAAATCGACGAAAGGGTGCTCCAAAGTGAAGATGGACAAAGGACATCTGCAGTGCTGGAACGCAGATGCCCGATTAACCACAGCACTACGGCCCATGGTCTGTGGAATGGATGCAGAACACATGCAAGTCACCATATGGCTTCTTCAGGCTGTACATGCATGACGAGTCCCTACAGCTGATGCTGGAACAATCAAGGCTCTTTGCTGAACAGAAAAGTCTCTCTCAGCCTGCAGCATTCCTGATCAGGGATGATCTTTTGGTGTTCACTGGAATCCTTCTGGCGCCCGGATATAACAAGCTGCCTCGTAGACGCATGTACTTGGGGACCAGCCTTGATGTCAAGAACGACCTCGCTGCAAACAACATGTGCAGAGACACGTTCGACAGCATCATGAGGATCATACACCTGGCCGATAACCAGTATATTAACCCAGAAGACAGCCTGTACAAGATCAGACCATTCTTCCGTCACCTCAACGGCGCCTTCAAGCCGATTCCACCGTTTAAGAAACTCAGCATCATTGAGGCAATGGTGCCGTGCTATGATGGCCACTACACAACACAGTTGCTGAGAGGAAAACCAGTACGTTTCGGCTACAAGCCCTGGTGTTCCTGCAAAGCTGACGGCTTCTTGATGCATGCAGAGCGGTATTGTGGGCAGGCCACACAGTTGGAGACCATAGGACTTGGGCAGGGAGCCGGCGTCGTTCTTGAACTGGCTGACAAATGCGACCTGTCTTATGGCCAATAGTTGCGTTTTGACAACTTCTTTATGTATGTGCTGTTGCTGGAGACATTGTCCGAAACGGGCATTGCAAGCACAGGTACCATCAGAGAAAACCGCACCTGCAGAACGCCCATGCCAGGCAAGAAGGAGATGGCGAAGAGAGAAAGAGGAGCCTACGAGATGCGTTATACTGATGACCTTGCTGTCACCTGCTTGAACGATAACAGGACTGCGATAGTAGGTAGGTACAAGTGTGGCGTTCATCCCAAGCCAAGAAGCCAAGGTGGTTTCGAAAAGAAAAAAGATGACTAGTTTGGACATACCGAACGCTATCCAGGAGTATAGCATAGGATATAACATCCATGGGAGGCTTGGACATGTTCGACCAGCGTATCTCTGCATACGGCATCGGGATAAGGTCTAAGAAATGGTGGAGGCCCATGTTCGACTGGGGACTGAACGCCATCGCTGTGAACTCCTGGAGGCTGTACCAGGCAGTCCACCAAGATGACAGGATGCCACTTCTGACGTTCCTGCGTCAGATCGTGCGCCCGTGACGCTCCTGCGTCAGATCGTGCGCCCGTGACGCTCCTGCGTCAGATCGTGCGCCCGTCACGTTCCTGCGTCAGATCGTGCAACCGTCACCCTCCTGCGTCAGATCGTGCACCCGTCACGTTCCTGCGTCAGATCGTGCACCCGTCACGCTCCTGCGTCAGATCGTGCACCCGTCACGCTCCTGCGTCAGATCGTGCGCCCGTCACGTTCCTGCGTCAGATCGTGCACCCATCACGTTCCTGCGTCGTGGAAACATGCACTCGTCACGGAGCCCAGCCAAGGACCAGCCCACCATCCCGCGACTTCCTGACCTGCTGGAGATTCCGTTCGGACGGCTTCAAGTCGCCACTGGCTTTTGGCGTGGCGACAGCCGAGGCGCCGACAGCTGCGGGAAGATGTCGCCACTGTGGCCGTAGGTCGGCGTATCGCTGTGTGTTCTGCCAAGCTGCCGTGCGTCCATAGTGCATTGAAGGCTTCCGCGTACAGTGGAGCAAACTTAAACATTGACTCGAGAGCTGGTTGGAAATTTCTATCGTGCTGAACTGGGGCATACGTTTGCCTGTTTGGCCAGTGCTCCGAGATTAGCTTGACTGAATATGTCTTTGAGACCTCCTGTTTGAATTTTGGTCACAAACCTGACCCTTGATCTGATCTGAGAACCCGAATGCCCAGGGGTATATACATCTTTGGGTGAGGGGGAAGCATGACAAGTCTAGTGCTAGTGGGGCGCTAGTCTTTCACCTCTCGAGGAAAACACTTCATGTATCCTGTGTCATGTTCCAATGCGACGCCATTTTTACCGAAGGACAGCATTATTGCCTGGTGGTAGGTTTACCTACCACTGCTATAAAATGACTTCTCATGAACGATTTTTTTGTAAAACTCGTGTTTTTCGGTGTTAGATGACGTCCTTAACCAAAGTTATTTAGGGACATTAACAAAACACCTACCAGAATTTTGGAATTAAATGGATTAAGTGTGGCTCCATTTTACCGCCTGGATGATTTTCTTTTCTCCTCCTATTAGTACCAGAAACCACCTACCTGTGCGTCGCACCAAGAGAAAATCCAAAAGTGTGACACGTTAGCATTACTGAAGATGCGCAGAAACGTTTTGCTGCTGCTCAATCTGTGATGGTGTGGCTCTGCATTCAAACCTGACTGAAGGTGTGGGAGGCGCGCCACAGCTGATTTTTTTCATATAGATGGCGCTTCGGCCTGGAATGACTGTTTCAATGACCCGTGCTATTTTAAAACTACAGTGTGCTTTGTTTCCCTCCAGTCCGTTATCTGCCACATCTAAAAGGCTGCAGTGGACGTATCAAGGGAGGAAGCCATGGAAGCGATTGCCGCTATTCCTCTGCTGATAATGCTGGTTCTCACGGAAAGTCTACCGATTGGCACCACTTCTGCTAGTGATGCTGGCGTTCACAAAACACTCATGTCCGATCGCTGCTTTTTTGCTATCGATACCGTTGGATGTCATAACAGCGTTGGATGTCATAATATCTGATTGGTCGTTTTTTGCCGACGATGCTGGCAGTCGTAGCAGCGATAAAGCCTGATTGGTTACTATTACTGATTTATTACTATTACTATTCCGATAATGCCGGCAGTCGCAGCGGCGATGAAGTGTGACGGGTTCTGTTTTTCTATGGGCGATATCGACAAAGGATCTGTTCCCGCGCGTTCCAGCCGGCTGGGCTTTCGGGCAGATGGTTGGCAAAAAAATGTGTTTATTTGATGAGTCGTTCTGGGGCGCATAGAGTGCTCGGTTATCAATACATAAACGTCCATAGGTGGGCATCGTTACTAAAAAATGTAACTTCGTTACTCGTTACTCCGTTACTCAAAAAAGCCAGTCCGTTACTCGTCACTCCGTTACTCTGCCTTCAAAAGTAACGGAAGTTACCGTTACTCCGTTATTCCGTTACTTTTTTAAATGCAGTGAAAACCAAGCGAACGCGGGTTTTAAGTCTTTTATGCTGCTTTGTGGTGGCAAAACGCATTCCATATACAAAGGGAAGAAACAAAAAGCGTTTACCCAAAACACTCCGCTAGCTGCCCACTGCCCTCACCAGCCGCTGTAGAGTCAGCGGCGCCGGGACAACAGCCACAGCGGGTATTCTACCACTGTGTTAGCCACAATGTTCAAACCAACGAATTCCTGTTCATTGCTCGCGTCGCCGACGGAGCGGGAACAACCGGCGCTGGAGCGGACGCATGCAAAATGCGACAAACAGCGGACATCTATCGACTGGGTTTGATCAGCAATGCCTCTCGAAGTATCCGCCCTGAACATAATGGTCTCCGTTCAGAGCTCGTTTCGGTCTCGCGAACTTCTTGTTTTGTTTTGAAATTATGTGTGTGTATTAGTTTGTGTACGAGCGCGTGCGTGGAGGTAAGATTCCTGATACCCCTGACGTTTTTTTAATACCAAACGACGAAGGACTCAAAAAAACATGATTGATATGGATTTTATTATTGTCAAACAAAAGACTAAAAAAAGGTGCTTTAGTACCTCTTCAGCACCCTTGAAAAGACAAATTGGTTATAAAAACATGGTCATAAGTAAGATGCAACGGAGGATGTTAGCCGTTCACAAGTCGAACATTTTGGAACGATGACGTGACCTGACCTGACCCCTGTGAAAGGCCAAAATTGATATCAATGAACTCGCTATTGTCTTACGGTTCAGTATATGCCGCTTAAGTTCAGCTTTTCAGGGACAAGGTATTGTGTCTATTTACCTAATTCCAAGGACGTGTTTTGACCTTTCATGGCGTCTGGTGGCCTCAAAATTGGCCTGAGGTCAAAACTCTTGAATGTTTTCGTCTCGGTTTGACAAAACCTTTCCGCCGGTGTTTTCCTTTTTTCCGTGCGATATCTGGCAGCCGAGATCCTGGGAGGTGCGGAAATCCGCGCTCCCCCTCCGGCCGGGCAAAGGGCATTCTGAGCCCGGCCGGAGACGGGTTAAAAACACTTCATTTAACCCTATTCCCTGTGGGGGGGGGCAGATTCTGCTACCCGTGTCTTTTTGCTTGTCGCTCCCACACTGTTTGCCGCGGCGCCACAAGATTTTCTGGCATTTCATGGAATTGATACACACGTGTTTTGTCAACATTTAAAAAAAAAATCGGTCCCGAAGAGGCGGTTCCAAGCCCACGTTTTCGGCGGTAATGTGCTGTGCGTGAAGCTGCAAAGTTGTGCGGTTCACTATCGTGACATTCTGAGTAGAAATAAAGATCACTGACTCATTCATATAGTCATACACATCCTAAACAATGCGTATGCACACACATTTTCAGGCGAACGCACACCCAGGTACTGAAAAAATGGGGGAGCACACTATTGTGCTTATGGTGCCCTCCCAATTTTGTTTACCTGGATCCACCTCTGCGCTACATATAAACTTAAACTGGCTTGCTAGTTATACATCTGATGTTTATATCACCCAAAAAAAACAAAAACAAAGGAAATTTCCTATTTAAAAAATCACCCTTATTGCCCTCCCTGGAACTGCCCATAGTTTTCTATTTTAAATTTCAGCTTTCGGTATATAAAAGACTTGGGCATTCCAAGCTCAACCGTGTTATTCCCATGAAAATTGGTTGGTAAACACGGCCGCAGTGACCTTTCAAAAATCTCGAAATTTTGGAGTTTGTTTGCCCCCACGCCCTATTTTCGCAATTTTTGAGTTTTTCGGGTCCGGAATTGGAGATCTCGTTGAAACATATTAATTGGCATTCATCCCATCAACATTGGACGAATGCATCTCGAGATCTCTGGGAGGGCGGGGAGGGGAGGGGGCAGAATTGGTAATCTTCACCTTTCGGCCAATGCATATTTTTCGAAGGTGCAAAAGTGGCAACGGCTCATATCATGTTTGAGTTTGGGTCCTCACTTCTGCGTCTACAAAAAATAATGTGTCAGCCGAAAGGTGTTTCGGCCAGTTGATATTTTTTTCGGGAACGCAGGAGTGGTAACTCGAACCGCATGGACAATGTAGCCTGTCCTCCAAGTTAAAAATGATTTAACCTAACCTAACCTAAAACCTACTGTATGGTTGTAGGGATTGCCCTAGATGGGCATGTAAAACTAATTTTTTGTTAGGTTCAATTTGCCTGTTTTTTGGTTTGGTTAGCTCGTATCGGCTGAAGGCAAACATGTGTCAATTGAATGAAAATTCAAGAGTTACCTAAAGTCAGTTTACACATCCAGTAGGGGCCAGTGCTTAGAAAAATACCTGAATGGGCTAAATTGTTCACACAACTTGTGTTGCCACTTCCGCGTCTCCAAAAATTACGCGTAAGCGTCGGCCGAAAGGTAGATTACCGCAGATCTGCCCCCCCCCCCCAGGGTAATGTGAATCTCACTGCCTGCAGAGAATATGGTTAAGGCAAATAGTCCAAGCAATAGTCGACAAGCTTCATAATTATGCTTCACTACTGACAACTTATCGTGCACATTCTGTTCTCAACAGACGTAAAGACGTACAGGCGTAAAGACGCCTTGATGGGACATTTTAGTGTCAGCTAGTTAAAATTCCAGGCCAGTCAAGAATCAATCACCACTCCATCACCCCATGGACATCACAGATCCAAGGCCATGGCGGCAGTAATCATGTGCTCAACAGCCTTGAGTGATCTTGGCGGGGAACCGTGTGGCGGTGGTAAGCAATCCGTGACTAACTTGAGACAACACTGAAAACTGCCGTCAGCTGGAAGTTCCAGTCTAAATGACAATAACTTTGATAACTTTTAGCCTGACAAATGACGACGGGTTAGTTTATAATTTTAAGTCATATCAAACTTACGCATAATTTAATACTTTTGTCCCAAAAGAGACCAAAGTCAGCTGGCCTTTATACTGAACCATTGCCGCCAGCTTGCCGTCAACGTTTATCAGCTGACGAATATTGTCAACAAGTCTACTCCGCGACTGTCAACTGAGTGCGCGCCCAGCCGCGCTTGTATCGCCGCACGCTATTGGGTGTTGGCTATTCAGGTAGCCAATGGCGTGTGCCGAAGCAAATAAAGCCGGGCGGTGTCTGTAAGGAGTTTAAGAAGTAACGGAGTAACGGAGTAACGGAGTAACGGACCAAAAAGTAACGGAGTAACGGACCACAAAAGTAACTTCCGTTACCCAGTCCGTTACAGTAAAATAAAAGTTACGGGTCCGTTACTCCGTTACTCAAAAAAGTAACTTCGTTAGTAACGGAGTAACGGAGTAACGGACCAGTGCCCACCTATGTAAACGTCCTCTGGCGCTGTTACAAATATAATGTTCCAGAACAGTCCCGACGAGATCCATCGGTTTTGAATTTACGCCAGACGCAATACAAAAGCAATGTCTTAGACACCAGTGAACTGCGCTGGTATATCTAACAGTATCCCAAATCGCCATGCAGCACGAAACAGGTTTAACAGATGGCCTCGATCAACGCTGCTTTGTGACGTCAGTGGTGTCAACTGTGTGCAAGTGTGAATGCATTGTCCGCATAGTATTTGGTTTAGTCGTGCGTTGCTTATTCCTTTTCTATGGAGGTCGTGAAAGAAAAATACAGGACCCGGAGTTGACAATTTTCCTCGGAGGCTTTTGAGCGTTCCGCTCTGTGATGGGTTTCCTCGTGCCTCATGCTGGGCAAACCCTATAAAGTCGCTCACTGCCCGAATGTCATCACCAGTTTCAAAACGGTGCCATCCCTAGGCCCAGACATGAAGGTAAGTCTGCGGTGACCACAGCACAGCCAAACCAGACGGGACGCTTGTCATTACTGCTATGATGTGTCCCGTAATACAGAGGTTTTAAGGGGAAGGTTTTACCTCGGTTGACCTTTCAGAAAGAGACTCGGTAGTCCCAAAAATTCAGTGGTCACTCTTGCAGCGCTGTGTTTCTGACAGACACCTGCCACTGCGAAAAACGCTCTTATGAAGACCAGAGTTTAAAGTCATCCGCTGGTCTGGCCCAAACGTGTACATTGCAAACGCTTTTGGCTCTGCACCGGTTCGTGACGTTGAGCTGTGGCTGACCGTGGGTCTCGATTGAAAAGGACGGAGGGGAAGTCCGTGGGAAATCTCTTTGAAACGTCGCAAATGTGGAGCTTTGTATAAATACAGATGTGACGTTTATAAGGGGAAAAATTCAGAGAACACATGCTAGAATTTGCTCTTCTCATCTAAAATCCCGTGCCAGAGATGCAACGTTTCCCTCAAGGAACGCATCGTCTGGATCCAGGCAGATGGTGCCTCATCCATCACTCCATGACTGCATGGACTTACCGGCACTTACAGGTGGTGTCAGAAAAAACAGTCATTTTAGAGAAATATGTGACCACTAGTATTACTCCAATTATTCACACGTTTATTTATTTCTTGATCTTAAGTCGCACGTTTGCGTGGACACTCGGTCAGCGTAGCGATGCAGACTTGTTTCAGCTGACCATTGCGGCGCTGTGTCAGTCAGTGACCTTGCGGTGTCGGTCGGCAGGGGCTGGTGTTGCTGGCGGCCGTCCTGCCGGCCTTCGTCGCTTCCGACAGCTACCGGCCCTGGCCGGAACAAGGACGGCATACGGCCATCGACCACTACGCAAAGCCCAGTTACGACCACGCCTACGAAGTGAGGGACCCGCGCGAAAAGCTGTTCTTCGACGCGAAGGAGCGGAGACATGGCGACCGAACCGAGGGGAAGTACCGGGTGCTGCTGCCCGACGACCGGGTCCAGGAGGTTACCTACTGGGTGGACGCCAAGTCGGGCTACAACGCCGAGGTCAAGTACATCGACATCGGCAGTTCGCGACAACCGCCGACTGCGCCCGAACCTCCCAAGCACGCGCCGCACGACTACCCGAGGCAGACTCGCCGCACGCCGAAGTACACCCGGTACCCCCGGTACCCGAAGCGTGCTCCCTATCCCCGCGACCCGGAATACTTGGACAGGCACTAGTGAAGACGAATTATTTGGCATGCCCGCGGCCGGTGGCTGAGGCCGACGGGAAGCAGGGCCACAGACTCTGGATGACCTGAGGTCACGCCGTAAACTGTTGCTGGGCTTACGTTACGCCAAAGAGTCGGGATGACCTCCGGTCAAAACACGTGGTCTGGCTGACCTGAAGTCACGCCACAGGTTGAGCTGACCTCAGGCGAAGCATCAGGCGCCGGCTGAACTGATGTCACGCCGCGGGTTTTGCTGACCTCGGGTCAAACCTCAGACTCTTGCCGGCAGACGGTGTTCTGCACGTGCTGAAGCCGAAGGACTGTCGAGCTACCGTGCGGCGGCGGAGAGAGATGTGTGTCCTGTGAGTGAGTGAATCCACGAATGATAGTGCTCCGTCTTTCAAAGTGTATGCGTCAGCATCCTTGGCCATTTGATTTAATGAATGCGTATTTTCTGATAGAAGGCTCCTGGAGGCCTCTCGGCGTGTGATAAGATGTTTTCTGCTGTCAGGCGAGGGATTTCGGCAACTGATTGCGTGAACCGGCGAACAGAAAATCCTTGAGTCTGAAAGTCTTTAACCAGAGACAGCGCCGGAAAAGCCTCCACTAGCCAAAGAGTGATGAAGGACTTCGTCCTCAGTGCCTGTAACGCCGAGTGTTGTTTTTGCTCCAAGCTTGTTTTTGGTCCGCGAGTGATCCGACGTAACCCGAAGAAACACAGCACTAATTTGATCTGATCGGTCTGAGAGATCGAAGTCATCTGCCGTGGCTAGAAGTAAGCAAAGGAACCTTTGATCTTTACCGTTGCGAACGAGCGCATTTCTCGCAAACAGGCTCAAGGAAGGCTTGCTGAGTTACCTGGTTTGTATTTCCCAGGATTTGGGCGGTTATTTTCCAAACAGCATGCATTAAGACTCGCTTTACAGTACTGCTGTTAACTTGCATCATTGTTGTACAGTTGCCATTTTGTCGCTGACTCGCATAAATAATGTATGGCCGACTCGTCTAACTGTTTTTGTGTCGGCTCGCCCGACCACCGTACAGTTTTGACTCATCTGGTGTTGATGCTGTGTTGTGCTTGTTTGAACGTTTGATGTGCTATGTTGTTTGTATGACTCCGCATGACACGCCGGTTGGCCATTGCATCCAGTAGTTCGCAAAAGATCGAAGACCCCTCCAGCGCCAGTCTTTTCCGCGCACCAACAGCTCGTGACCCAGCAGACGGATCTCGTTTTTCTCTGGTTGGCCACGGTGGGCAGATAGCTGTCGGTATTTAGCCGTGATGGTAGTGCTGGTGGTTAGAGTCCCTCCGGACGGGAAGAGCTCTCCAGGTGGGATAATATCCGTCCCACCGCCTGTAAGGGATAAGACAGACAAACGGTGTCGGTGAGCGAGCAGCACGTTTGCGGTGCAGGGAGAATACTTTGGCGTTTGAACCGATTAGTTGCAACGCCTCCGACGTTGGGTCGGGACAGCGCGATAAAAGGCCAACATCGGTCAAATCTTGTTAACGTCACGGTCGCACTCGTCCACGCAGTGACCAATGCATTCACCATGACAAGATCTGGGAATCCACACCGGGAACAGTTCGCCAGGCCCCCTGGCGGAGCTGCCTCTCGTGATGAGCACTGTGGCCTCCGGTGCGTCGGTGTCTCCGAGGTGCTGCTGCACCTCTGCAGCTGGCAGGATGGGCACGTGGCCGAGACTGTTAGCAAGCTGACAAAGAGCAGTTGCTTGGACAGGGATTGTTCGTAGCTGGATAATGTACCGTTCAGGACATGACGCACACCTAAGACGCGGCAAAGTGCGTTTTGGAGTTCTTCGTCTGTCCTCACTACGTCCATTTTCGTACAATCCGCGGGGGACATCGAGCGGACATGTGCACGAGGCAAAATCGATGAACAGCCATTGAAGGCACTGGTGCTTGAAATCATGCAACATTTGATTTGAGCAATGCTAGGCTAAACAGTGTTTTCAGACTAGGTGTCACAAAGAGCAAATGGTCGTTTTTCAACCTCTGACCCCGTCGCCCTCACTCATTCGTGTTGGTCTGCCCTGAATTTCTCCGGAACTCGCCGCATCGCACTGAAAGCCGTCGTGTCGCTGCCATCTAGCGGCAGATCCGCCTACTTCTTGTTAACCACCTCCCGCCGGAGGGCCTGAGCCAGGTGCTTCCTCATCTCCATCGTCTTCGGATCCACCTTGCCGGCGAACGCTGAGCGCGCCGCCCGGGACGACTTGGGCCGCTTCGAGGCCTCGCTCTTCTCGGAGCTCTCCAGCAGCTTCTGGCGCTCGGCGCGCTTCATCTCCAGCAGCTTGTCCCGCTGCTGGCGAAGGTACTCCCGCCGTTTCTTGATCTCCTCCGGCGAGATCTTGTCGCCGGCGGGCGCGGCCGGCGGCGCGCTGGAAGACGGCTCGGCGATGGACAGCTTCATGGTGTCGCGGATCACCTGCTGCTCGCGGTCGCGGCCGGCCTGCAGCTGCTCCCTGGCGGCTGGCGTGCGCACCAAGGCGCGCTCCAGCTCGCGCGTCTCGCGGTCCATCTGCGCCTCCTCTCGCTTCTGGTCCTGCAGCGAGCGCTGGATGACCAGGTCCAGGACCCGCCGCTCCTCGGCGCTCAGGTCCTCGCCGCCCGGCACGAAGCTGGCCGGCACGACGCCGTGGCGCTGCTGCATCAGCTCCAGCGCCTGCAGCTGCAGCTCGATGTTGGTGCGGATCATCATGCGCTGGAACATGTCGAAGTCGTCGGCCGCCCACAGCTGCTCGAACTGCAGATTGTGGAACTTGGTCTTCATTTCGGAGGCGGAGCGGCCGCAGGCCTGCGCGAACTGCTCCGGTGTGATGCCGATGTCCTCCATGTAGGTGCCCAGCATGAAGTCGACCAGGTTCTTGTAGTCCTCGTGCACCTTCTTGTACGACTTCCGGTTGTCGCCGTCCGGCTCGAAGATCATCGACTTGTGCTCGATGAAGTTCATGATGGGGATGTTCCAAATGGGGCCGCTCAGGAAGTCCACCAGCGAGTCGAACACCCACGCCATCTCATCCTCCTTGCAGCTCTTCTTCGACATGGTGCCAACACCGCCAGCGACTCTGCTGCGCACTGTGCCGCCGATTTCGCCACCCCGCTCGCACTGCGCGCAGTCTGCCTCGGCGCCGTCGGGTGACCGCCAGCCCGCCGGCGCGCCGTCGCAGTGGCGTCGCCAGCCGGCCGGCGCACCGACACCCCGTTGTTAGCATAAGCCCACCAGTGAAGCACAATCAGCTGTTCAGAGCAAACGATCATGAAAAATGACGTTTGGGGAATGGAGGGAGAGTGGAGGAGATGTACGGTTTCTGTCCCATTTTCCTGCATTCGGAGAAGACAGGTCAACCTCGACGATCAGGATAGTGTATGACGCAGCGGCCGAGCCTCGTGGTATGAGTCTGAACTGCGAGGTCAGTCCCGGACCATCGCTCTACAACGACCTGACAGAGATCCTCCTTAAGTTCCGACGTCATTCTGTGGCCCTCATTGGTGACATTAGCGAAACGTTTCTTCAGGTTGAATTGGCTCCCGAGGATCAGAAGTACCACATAGTCCTGTGGTACTTCTGATCCGTGGGAGCCAGTTCTTTGGTGACAAACATAATAACATAATAACATGATAACATCACAGGACGGAGTCGGGCTCCGCTCGGCTGCCAGCCGCCCCGGCGCGAGCCCGCGCCACGACCCGAGCCGGGGAGCACGGAGCACGGCGGCACCGGCCGAGCTCGGCTGCCGCTCCCCCGCCGGCCGAGCCCGGCCGCCGCCCCTGCCGCGTGCGATGACGATGGCCGCATCGATGTCGACAGCAGCATTTCCGCCGGCATCGACCGCGCCGCCCCGGCGGAATGTCGCCGGTCGCCACGGTGACCGGCTCCGATCAACACAATTATCCGGCTGAAGAATGCATGACCGGCGCCCGGTCAGCTGTCGCCGAGCCGGCAGCCGGGCCTCGCCACGACACTGTCCCACCAGCTGTCGGGCTGTCCGGCACCGGCAAGCGGTTCGAAGGGATGTGGCGGCCGTATTGGTGGTCACTTTTTCCCGTGATTATAATTCGCTCTGGTGTCTTGTGCCACACGCTCGTCATGCGAAAAACGGCGCGGTATCTCCATAGCGGTGGTGACGTTACTTCATCAACGTCGCCGCTCATTAGTTCACAGGGTCTCAGTCAGAGGCAAGGCCAAAGGGGGCCCGGGAGGCCCCCCCCCCGGCGAAGCCAAAGGGGGGTTCGGGGGGCCCGCCCTCTCTCCTTAGGCTCGCATTTTTTTGTCGAAATCATTGCCCGTCGTCCTCCCAGCAGGTGGTTTTATTTTAGCTCACACTTATCTCCGGTCCCCACTTAAGAAAATTCTGACTAATGAACATCTCAAGATGACTAAATGGCCGATATTCTTTCAGTTGAGAGGGGTGTCGCGGCTATGAACAACTAGGTTATCTATTTCCATGCGGAAGTTTGCATTCACTATATCGTGGAGAAGTTAAGTGGCAATTATTGCATTATGTCACTTCTCACCTGAACAAAACCATTGCCCATGAAGATGTTTTGACTACCAAGGTGTTGCAGGGGCGTTAATTTCTGTAAATGATTGGGGGGCCGAGCTGAGGGCCCGACACCCTAACCTCCCCCAAATGTGGGTTTCTTTACAGATTTAGGCCACTTTATTTTCACCAACGGAAAATTTGAAGTTTTTTGTTACTATTTATCAGATAAAAAGTTGCATTTATCCCCTATTTACAGGTATATCTATAGAGAGAAAATAGTGAGATAGATAGACACAATGCTTTACACATTTCATACTTTCTGCCCATTTCTTATCTATCACAGCCATATTTTTTCGTTAGTATTACTTATTTCCCTTTAAACCGGCAGAAAATATTGGGTGGACCCAAACCAGCATAGGATGAGCTCAAATCAACATTGTTTGGGCCAGGGTCTTCTCAAAAGAATACAAATCGACACCCCTGAGGTGTTGTGATGGCAGGAAGGACCTCACTGGGGCCGAATCGTGTCCACCTGTTTCGGCATCAGCTTCATCGCTTCGTAATATTTCACCGCCCCCTGGGCCTCCACTTCCAAGGTTCCTTAAGGCCCGGTGCGAGTTCCTCCCTTCCCCCACCGAGCCTGTCTCCGACGGTTCCCAACTCGGCGTGGAACCTGCTGCGGCGTGTGGGCGGAGGTGGCCGGTGGAGCCATCGATTGCCGTCAGTGGGCCGTTGCCATGGCTAGTCGGGCGCGCAATCGATACCGGCCCGACGGTCAGCCCAGGGTGACGACCGGCCCGACAGACAGCACTGCCGGCCAGCCGAGACACTGCCAGCGCACTGACAACGCCCCGGTACATAGCTGGGTAACCCGCCTCAATCCAGAGGTCGCCGTGAGCTTTGACAAGATGCTGCTGTCAGTTTTGATCCAGCCAACATGACGTACTAACTGCGAGTATCATTCAGCAAGTGCACGGCACTGTTCTGCGATGCGATAAGAACAATGTTTTTTTAGCATGTGACGGGGCACTGCCCCTATTTTTAAAAGCCACGCGTAACTGATATGTACGGCAGCGAACAACTAATGCTGCCATTTCAATGCTGAAATAGCACGGAAGACTGCTTGAGTCTAATTTACACCTCATCATGTCTAGGTACTTCCCAGGCAGGTAAATCGTTTCCTGGCGATCTGCTACAGAATGTGCCGAAAACTAGCGATATTAAAGTGATCAACAATAAAAGGCCGCCAAGGACGGCGTCGGCAGCAGCGCTAGCCATCAAGGAAGGACGCGCCAAGAAATTTCACAGACACCATCCGCGACTGTGAAACTCAGGAGAGATATGACTTTTCCCTTGTTGCAGTTACTGGATCGAGACAGCATGGGTTTGCAATACGTTTTAACCGCCTATTTTCGAAGCTAAATCCTCGTGGCTTTCCAAGAAAACGTTCTCTAAAATGAGCAAAAGCATTTTTAGCGCAGGGAATGGACTGAGACAACGATGGATTAACGCAGTGTTACGTGCACATAACCCTCATTTTCAGCCGCGTTCATTTATTTCATGGTCGTGGTCGCCATGGCCGCCGAGACCGTCGGAAGAGGGGTGACGATTCCAAAACTTTTGAATGTCAGCAATGGTTCTAAGAGATTGCGTGCTACTTGGTGAGAATTTGCTAGAAATCTTTGCGCGGTCCGCTCGACGTTTTTTACTTGCTTGTAATGTTAGCGGCAAAGTATGAAGCATGAAGACAGGAATGATGAGTTTTTTTTATAGGATATTTCACCTTGGTCATCTTTTCAGAACTCCATTCGTTGGGCCCGAAATGTTTTTTTTCACATTATTCGATTTATACATGTTCAAAAAAATGTTTCTGACTTTTTCAGCTTCATTTTTGAGCAATACGTAGCGGTATCCGACATTTCGCGGATCAAAAACTATAGCGACCATTTCACTGATCAGAAACCATAATGACGCCATCCACTAATGGCAGTGTGGGCCTTTCGCTGGCATCCACCAGCCTGCACCCCTCCGTGTCCTCATACAAAACTGGCATTAGAAGACGACTGAATAGGACTCAGAGGAAATCCTCCGGAAATCGCTTCAAAACCCTGCACATGGAGACTCGGGACAACCTGTTCATCATTAATCGACTTCATGGTATTTCAGGTCACATCCTGGCTCTCAGTTCCAAACGCTCGTCAGAGGCAGAACATACCTTTTAAATCCCGTGTTGATGTTTCTGTTCCTTGAACGCCCAGCATAACTTATCTGATCCCGATTCAACGTGCTACGTAGTGTCAAATGACGTCAAAGTTTGGAGATGGTAATTATGCTCCGAAATGTCCAATGGCGTCTGTGCACGTGGTACCGCCGCGCCGAGGTGCCTGCTGGCTGGCTAAAGATCGTGTCAAAATCAAAGCGATATAGAATATAGATATAGATATAGATATAGATAGAGAAAAGAACGCATTTGAACTCACACTTCGCTGTCGGTGAGAGCGCGAATCTATGCGAACCTGTGCCCTACCGTATTTCGGACGCAGGCGTCGCATCGTGGACAAACATAAACCAAGGCACCTCAAATTGTATTGAAAGAAGCGGCTTCACAATTTAACCCTATTCCCGGCAGGGGGGGGGGCGGAATCCGCCCCCCCTCGGGTTTTTTGCTTGCCAATTCCAGGCTTTTTAACGCAGCTTCACGAAACTTGGTGACTTTTCCTAGCTATTCCTTCTACGCGCCGTGACAAAATATCGAAATTCTATTTTGCTCAGGGGCGGAGCCAGGCAACGTTTTTGGGAGGCACCTCAGGTCATTTTTGGCCATGTTGAGGGTAAAAGGAAAATGTCTGCCAAAAACAGAGTTTTTAAGATAGAACTTAAAACTTTATACGAATATATAGCTAAATAGTTGGGCAATGTCATATGTAATTTTGTTTATTTGAGATCACTTTACAAGGTCAGGTCAAGGTCAAAAGTCAAAATTTGTTTTTTCGCAATAATTTCGGCGCCGTTTTTTTAAATGCAAAATCCGGAATATATATAGACGTAGAAAGATGCCCTCTACTTGTGTACCAAGTTTCAGCTTGATATCAGGTCGGGTCACGGAGCTATGACCTAAAATGTCAGTGCACGTACCCTGTATCGCAAAAGCCAAAAAATGAATTTTTTGGAATAGAATGAATTTGATCGATTAAAAACGTTTACAGACAATATTAAATGCACACGACATCATTCCAGGTGACCCCAAGGTCACTGGAGGTCATTTAAAGTCAAAGGTCACAAGTAGATCTGAAGAACGTGTGACCATGACAGCTCCCCCTTTTTTATGTCCCTGGCACCGCCTATGGTAACATTATACAAACATTGTAATGCGATTTGTACTTCTTTAGCATAACATGACTAGCAGAAGCTAAAAAAGTGTTTTGGCCTCTTTTGTTCATTGCGTTATTAGAAAACTAATCCCCCTATTTTTGAAACCCTGTGAACGCCCATGAATTTTCTCAAAATTTCATATTTGCATACCCATGGTAAAAGCCCTATCCATAATCTCTCGATTGATGCCAGTTTCATCGAAATCGGTCCATAAACAACGGAGTTATAAGAAGTCAAAAAGTACCCCTCATTTTGACATTTTAGCCCCCCTGTATCCACAAATTTCAAAATTTTGAAAATTTCTTTTGATAAAAATGTAGTTCACGTCACGGCAAATCGATTGCCGTTTGTTGCGATGAAATCGGATAAGTAGTTCTCGAGATCTCAGGGGGGGGCCGAATCCGCCCCCCCCCCTGCCGGGAATCGGCCATACCGTCTAGCCCTCCGGGAATAGGGTTAAGGCTGATCCGTTGACCAGATAGGGTTATTTGTACCGAGTTTAATTGGCTTCTAATCAGGTGATCAAAACGGGGGAGGGTTCTGCAAACTCCCACCCACGGGGCTAGGAAGAGGAACAGCGCCACTAACGACAGGCTTTGATCTGAACTCGGTCTGATGAAAACTCGCCCTGAGTTTCGTGAAGGAAAGGGTTGACATGGGATAAGTTTAGACACACGTCATTTCGGCACGAAATTAGCACGCTTCGGCCTGAATCACTGTCAAGGCGAGATTCGAAGTAAAAACACCAGCTAACGCCAGCCTATTGCTTGCGGCGTTATTGATGAGAGCCCGTCACATCTCCGCTAGCCTATTGCTTACTGTCCTCAGGATTTTTAAATCCATGCCATCTCCACTTCACCTTTCCGTCACTCATAAACTCGATTCTCACGGGTACTCTGCATTACCCTTACCTATCATTCAATGTCTTATCGCCATTTGCTGCATACAGGCGAAACGACCCCAAACCTCCAACATACAAAACAAATTATTTTCCTGTCTTCGACGATGGCGGTCGTCTCTGTCCACAACAGATGAGCTGATGAGCTGAAAAATCAAAGCGCATTTCTATTCATCACTCGTTAGTCATGAAAACTACAAGTACGCATTTAGAGGCTAGCGCTGGTGGTTTTGTAACGATTGAATCATGTCAAAAGCGCAATGCATTGCTGGGATGTAAATCTGCCGATCAGTCTAAGAAGAATGAGTATAGACCATTCTGTCGGAGACGTGTTTAAACGCAGTATGGCAGTTAACATTCCCGGACGGGAGCAGAATGACCTAGAGGTCAGTGCGCCCCTACGTCCCAATAATCAATCAATCAATTGACACTTCCTGGAAGTTAGGCAGCATCCGAAAGGCACATAAATGATTGGGTTCTGACGCCAAGACCAGATCCTGGATATTCCAAAACGACCGGTACGCTTAGGGATGCACCGGATCGGGATTTTTGTGATCCGGCCGGATACCGGATATGCCGGATCGGGGTGTCGGGTATCCGGCCGGATATCCGGCCGGATACCGGATATTATGTTTACATGTGTTTATTTACTATTTCTATTGAAAACATGAAGTCGAAAAGACTGAATAGAAAAGAAAAATATGGGAAACTGAAAAAAATAGTAAAAAATGCCCACAGCTTGTGAGTCGATATCTTCAAGGCCAAATGAGGTGGAAAAGGTCAACTTTGGACACTTTATCGGCCTGTACAGGCCATTCCGTACAACTTTTCGAACAAAACGGGTTGTTTGTTGGGCCGTTAAAACGTGGAATGCGATAACTTCCATTCATCTGGCGTCTTGATTGGGGATTTTGGGTCGAGGTCATGCCAGGTCAGTGCCCTGTGACGTCATTTTTTCATCTTTTACAGATCAGATTTTGAACAACACGGGACAGTTTGAGAGTAAATGAGGGCGCGACATGTATCTTTTGGCGTATTTTCAGTGAAGGTAGCTAAGATCGGTACATCTGGTCATTTCCAGCGTTTATATTTCTGTATGTATGTATAGCTATGTACGTATATACATGTCAGTATCAATATGCCAAACGTGTTTTAGAAGGGTCTTTGAATGCGTATTTCACGCAAATCGATGTATTGGAAAACAAATCTGGACCAGGTCACAAAAACCTGCCCTTGACATTTGATGACTTTGACCTGAAATGACTCTGGCATATATATAAGCGTCTGCATGTGCGTACACGTGTCTTCATTAGGGTCTTTGAATGCATATTCCATACAAATCGACATGTCGCAGAACATATCCGAGCAAGGTTACAAAATATTTCACCTTGGCCTTTAACGACCTTGACCTTCACTGACCTTGGAATATGTAAGCGTGTCAGTGTGCGCACACGTGTTTTTATTAGGGTCTTCGAATGCATATTTCATACAAACTGTCATGTTGCAAAGGAAATTTGGATCAGGTCACAAACCTTGACCTTTGATGCCCTTAACCCTTATTGACCCTGGCTGTGGCCTTGGTACGTCCATTACTTATGCCCGAATGACATCGCCTGACTGTGTTCAAACAGCAGTCTTAAGTAGAACGCCAGTTCTTTCACAAAGTTCCCATTTGTCAGCGACAACCGTCGTTTTCGTGATGTTTGTCTGACTTCTAATGCTTGAAACTTCAAAATTTCTGGCTGATTTCCAATTTTTGTACGCCATTCGACGAGTTATTCAATTGCCATAAATGTCACAAAGTAACAGCAACCAGCTCAGATGCGTTCTAGAGATATTCAAGAACAGCAGGTGGGGGGCACAAAAAGATCCCCATTCCAGTGCGCGTGTTAAGACAGCTGTAGCTGATTCGAGCTGTAAAAACAACGGGTGTCATAACGCGTTCCGGCTGGAAGGTTTGGAATCTCCAGAACGTACGTGACAAGAAAATATTGGTGGCAAACAAGGTTCAGTACCGAAAGAGCAAGAGGTCACCCCAGGTCACCCAAAAACAAGAGGTCGTCCAAATGACCCGCATCCGGAAACTGTCCCGCGGATCACATGAAGTCAGAAAGAACGGGGCATTGCCATGGGCGACGAAAGCTACTTCACCTACCACGAGAGGTATATGTCAGGAAACCTTGGGTTCTCTGTTGGAGCACGTCCAGCAAAAGTCCAGCAGAAGTACAACTGAGGCCAGAGAGCAAGTTTACCCGCAATCTTTTCGTGTGGCCCGCCATCTCTCCAAGGGGTGTAACAAGTCCGGTTATCATGCCGAGCATGGGTAATGTTGATGGCAACGTGTACCGTGAGAAGTGCGTAGGAAATGTGCTCATCCCATATTTGGATGAGGACTGTTTCGACAGGGACATGTTGATCTGGCTAAACTTGGCCAGCGCTCATTATGTGAAGAAAACGCTGAAGTTGCTGGAAGAGGCCAGAGTGCCGTATGTAGTGCGTGACAGCAGTCCCCCTGTGTGCACCAGGTGTGTCCTACTGAGGACATCTGGGACATCATTAAGCAGAGGATGTATCAGGGAGACTGGTACGTAACATCCAAAGTCGCCCTAAAGCGCTGGATGAGCCAGGTGATCGCTGCTCTGGACCTAGAGATGCCGCGTTAAATGATGGTGCGCGTACCCAGGCGCGTGCGTGTTGCCAACAGATGAGAGGTGATGGAGATGATCTAATAAGCAAAAATTGACCGCAACGGTTATGACTACATTTCTGCAAAGTTTAATGTTCATACAGTAATAAATGTGCTTACGGTATGACTTTAAATACTGTCTCATTTTCCAGTGCCCACAATTTATATTTTCCCTTAATGCATTTGTGTCAGAATTTGAGAAAGATAAGAAATATTTCGAAAAAAGGAAGATAATAAATCATAAGATGGGCTACTGACCGCATGCTGGGTATTGTTTCACAGTTTTGAACTTGAGTCCCATTTTTGCAAAGATTTGTCCGAACCCTCCCGGACCAATACAAAAAAGAATTGGTTCCAAGGTCTCCAGACCGACTTGGAACTGCCAGTTACATCGACAATCTAACACAACAAGCCACGTTTCCCCTGAAACGATTTTGGACGCAGACATTAGAGCACCGTCTTGATTGTACACCGGGACGTTAAATATCCGGCAGCATCCGGCCGGATCACAAAAATATCCGGCCGGATACCGGATACCGGATAATCTCTAAAATCCGGCCGGATATCCGGCCGGACCGGATATCCGGTGCATCCCTAGGTACGCTGGCTCCGACATCCACTGAGTGAGGCTGAACGAATCAAATGTGTCTAAGAACAGTTTCCATTGGTCGAATGTCAGAAAATCGTGGCAAATGAAGTCAGATGATGATCGGGGAATTAAAATCTGGAAAACTGTTTCCTCCTCCGTATGAAATTTCGTAATATACATCGCAACATTCTTGTTCAGCTCAGAGGAATTAGGTGGGAGGGGGGGGGGCAACAATAATCGGGAACTGTATGGACATTGCGTGTAGACAGGCAAAAGGATAACACATTAGGAATCGGTGTGGCAAAGCTGTCAAAGATAACGTGATTGTCAACATTCACGCATAATTCCTGCTTGTGAATAGAACAACACAGACTTGTACAGTTTCACTCTGAATGAAGTCAGACAGGAAGTTCACCTGACTGTATAAGCCGTTAACATTAATGCGAACGATTTTCAGCACCGCTATGCGCACAAACCTCTGAGGCGCCCATGCTAATTTGACAATCCAACTGGAGCGACAGCAGTGCTAGCAGGAGGCGCAGGTTCACGTTCCATGCTCCAGCCCTCCGTACTCCCTTCATCTCAGGCCATATGCTGTTCTCTCGCATTGCAGTCAAATTGCAGGGCATAGGTCACGGCACTCCTGATGAGAACGCCGTCATGCTCTGAGGCCTTTGGAGTTCTGGCTCATTGGAACACTATATTATTGTCAGTCTCGTTGGAAATTTTGGCTCTGAAGAAGCCTGAGTGGCCAGGAATGGGCAAAATATCTGGCGGAAGTACCCTGGATCCTGTAAAATTTATGGTGGCGCCCACAAACTTAGCCACCACCTTCCCAACTGATCGTGCGCTCATACCTCGGACTATTGCAGGCTTTATTTGCCCTACTCCTGCAGTGCTTCATTTCCTGTCGGAGAACTGAGCGCGAGATGACCGTTTGAGCCCGAATTGACCAGAGGTCCTGCTGCAACCTGTGCCTCAGGCTTATCGAGATTGTTCTGCACAGGAGCAAACACTTCATTGGCCCATCCCGCTCCACTGCAACCTCCATTATAGCCGCACAGACATCCGTAAATGGAAGGGACAACAGCTGATTAAGATGGCTGGGGACGCTCTTTCTGCTAAGACGCCCAAAAGAGTATCTGGCTCAACCCGGCAACTGGAGCCCACACCAGAACGGAGTTCCCAGCTCTCAGGCATGAGATGGTTCTGTCTGCCTCACTGGCAAAGCCTGAACACACCTCAGTGGGACTGAACTCATCCGGAACAGTTTTAAGACGTAGTTCCACCCTTAGCCCACCTCAAAACCATACGTGCCACAGTTACGCACAAGACCAAAAATGGCATATATTTCATTCAAAATAGCTTTCAGTTCACACCTGGAGCAACAACAAAACTTCGAAGATGGGCCGTCACCATTATTAAGCTTTGGTTTCTCCATTTTCATGGAAGCATTTACACACGTTATAAAAAAGCATGCTGACTTGGAGAAGCAGGTTCTTGACATCCGCATCAAAACTGACAACAAATACCCGACCACGTGAGTGCTGTCAGGACAGCGTACTTACACGCCACCAGTCCTAACCGGTCTTCTAAACGGATTTCATGGAGGCAGTTTTTGCGTTAACCATTTCCGTTACCATAAATTTTGTCACATCTTGGTGTATCGGCGTGGTAGCGTTTTCATAGATAGTAGGCCGAACCTATTTTTCGACGTCTCCTTTCGATGCATTACCGTGAAGCTAATGTTAGCACCAGTCCAACTGGGAAGGACTGACGCCCATCCTGCTCTGTGGACTGTTATAACGCTTGCTGTTTCATGACTACAGACATATGCTCAGTATCTCTATTATTTTGGGGAATCGAGACTATCGAGGATATCGAGCGGATATCGAGGTTTGATCCACATCACTAAATCGCAAATGTGGCGCAAAAGAAGTCAAAATGGTAATGCAAGAATCGGGAACGCGTGTGAAGATAATGCAGCCATGTGTCTGATTTACCGGGACTTCTGCGGTCTAACAACACCGGCGGGACAGAATGACGTCACGGGATTTCCGGTGCCGTGTGGAGGCGACTCCCGGCCCCGGTGGTGTTCGGGCGACCCGGTTGGCCGCGCTCTGCGTCGTTTCCGCCCCGCGTGGCCGCTGTGAACGCCGCTCCGTCTTATCCCGGAGAGCAGTGCCAGCAGGGCGTGTCCGGGCCTGAGATGGCGGCTGTCCGCAGCGGACACCGGGCCGCGATCGGACGGGTAACCGAACAAAAAACCGCAAGCCGAGAAGCCAAAGGGCAAAAAGTCAAATGCGCAATGCCAAATGTTAAAGTCAATCGGGATAAAAGTGAAATACACATGTCAAGAAGCAAGGAATGCAAAGGAAGCAATTTTAAATGGCTAAAAGCCAACTGACTTTAGAGAGCTGCAGCAAAATCAAGCAAATCTAGCACTGAATATTAACGGAATTCAATTGCTACGACTTGCATCATGGCGTCTGACTGAACTCCCGAAGTCTAGTATTAACGCCGCTCTTTCTTATTTGAACGCATGCTGGACTAACGTTGTCAGGCTCACTCGCAGAAGGCTGAGCGCTTTTCATGCTGTCTGGTCACATGGACTAACGTTATCTGCGGTATCCCCAGGGGGTTCGTGCCGGGCTGGCCGAGGTCCAGAGGACGCACGGCTGAGGCGGGGAAAAGGCCGGCCTGCTGTTATCGCAGAGCCGGCGGCGGCGTCGGAGCCGGCTGGTCGTGTCAACACGGGGATAAGAGGGGTCCCGCCGCAGCCATGGGGACGGCGGCATGGTTTTACGGGTACCAATTAGCCGCCCGCATCTCGCCGCCGCGCCGGCTCGGTCGTCTCCGCTGACGTTTTACGGCCGGCAATCGGTGTCGCGGGGGAGACGGCGGCCAGCGTCGCGTCACGGTCATCCCCGGTGTTCGCGGTGTCCGCAGGCAGAATGTGTCGCCCGTTACGCGAATTTGGCGGAATGGACTGGTGCCGGCGCCGTAGACCTGGAAAAGGAGATCCCAGCGGAACTGGAACCGGCTCACCGCTGGCACCCCACCGGAATGTGCCTGACCTGCTGTAGACGCTCCTCCCGAACGTGCAGGACCTGTTGTGTCCTGACACCTACTCCGAACTCAGGACCTGCTGCGACTGGCGGACCACAAGGTGGCGCGCGCCGGTTGTATTCAGATTCCAGAAAATGACTGAAACTATTTACTACACACGTAACGCTCACGATGTGTGACTTTTTCTCGGAAGCGGGTGGTCAAGGCTGCTTATTAACGTTTAACGCTTACCTTCAGAGGTGGGAAAACTGACTTATGTAGTCCCATCCTGCTAGTGTTTTTTTCAGAGAGGGGAGGACATCGTCCTCAGTATCCTCAGGCACTAAGCCTATGGCTATGGCCGGGGAGGAAACGCACTTCTTGGTAATTCGTTTAGCCTGCGCATTGATGGGCTTCCGGACCATACACGAAGTGCAGGGAGGCGGGGGTGAGGAAGAAGTGATCACACCCACATCTCAACTGTTTGTCGAGACATTCGTGTGACATTTTGCTCTCAAAAAGTTTACAGCATTGCGACAGGGATACAACATACAGAACGTGTGTGACTGACTGGAGCCAGTGCTAAGGTCATCGTAGGCCTTGACGCTGACCGCCCATATCTCAGCTGTTTGCCGACATATTGGGATGCAGTTTTGTAGGCAACATCGTTGCTGTATTGTTGCAGTGATAATGCGTAAGAACAATGTGTGTGATCTACTGAGGCCAATTGGTAGGTCAGCATATGTCAATGGCATTTTGCTACAGAGCTGATGGCTCCTGCTGTCTTAATTTCTACCATACTCTAAGACAGAAAAGAAACAATTATCTTCCCCACTCTGACAAATCGCGCACTCAACAGTCCTTGTCTCGCCTCACCAGAGGCGGATCCAGGACTCTGGAAATGGGGCGTGGTGCACGGTCCGTGCAGGAAGTAGTTATACCCAGCTGGCCATAACCACGCACACCGAAGTGGAAAAGGGAAGAGTGCATGCCGCCGTGGATCCGCCACTGACGACGCACGGCGGGATCAGGTGGATCAGGCGCCAACCTGCCTGATTCTGGCCGGATTCTGCGGCTCAGCTCGTCGGTCGGCCGCCAATCAGCTGGCCAGTTGGCCGGCCAGCGAGGGCCGAAGCTGGTCTTACTGCAGTGTCCACAGCCATGGTCCGCCTGCGGCGATTTCTGGACATTTTGTGTACAATGGATTGGGGAATAAGTTCTGAGGATTTTCCCCAGACTAGCTTCGTTTTCCACGTATCTGAGAAAGAACACAGGCATGGTCAAAAATACACTCTCCCGCCCCATCAGTGTGCGGGTTAAACATACAAGAGCACCTATTTGGCGTGTCTTTTGATGCAAAAAAACTATTTGACAATAAGCGCAAGTTGCTTCAAGATCTTTACGCCATGCCGGTGCTGTGCACTAACTAGGCCCTTTTGAAGCGTTTGCTCCTGGTGGCGGATTTCATGCTGGTGCAAACGTCCTGCGGCGGCAACCCTGCCCCGGGGTGGTGCAACATAATCATGCTGGCCATTTTTGACATAGTCCGGCGAGATAAGTATTTGCGTGGACGCCGGTGATAACTTGTGCAGAAGGTTGCCGACGTGTAAATGATCATAAGAACGACCGGTAATGGCAGCGTTGCCGGTGGATGACGCACCGCACCACCACCACCAGGGTGATTCTTTGATAAATCCAACATCGGCCATAAATCTAACAGCCCCGCAAAACTTAGCATAAAGATGAAATTCATAGCGATTATTGGATCAGTACGAACAGGGGCATTACTTCGCATTTTTATCACTCGTCTGTTGAAATAGAAATGGATGGCATCTAAATGAAAATATTTCCTAAAAAAGGGGCCAGACCGTCCATTGGGTGATTCTTAACTACGCAGACAACGTGCTGGGATAGGGGGAGTTGAAAGGCGTATATGCTGACTCTGACGTAACGTATACCATCTCCTTTGTGTGCCATCAAATTTCTATTACCCATTAAGGTTTGCAGCATACACGAAATACTTTTCAGAGGTATGTATATCGTAATTATGCCCCCTTACGTCCAATACTGTCGTTCTGATGGCGGCTGCCGGCGGCTCACGGTCATTATTTTTTTATCGTTGAAATTGCATGATTTATCAGATTTTCCGTGGGCCACTGCTGCTTCTTTACGAGTAAGATCATGGATGGAACTTGAATATACTTGAAGGGCCACGTGTCTCCCCCTCTAGCTGCAGAGATTTAACGTGGAACCATGGGCGTTGACAGGAAAGAATGTGTTCCAAAACCCAATTTGCCCCTCCTTTCACTTTCGAAAAACCCCAGCTTTGCGTAAGATGGTATCAGAGTCAAAGCAATCGAAAACTGTTTTGTGATAGCTGATGGTGGCATATGATTAGAGCTGATGACTCGGATGCGCAGGACTCGAACAGACTCGAATAGATTCGAATCTCGACAATCCTCGAATCCTGAAAAAGAAGATTCGAACCTTGAGAATCAGGATTCCAGTCCGAAAAACCACTATCGAATCCTGACAGCCAGTATGTAAATATACAAATAAATGTATTGAAATATGCTCTGGGGTCAAATTTTCTTCAGGTAAACTAAATGTAACACGTACTGGTACACTGCGGTGCAGCATCGGACTGAGTCGACCGTCCTACGTTTCATATATTGCATAAGCCGGAACCAACTGCTATAATTACTGGTTTTACTGCCCCACCACCTTGTTCGCTGGTTTGCTGTGGGAAAGGCAGTAAGAGTCTTCGTAGCGCCTCAAACAGTAGCCTATTGCATTGTTTAGTAAACTTTTGGTTGGCAGGATGATAGATCATGTATCTGTCTGGAGCGTCAATAAGTCTGTCGGGGAAAGGTAGCAATTAACCAGACCTTCGACACCTACACAAACTGGTATTAATGCCCACTCCATTTTCTGACCAATTAGAAATGCACCTGGCAGTTGCGTTCAGAACAGTCGGCCAGAAACCATTAAGTGTGAACTACACGAAGTAAACATTTTGGGACCTCCACGCAAAGATTCGAAAACATTCGAGTCTGTTCGAGTTTCAAATCCGCCCACCCAAGGATTCGAATCCCAAAAATGCTTGCGAATCCTCCGCTCTACCTGCAACGCTCAGCAACGCGGCTTGACGCTGGACCTTATTTCGTACGCGGGCGTCATATCCCGGAATGAACTGTAAGCGAAGCGAACAAAACTTGTAGGCAAGGCAATGCCTTCAGAGTTATGGAGTGATTCACATCAGCGGTCCGCTATTATGTAACACAGTCCATTTGTTTCCAATCAGCTAATCGAAAGTTCGACGGGTTTCTAGAAATCTTACTAACGCGCAGGTGGGGCGGTGGGACGATAACGCAGTCACATTGGTTTTGCATGGACGCTACAATGATACGAGTCTCATGGGTAAGCGAAGGTCCTAGTTTTGTCCGCACACATTGTCGGGCGTGTGGTGTAGAAATTCACTCGTTTCGTGGACAACCTTAACATGAAAATGCAAACAACTTCTGGCATATGCCGAGGCACCTGGCGAAAAACTAAACATGAAACCTGTCAAGTGGCAAGTGAGCCCTGTTCCCTGCCACTCGGTCAGACGACGGGCGGCACGGACGGGGCGCCCGGCTAGACGGCGGTGCGTGCGGGGGTGCTGTGACACGCGAGACTGGTGCTCGCTCCGGGCTATATAACCGCAGAACCCCGGGCGCCGCAACTGGGGAGGGGTGGCAGTGCGCGACCGCGTGGCGCACGGTGCCGACCGGTGTCCGGAGAGGATACCGCATGGCTGGTCGGCCGTGCGTGGAACGCCTGCACGCCGCACGTGACATCCTACGGTGACGTCACTTCTTCGCTGGTGATGTACCCACTGAGCACGTCTGTGTTGATTTGCGGTTGTTCTTGATAGGATCCTGTACGTGCTTGGGTCGGTTTTAGGAAGTGTTGTCGCCTGCAGTTGTGTTTTTCATTTGGTACACGTCCGAAACGGGTGTCTCGCACGTTTCTGTTTGTCGGAAACAGGATGACTGTTGTCGGAATGATGACCGTTGCTGTTCGTTCAGGTGAATGTTCTTTCCTTGAGCTTTGTTAAGCGTTACGTAATTCGGGTCGCTCTTGAATTCCATGTGCCGAGAAGGCGGGCGTTGTATGCTCGCTGCTGCGCCAGGCTTATGCCATGTGGTTCATAGCCTGGCGAGAATGTATTGTCTGGGTCCGCGGCTCAACGGCCTACGGAAGTTGTGAAAATCCGCATACTGCATCCGCATGCTACGTTTGCATATTGCGTGACAGGATGAGCTGATTTTTCTCGAAGTGCACTGCAAATGACATTGTATGATCACCATGGTTCTGGTCTTCCAGCTGTAGTAATTTTAGATACGTAATATAGAGTCATGTATTGCTGTAATTTCATATATGTAATGTATATCATCGTATTTTGTCTTAGTAATGATATATACTTATTATGATACTGTATAATTTTGTTAAGCATGAATCATATTTATTACTGACATAATAAAGAATCCATATATACTGATATATTATACATTATACTATGAATAAGATATCACCAAATTTTGGTCAGGACAGGCGCGCCACTGCGCTGGACAGTCGCCCACCATCAGACAACAGCAGGCTGCATATTACACTAACCCTGGTGCAGGGTTGGAAATTTGGTACTTTTCTTGGTATATATCGAGTGTAATTTTTGTTGCAGTATAATTTTATAATTGGTATATATATGAAGCAGAATTTTTGGTTCTGTGCACAGAAGTTTGTAAAAAGCAATATTGGTTTAAGTTGGAGTTTTTGTTATGACATCACGCTTCTTAATTCTGGTGGCAACATTCCCCACATCCAGCTCATCCCTGGTTAGTACTGCCTCACCACCATCCCTCCGGGCTGGCGTTCCAAAAAGTTCTCAAATCAACTTGTCTGCTTGTCATCCTGCGTGAATAAACGTTGTCAATCTATTATACTCGTCAGGTGTTTTACTTGGGTTTCAGTCATGGATATTTGATCTGCGACGGTAAGTGGTGCTGAGCCCATAGCATGGGCATGCCTGATTCAGTCATGTCTGGACCACCGTGCACAAATGTCTGACCCCTGGCGATTCTGGCAAATACCGTACCATTCCTGGTATGCTAGCTGCCCATTGTGGTTCACATTTTCGAGTGTGCTAGCAGACGTAGTTGTAAAGTGCTTTTGACTGCGAGGTTCTGAATTATAATTCTTTTGGCATGATCATCAGCCAGCTGGAGTAAAGCATCAGCATTTTTTCATTACAGGATTTTTTGACAGTTATGTTGGTTTGCACACTTCCCAGTGACTGTTTTTTTGTCTTGGATATTACATGCCTCGCCAGAAGTTTCACTGGCCGTTTTACACGTAATTCATGGTCATTGGCCCTTCTTCTTCCTGTCAGGTGGCATCTGGATTTTCGGTACCGTTTGCGTTTTTGGGAACTGGCAGGCCTTTGTCGCTAAGAATGAGATTGTCTTCTCGGCTATGCTGTTCGTTGACCACAGTTTTGAAAGCGCGCGGACATGGTTGCAGCGATCCCTGATTTCCACTAGTTTTGCCTTGTCGTCTCTCTCCTTACGTTACAATTTTTACATTTTTCCATGCTTTCCTCTGTTAATTTATTATTTTTATGCCTGCTGCCTACAAGTCGCACTGTTCCGGGTTCTTCAGTTATTTTACCAACTCCATGATGACTTCACAGATTTAAGTGAGGTTCGAATTTGTGCTACAAAACCGCCGCGTATCCGTACTGCAGTAAAAGGGAAAAGTGCGACTGAAAAAAATCCAAATGCTCACGCGAACGAGAGCAAGCTGTAAGGCTCATAATGACAGTTGTGGAGTGATATTACGTGTCTTCACATGTTGTTGATACCACTCATCTCGTTAGGTATTGTTTTGTTTGTGAATTCATTTGAATATTGCCGTCATATACCCATGTCAGTACATATTGCGATATAGTTCTCGCACGGTATTCGATACTCGTACAAGTACTTATACGTTTTATTATGGTACGAAGTGCTCATATTACAATGTTCCGCTGAAACCCTTCTACTTTTGCAGTCGCTAAGCATTATTGGCCAACCGTGCAGTGTAAAAAAGAGCAACTTTATAACCAAAAGTTGCAGCTTCCTTCCCTTGGAACGGAGACAGTGTTGCACGCTTTTTATAGGAAACCCTCTTCTAACGAATTTGTGGGGGAAAATTCGGTAGAACGGAACTTCGTTATAGTCGAAGCTACAAAACAAAAACATTTATCTTAAAATGGTACGATATGGAGTATCAGAGACATCAGAAAAACAAAGAACAACGATGAGAGTTTTCTTTAAATGTCATGTTTGCTCACATGCATCGTTTATGATGTTGAGCTCGGAATCTTGGAATCTCCGACAATGTTGCTTTTGTTGTCCGCAGTGCCCAGTTTTTCAGCTACCTTTAACATTTTAATCTTTTCTTGCCTTACATCTTTTGATGGTCGGTACAGCCACTGTGGACAGAGCATACCCTCAGAAAAACATAAGCTGCGCTCGCTCCCGCCTGCTCGTATACTTGTAACCAAGCATTCTGCTCCGACTGCCAACCCCCCTGCCGGCGCTGCCGATCTTTTGACATAACTTCACACTGGGGAGTACAACACGGCCCACCCTTCGTGCCTCTCATCGTATAATACCCGTGACAGTGTGGCTAGGGCGAAGGAAGTTGATCGGTCTTCTACTGGACTCTTATTTTTCGCACTTAATTTTCAGCATCGTTTTGTAACTGTTGTCGCTAGAGCCCAACGAAGTTTAAGAGGCCGGTCGCGCGTTGGGTCGTTGGTCGGCTGCGGACGATCGCACGCCTGTCGGGCCGAAGCAGTGGTGTTATTTTGCGTATGGAATAGGCTCTGCCGGACAGCCAGCTGCAAAACATTATGGAGAGAAGCTTATGCGATACATTTACAATCCAAAGGTATGGGTGGCCTAGGCTGGGTCAGTCGAGGTCGTTCGGGACATGTATAACTAAATACGTTGTTCTGTGAATGGGTCGCCTGGGAAAGTGGTGGCGACCTTGAACAAACGATAAATGCATTCACCTCAGAGCACAGTAAAGCTAGGTCAGGTCGAATGAGGTATCCAAGGTCAGTTAATGTAAGCGAAAGATTTCTTATTTTTCTCCGGATGGAAACGAATGATCTCAGTTCCAGTTGCACTTTGCTGACCTCACATGACCTCCAGTGACCGCAGATGACCTAAGTATCTCCCGTAACTTACGTCTCTGCAAGCGTACCTGCTAACAACTCACCAGACTGTATCATGATCCATTTCGACAAGATGCAACATTTTCAAATGATGATGTGGCGTGGCCTCATTTGGCCTGACCTAGCTCAGCCTTGTTTCGCGGTATGCAAGGCTATGTCCCCTTGTTGTCATCGATTGTGTAGGTTTGGAGGAAGAGGGGTGCTAGAAATTGGGCAGTTGATTCGCTTAACCTTGATAGACGTGACCTGCCATTTATTTTCTGAGAAATGTAAATTCAGTTTGCAAACTTTCCATTGACTTTCTTGCAAGTGGTGGTGTGAATAAGAAGATAGGAAGGGACAAAATATGCCCTCACCTCATCAGTGCATGTTACTGAGGGCCACCGGTGCTCGTGCTTAGAGCGGATTTCCTGTAGACAGAAGCAAATATGCCCCCAGTAACGGTACATCAGCACATCAGTTCTTTTGGTACCCTGGTCAAAAAGATACCCTCATCTTTGGTGATGATGCGGGGATTTAAATATTTCGAGTAATGCACATGACTGTTTACTAAATAACTCTTCTTCTGCTTGATGCTGTCTAGAAGATGTGAAGTTTTCAGCTTAACGCAAAATCCCCCTGAGTTTTGCAGAACTCGAACTTGTTTTAAAAAATGCAGTCTCTTTGTATCCGGTTTCATTATATCCGATTTTTTGCCCGAAATTTCTAGGATTTTGCTTAAGCCAAATTTCCTTATAATCGGATTCTCTGTAAACAGATTTAACTGAACAAAGGAAAGCAATACCCAATGAAATCGATGTGTGTTGGAATGCATCCTGGTCAATTAGAAGACGGTAAGGTATTGTCATTTGATGGGCGAATCCTTCTAATTTGTGGTTCACTAAATGCGCGGTCATTGTCAACTCCAACTTATCCCATTTGTTCGGTACCCATGAAACTGTATCCCACGTAGTTCTAGAAGAAAAGAAACTGATTAATAACCAAGACACTCAATACAGGCACGGCCATCCGGCCCATCGACCGTTTTCAAGCTAACGGACCGTTACGTCATCTTCACATGACGTGGCACAGACAGGTATGGGGATACAGTGTCCCACTGCATGTCTGACGACTTCCCACGAGGATTTTATGGTTTTCGTTCTTGGCGTGACTAGATTAAATGAATACTTCCATCTTACGATGACAAGATGCAAACTAATGTGATTGCATCACCATGTCTTCGCCGGCACAGAGGCACCTTACGAGGCACAGTCTTACACGGAGCTATAGCACAAATAAGTATGACTACAGTTTCGTGAAAGAAACATCTCTGGCCTCAGATATCATCCATAGCTAATCAACTAGAACAATATGCCTCCTCTGTGACAATAACAGATGACCGAAACCTATCCCCGGCCGGCCGAAGGAAAGACAGGGAAGATAAACAACATGGCCTACACTGCTGCCAATGGAGTAGGGGTAGCAGTGACGTGCAGAGTAAGATGCAAAGGCACATTCCACTCATAACTTTGTCGAGTCGTAGAAAAGTTAAGTTTGTTCTATTTGCGAAGTAATAAAAAAATCGTTGAAAGTTTATCTTTTCTGAATACATTGTTCTTCAAAAATGCGGAACATTTCTTTTGCAAATCTTGCAACGCCCCTGGAAGCTGTGACGTCATCTCTGTAAGCGCTGGACTAATTTTTCAAGAAGTGGACACCTTAATTTAATAGGGATGGCATTCGCCTGATTAATGACCGAATATGCATGTGACAAACAAGCGGTTTTTTTATCCACGTCAATGGACTAAGTCGCATTTTTAGCAGGTCATCAATTGAATAACGACAAAAATTAACTGATCTCTGTCTTGTCACTTCCATCTTGATCATGAATTTGTTTGCCTCCCATATGTCAGTAAGAATACCGTACGTCGTGACACAGCGGACAGTGGCAGTGGCGGTCGCACTACCTGATGTCAACCTGTAGGATAAACGGACATAACCTGATACACACCAAGCAGAATGCAGGATGTCTGCAGTCAGCACCACACACCATATTGATCATAGGTGGCGTGTGATAATGGCACACCCAAACTGCCCGGGGATTTGGAGCTTTCTTTCTAGCCATTCATGTCCGGCATATGTGCATCCAGCAGCGTGACACAAAAGGCTTTTATTGTGGACATTCATTTGAGCACTGACGAGTTCTGACGACAGTGATGTGCTTGCCGCATACGTAGTTGCCGCCCACGGTGGCTACCTGGTTGGCTTTTCCTCTGGCTGTTTGGTTAGCTTTTTCTCTGGCTGTTTGCAGATGGGTCCCCTTGATTGCATGCAGGCGTACGAATTGGCGGTGACCGGTGGAGGTCGACTGGACGGTGCAGGCAGCGAATTCGTGACGACAGAACGTCCGCGCACATTGTGATAATTGCCGGGAAAAACTGGCAAAAAATAATGACACCCGAACCATGTTAGTTCCAGGGACGATTTTGTTCTTCATCCAAAGAGCTTCAGATATGTATCATACTGAAGGTCTCCTATTTCTTACAGGCGTCTTAAATCGGTCAAACATGAAGGCCTTTAACTTCTTAAACGGTGTCTGTAATGAAATCGGTCAAACACTTAGTTCAGTTATTTGCGGCCCCATTTTTATTTTTGCCATGACATTTTGCTTTTTGGTCCTGACATCATTGGCCTGTTTGGTGAATGTAATTGGAGATATCAGTGCTGATGTCATAAATGCGTGACAGACAAGTAAGCCATACTTATAACATATACATTGCAGGGTAAGAAAAGTTCAAAGTTGGTCGCCAACCAGGATTGGAAATGGCAAATCGGTCTCCGGGCTAAGACATTGCCTCACATTATCATCCCATCCCACAACCACGCCCCCCCCCCCCTCCGGTTTAGGCCACGTTATTGTGATAAAACGCGCTTCCCTTTTTTATTCTGTTTTCTTTATTTTTTGCAAGATCCTGTCTGCGGACTGGCTGTGTCCATCACTAGGGCGGGGAGAATACGACCCGAATGCGGAGGGTTCATCCCTCAGGTTGTATTTCTCACCCCTGTTTCATTGCTGCTCCCAGATTATATCCCCACCACATACTCGGTTTTTTTGTGTGCCCCCGTATTGCACCAGTATTCACATGCCCTTAATCTAAAACCGCTTTTTTCAGCGATTTCCCCGTATTGGACATACTTAGGCGCTGTGGAGCATTTGCACTGCATTCAGTATTTCAGTGAAGGAAGCAAGACACTGACCATCCCTATGATGCGGACCCATCGGAGATTATCAAATACCATTTGCTGCTTGGAACAAAGTATGCGTCACCGTTTTCATGCAGGCGCCTTGGTGTCGAGAACCATTATACACAGGTGGCAAAGCCGATACCTAATGCCAGGCATTAACGTTCCTCTCGAAATTGCGTGTTATACGATCGGGAAGGAGGATCCCTAATCCATGTAGCGTATGCAGCCTTACATATGAAACTATACGGGACTCGGTCTGCAACGAACACACCAGGGCAACTGCGAAATGAACACCTTCCTGTCTGAGCCAGCCGCGTCTGCCACGACCACGCCGGTTATTGGGAAAGAAAGAGATCTGCATTGGATCTCTCCCAAGGTGGCTGTTCTTGTTATGGCATAACATGCTATAAGAAGATAACATTATGTAAATAAATAAATATGTTAATAAATATGTTAAATAATAAATAAATAGCATTTATAACATGTTACTGTCATAACAAGAACAGGTAACAGATATAACGGATAACATTTATAACATGTTAATAAATATGTTAAATAATCAATAGATAAATATGTTCTTGTTATGTCAATATGTGTTCTGTTTTGCAGCAGATCCAGTATGCTTCGCCTGTCCGCTTACGCAGTGGCGCCAGTCCGCTTCTGGCGCTTAGCCTCAGTTTCCTTTGTTTTCATTGCCCCTGTTCCCTCACAGCTAACACTGCACCACCGAATCTGTAATGACGATGTAACCGTTATTGCCATTCACAAAGTACAAACCAAACTGATCCGGCTTGGCCACACGACCCGCTTTTTACGGCCTTGAGGATCCTCGACCTCGCGCCGCTCGAGGGTAATATAAACAGGGTGCCACTGTTGGTGCCACAGACACCTTTTCAGATTAAGAAAGTTCTCTAGATTTCATTTGTTTGGTCGATTTTGGTTTGGTCGATTAGGTTTGAGGCTGACGGTCTGTTTATAGTAGAAATGTGTATCATTTCTAAATGCTTATTTTTTCGTTTCGTTCGTCATTTACTGTTTCTGTTACATCATCAAACATCTGATCTCAGTGACAGTCAGTTCCGGTCGGAGACCACTGCTTTCTTAATCGGACGTCCCTTAGCGTTTTGCTGACCGTGTTGTCATTGATTTAACATCTAGTGGTCGCGGCAGAACATCATCTAATACCACCGGGTCGTCTGGTTGGTAACTGTAGACCTGATTATGCAAATTAGTGGCTGCATTCCCAGCTGAAAAATATTGATGCGTGTCCTACAGTGTTTTGGTGAAATTTACAAGCGCTGGGTACAACTTAAAAATGTGATGGTTCAGCAGCGGAAAAGGGTGAAGTTGCACAAGTTCAACAGCAGAAAAGGGTGGAATTGGTCTCCTTCGCTACGTTTTGCGCATGGTACATGGTCGCCGACGTTGTTACCAGGATTTAAGTTCCCTTACCCTTCATACATTGGCATAATTAAACGTACATAGCAACAAGTGCATATATTTCGCCGCGCATTAATGAAAGCCACTTTGAAGATATCACATAACCTACTCGGCACTGCGAAAAACCGGCATACTTTTTGCCCCCTAGGAAGAAGAACCTGCAAGGTCATCTCAGACGACGGACGCATGGGCGAATGACATGTTGGCGGCTTCCGGATAGCACTCTGCTATGACCTGACGCCCCCTCCGAAAAGCGGGAAGGGTGTGTACCTTCTCCGCGGCACTTGTCACTGGGCAGATAGTAAGGTAACCGTGAATAGGCGTGCCAACTGACTTACATTGGCATTGCCCTTCGTTGGGCGCGCGGTCGGGTTGGCTTACTTGAGGGCCTTTGGAGCGAGTCGTGCTGGGCTGGTAATGTGATACCCTCTCTTGCCGAAAGACTATTGCCGTGCCCTGTACGTCCTCAGCACAAGCCTAACGCCTCGCGGCCTTCGCGGGCTGCATAGAACTGTGTTGTTGCCATTGCTGAGGACCTTTGACGCTGAAAACGGGCGCTAAGCTGGCCGCAGGTCACAGCCAGTCGTCTGCGCGCGCTCTGCAATACCTCGTCACAGCTGCGATCACCTCCAGCCTCTGTCTTAACGTCAGTCACGCTCAAACTTAAGAGACAATGAAAACACCTATATATATATATATATATATATATATATATACGCGATATTAAAAACATATATATAACACGATATTAGAAGCAAAGGGAGGGATTCAGCCGCCTAAAATCCCAGCGTCGTTGTCATATTTATTTTGGCCATTTGGTAATGAAACAAAACGCGAAACTTTCTCAAATCAGATGGCGCGAATGGATTTTTTTCCGTTACTTTATGTGGCGAAAAAACGCAATAATTCATCAAATGTTTCAGTCTGGACCTTGGCAAATCAGCTTTTTTCATCTGTAAACAGCAAAAAATGGGGTCCGGCCGGGAGGGGGACTGCACTGACCATTCGCTCCCCTTGGCGAAATCCTGGATCCGCCCCTGGATATCTCCTCGCTGGTCTATTAGAACGTCAAAAAGACGCCACCGCTTTACTCGTTAACCCTATTCCCGGAGGGCTAGACGGTATGGCCGATTCCCGGCAGGGGGGGCGGATTCGGCCCCCCCCTGAGATCTCGAGAACTACTTATCCGATTTCATCGCAACAAACGGCAATCGATTTGCCGTAACGTGGACTACATTTTTATAAAAAGAAATTTTCAAAATTTTGAAATTTGTGGATACAGGGGGGCAAAAATGTCAAAATGGGGGGTACTTTTTGACTTCTTATAACTCCGTTGTTTATGGACCGATTTCGATGAAACTGGCATGAATCGAGAGATCATGGATAGGGCTTTTACCATGGGTATGCAAATATGAAATTTTTAGAAAATTCATGGGCGTTCACAGGGTTTTAAAAATAGGGGATTAGTTTTCTAATAACGGAATGAACAAAAGAGGCCAAAACACTCTTTTAGCTTTTGCTAGTCATGTTATGCTAAAGAAGTACAAATCGCATTACAATGTTTGTATAATGTTAGCATAGGCGGTGCCAGGACATAAAATAGGGGGAACTGTCATGGTCACACGTTCTTCAGATCAACTTGTGACCTGTGACCTTAAATGACCTCCAGTGACCTTGGGGTCACCTGGAATGATGTCGTGTGCATTCAATATTATCTGTAAACGTTTTTAATCGATTGAATTCACTCTATTCCAAAAAATTCATTTTTTGGCTTTTGCGATATAGGGTACGCGCACTGACATTTTAGGTCATAGCTCCGTGACCCGACCTTATATCAAGCTGAAATTTGGTACACAAGTAGAGGGCACCTTTCTACGTCATATCCATTCCGGATTTGGCATTTGAAAAAACGGCGCCGAAATTATTGCGAAAAAAACAAATTTTGACTTTTGACCTTAACCTGACCTTGTAAAGTGACCTCAGATAAACAAAATTACATATGCACATTGCCCAACTATTTAGCTATACATTCATATAAAGTTTTAAGTTCTATCTTAAAAACTCTGTTTTTGGCAGACATTTTCCTTTTACCCTCAACATGGCCAAAAATGACCTGAGGTGTCTCCCAAAAACGTTGCCTGGCTCCGCCCCTGAGCGAAATAGAATTTCGAAATTTTGTCACGGCGCGTAGAAGGAATAGCTAGGAAAAGTGACCAAGTTTCGTGAAGCTGCGTCAAAAAGCCTGGAATTGGCAATCAAAAAACCCGAGGGGGGGCGGATTCCGCCCCCCCTGCCGGGAATAGGGTTAAGCTGAAATCTGCATAAAGCCACCAAATGTCAAACCATGACAAAATAATACAGTGTTCCAAGAAACTGCTGTACAACTTGTAGGTACAATTTCTCGCAAGAAAAATCAATAATTCAGCTGATCATATCCAAAAATCAATTAATTCAGTTCCGTTTGTGAAACACATTCCCAATGAAATTCGAAAATAACAATCTCCAGGCACGGATTCAGGGAGGAGGGTGACGGGGGCGATCGCCCCCCCCCCCCCCCGGTCTGAGAAGGGGTCCTTTCGGGCCGACCCCAAAGGGGCCCCTCTCAGGCTCAAGAGGCCCTGAAGGCGCCCCGTATAAGCTTCACGGGGTTTCAGTGAAAACGTGACTGGTTCTTAATGCAGTCAGGGGGTCTCCGGGAGGGTTAGATGACCCCTGAGATGCGTAGAATCTCCGGCTCCTGAAGCTCCCAGATGTCCTTGAGATCACAACAGGGCACCAACACGGCAGATTGCTCCTGAGACCACCAGAAGGGTCATAGGGCCACTGAGACGGCCAAGATGAGGACTGCCTGATGCAGTCAGAGAGCATCCAGTAGTGCATGAAGGCCCAGTCATCAAGGATGCATCAAGAACCAGTCACGTTTTCACTGAAACCCCGTGAAGCTTATACGGGGCGCCTTCAGGGCCTCTTGAGCCTGAGAGGGGCCCTTTTGGGGTCGGCCCGAGAGGACCCCTTCTCAGACCGGGGAGGGGGGGGGGGCGATCGCCCCGTCACCCTCCTCCCTGAATCCGTGCCTGGAGATATCGGCCTGTGCAGTGCTGTGCAGCATTACGCGTAAATGTGCAACATAAATTAACTGACTTTTAGGGTCATGCAGAGATGTCAGATGGAGGTCACTAGCGTGCTTGTGAAACTCAGAGTTTGGAACTGCAAAATGTTGTCATGTTGCATGTGAATGACAACTGGGGCCATTTCAAGGCTTTTGGCCCCAGAACTATTTTAAATTGTCTTAAGAATCTCCGTGTGAAATGGTCCATGAAACATGTATTGCATGACACTTCATATTGGAGGCACATTTGACACGACCTGTGACCTTGACCTTGTATGTCTTGGGTCAGCCGGTACTTGGAATATGGGGTTAAGCTGCCAGGAACATGTTACCAGGCGAAGTCCGACTCTGAGGGGAGGGAAGTTAAACGTCCCCGCAGGCAATGGAAAGCGGCGAAATACCCCAGTCAGTGCCGGGTTAACAGCGGGCCCTTGAACATCTGTCTTTGTTAGCTGCACAAAGCCTAGTCTAACCCTAACCTAAGGCGAAAACTGAACGAACATCCCATAGGTGATAACGCGAGCATGGGCGAAAAAATGAATCACTTAAAATTATGCAACACGGACAGACACAAAAAGACATGCAGACAGCTCCAGTCGCGGTCGACACCACTCCGCTCCAGTCCAAACGCCTGTTAGTCCACACCGCCGCCTGTTAGTCCACACCGCCGCCCGTTAGTCCACGCCGCCGCCTGTTAGTCCACACCAGTCCACACCACCGCCCGTTAGTCCACACCGCCGCCTGTTAGTCCACACCGCCGCCTGTTAGTCCACGCCGCCGCCTGTTAGTCCACACCGCCGCCTGTTAGTCCACCGCCTGTTGGTCCATACCGCCACACCTAATCCAGCGGCAGGCCGCCCATGCCGACCGGCGGGGGCAGGAGGGCTCGGCTGTACACCACAAAGACTTCACAGAGTTAAGACAAATTTTGGTCGCCACGTGAACCTAATTTTCGAAAGATGCGCAGAAATGGAACATCAGCCTGCATAATTCGGTCAAGAGGGTTCGTGCAGTGGAGGATGCAGAAAATCGTTATGGATGGCTCTTAAAGCTGACGCCGCTAGAGATGGCCCTCTTGACTGCACGGGGTCATGGTCCACGACTCTCCCACGCGGCCTACTGCTCTCGTAGCCGCAGGGGCCATAACCTCACGCTTCTCCCCCCCGCCCCCGCTCCTCTAGATACGTCGCTGTTGATAGTGTACTGTAAAATGAAATAAAACGCAGTTATATCAGACAAGATTTCCACGCTCTTCCGTGCGGCGCGACCGTGCCATCTGAATGAAAACACCGTCTTGTTTGCACGGAGATTCCTGGCATTTGTCTTCACCTGACCTTTCATTTGGGCTGACAGAAAAAATGCAACACTAGGTCCTCACCAGACGAACAGCATTTTATCACAGCTCAGCACAGATATCCTCGCCGAGGCGGACCTCTGAGCTCAACGTGCAGTGGAGGGGAGGGACCTGGGGTATTTTTGTACCACGCCCATATCTCTGCCATTTTCCGACTCAGCTGCACGAAAATTGCAGAATAGGGAGAGTTCGTGGTGCTTGAACCGGATCTGGCAATAGTTTGTATCTTGCGTTTCGAGCTATGGGCCAGTGGGGTCAGACGAGGTCTAATGTGTCAGAGGCCTTCATTTTGATGCTTTTCGCTGTTAACTCCTGTGTAACAAACTTATTTTCCTAATCCGAAAATTCTTCGGATCTAAAGTAGTTTGAAGTAAAATTCTAAAGCATTCCTGTAAATATCTCCATCTATAGAACGTTCCCACTGTTCAGCCGTTCAAGGCCGAGTTGGACGTCACAGACAGAGACGTCTGGGATGCCCATGTCACAGGCGAAGACTTCTAAGATACCCAAGGTCTTCTTGCTTTCAACAATGGGAGTGTTGCGCTTAATGGCATTCTTTATCAGTAGTGCGCCTCGATACTTCCCGTGAAAGTCAGTGCAAGCGACAAACAATGCAGACTAGCGTCTGGTGTTTCTTGGGATCGCTACACGAGGCAGCCAGCTGTCATTGGTCTAGAACTCCTCACGCCACCGCTTTACGCTCTTTGATGACGTTACTGTTTCTCACTGGATGACATGACGTCAGTATTGTACTTGCTGGCCCAGATCGTTTCCTTTCGTAGGGAGTTTAAATAGCGTCCCGCTCGTCGTCACTTAGACTCTTGTGATTTCGAAAGCGTAATGGAAGGATCTCCGTGTAGTGTGGGTGTCGATGTAGGTGTTTGGTGAATGACTGAAGTGAACAGAAGTTGGACTTTGATTTTCTCTTTGACTGACAAGCGAGAAAGACTGGCATGAGCGAGGTCGTCACTAGTTCAACGATCACGCAGGCAGTTAGAAATCTGCTACATCCTGGAATTCGCCTGCGTTCATCGAAAACGGGTAATTTGGGGTGCTGAATCGTGTTCTAATCAGTAAAGCTGCCTATCTCTCTGACTCAGAGAGGTGAAATAAGGCAACTCGGCCGGCGAACGGCTCACGCGGGAGGCCGCCGCCCGCGCGTTCTTGTTGGGTCAAATTTGTCGGCCTTTTTTGGGTCAAGTCTAGGCAGCTTTGGTCATCAGAATACGATTCAGCAACTTTCATGTCTCCTTTGCGGTGAACTTAGTCGAATTCTCTGGCTAATGGCGAAAAACAACAAAAGAAAGGCCTTTAACACATCTGACCTTGTTTGACCCCATTTGACCGCCAGGTTCGACAGTTAGGCACAAGTATCACCAGGTTCGATTTTAGCACCACGAATGACCCTTCATCTGCAATTTTCATGCCATTTACATTCAATTTCTGCCCAGCTGGCGAGCGGCTCTGCCGGCCGGCCGTCTGCAGCCCAAGGTCAGATTAGGTCATAGCTATGTGCCGTCATTTTCGCACGGTTGTCGAAATTCGATTACTGTCCGATGTGCAATTTAATCGTCAACAGTTATTGAGCGATTCAAGCTGACGCAACAGACAATTCGGAAATAAGTCTAGGAAAACACCAAGTGAGGTTTTTTGCTCCCCCCACCACCACCACCATTGCGCGGGTTAAAAGGTACGCACTGACGCATACTTCAGTGCAGTCCGGGGCCATTGGCCTGTTTAATTTGGACGGGGTCTTGATTTTGACTGGTATCACTGATGTGTGCACATTTTGTTTACGAAAGTGTCAATTCCAGTATTACTGGGGCAGGCATCACCTCCAAAAAACTGAGGGTTTTAACATGGGCTCTCATGAGATACCCCTTTTTCCTGTGTTTGCCAGCCTATGCATACCTTGGACGCCAGTCGGAAACAAAAGTGCAGTCTTTACGTCTGGTTACAAAATGTTTGTTATGCATAGCAGGAGAACACAGCATGACCTGAACTCATATCTTACCTATCTTGAACATAACCAAGCCTTTTTATTTTTTAACTTTGACTCCTCTTACCAAACTCCTAGCTACCGCACTGGGCGCAGTCATGATATGTGCGCCTGGTAACCATGGTACGCTTGGTCCATGGCCACAGCTAGCTTACTCATAGCTCTCACATACTCCAGCTCTCATTGTCATGTCGGTTGACGCGCTTATACTTCTACTGCTAGTACAGGTCCAAAAAGGAAACTAAGTACTACCTGTAACATATTCACGGTTCGGAAGTACCTGGAACAGGCGAGTTGACACAAATCACATGCACGTTCACTAACGCGCGGTTCACGCACTGAAATTGCACTCATTAATCAGTTTGTCTGACGCTCCAAAATTAGTATTAAACAGCGCTCTGCCAATTTGATGCGGCAGCTATGTGAGGCTTATCTCTTTCCAGTGGTCGTCGAATGAGAACTAGTGCTGTTCGTCAAAGGAATGTGTTTTGATTTTCTCAGAAAAATGGGGAGGTTGAGCTGCCGTCGATGTTCTTCGTTTTTAAGAATTGTAAACCATCATAGTGGTAGCAAATTTTGATTAGGATAATCACACGCAAAAAATATTGGTTAGGCCAAGGACTACGGGTGAGGCAATGCATCATGTGCTTAAGTGGAAGAACTGCCACTGTTCGTGTTAAGAATTTAATGTGAACGGTTATAGCTTGGGTGCATGGGAACAAGAGTCCGTACTAGCAGCTGTTTCTTCCCAATTAGCGGTCTGAAAACGGCTGATGGTGAATGTCGGACGCCACACCTGAGTCTCATGTTTCGCAAGCTGCGATGTGGCGTTACAAATGGCTTTCACGTCTTGTAGGCCGAGTGAAACCAGCGAAGTCCTATGCAGTCAGTATCGCATCCCATCCTGAGCAATGGATAGATGACAATGCTATTTGCGGCACTCAGAGGGAATCCTAATCCTTAATCGTCTGGCTAGCACGCGATCCTAGTTAGTTAGATATCCTAGTTAGATCCTAGTTAAAGCATGCCATCGCCATTTCACGTCCCCAGAGACCTCATTCTTGTCACTGGTGAGTGTGGCAAGAGAGAAGGACATCCGCCTTGTCCGGCCGCGTTCCTACGCTCATTCGCCCGCCTGGCTCAGAAGTGTCCCGACTTCTCAACGCTTTGTTGCCAGCTGCTCTCGATGCCACCGCGCATGCCAACTCGAAGTCCGACCCGCTCTCGGGGTCGTCTCCTCAGCCCTGACACTGGAGGACACTGCGATGGCGGGAGCGGCTCTGCCTGGTGTCTGCGTCGGCAGACGCTGCTACGGCGGGGCGGCCCCGCCCACAACCAGCAAAGTCTAAGAACAATGACCGCAGTAAGGACAACTTACATCATCACTGTCGGTCTCGGCCTCAGGGCCATCTGGCGATTTGCGTGTTTCTTTGTCGACGGCGTCGGATGTGCGGTTTTGACTGTGCTTGATGCTGTGTCACAGCCAAAGCTACCTTCCGCTGATGAAAGCTCCTCCATCCTCCCAGTGAGCCCAGCTGGCGTTGTCTGCTGTTCATTGATTCTTGAGGCGTCTTAAAAGTGAAACGTGTCATTTGCAGGAATGTCGAACATAATAGCTCACACTCAGGAAATTGGGACTTCCCAAGATGTTAAAAGGAGTGTGTCTAATCTTTTCGGTTTTCCAAAAAGACATTCCAGCGTGTACTCGACGCTAGCTGTGATTTATGACAACAATGAAAAGTACATCTGGGATTTCGAAAAATGATAATTCACTCATAAAATTTTGATTTTTTTCCAAATCTGCGATGTCGATAGCTGTACGGCTGTAAATACAGCACTAACGGGCAGTAGCAAAAACAACCAATTCGCGGGCTGGAAACAATCAGTACGTGGTACAAAAAATGGCGCACCCGAGACAAAACAAGATATGGTATGGAGCTTTCCGTACCAAAGGTACAAACAAACAAACAACAAACATCCGTACGAAAGGAAATTATTGGTGTGGGACCCCATACCAGTGTCTTGATCCATTCATGTATTTTCTTGCTCTATATAATAATGTACTGTAGATACGTTATGCCAAATTATAGGGTCTGATGAATGAATTTTCCCATACCAAAATTCGTTCCAATTCTTCACCCATGGCCTCAACAGTACTTGTTCGAACAAACTCTGATTCCTTCTCATTTCTTTGTTCTAGGTTGGGCGTAGTTTTGCAAAGATGGGGGGGGGGGGCTGAGCAAGGAAAGTGGCTAGTCCTACCCACAAAACATAATTCTTCCCGAACTTGACCAACCTTCTTGCCGGAGTTGGGAGGAGGCTTGAATAAACGCTGGAGGCTCAAGCCTCCACCCCTAAACTGAATAGCAAACTACACCCTTGGCTTTAGGCGTTACCTGCGTTTGATATCATTTGCATTGTAAACTGACTGCAGATGGTAGAGCCAGGTTCAAGACAAAATGTGTGACTGCCATGTCAGCTTCAGTTCGGGAGTACCACACTTGGATGGGATTGGTCATTCCTTTCTCTGACACAGTTCATTCCTTTATTTATGAACATATTTTTGCTTACAGCAGCCAGCAAGGTAGACATGTGTGGATTTTTTACACTAGTCTTTTACCCCAGTTTTTTACCAGTAGATTTTTTACACCAGTCACCAGTTTTTTACCCCAGTAGAATCAAACAACACTTGGTAAAATGACTATTAGTCGTTTTCATAGAGCGCATCAGACTGAAGCTTCCTTACGTAATCAAGCATTTGAAAATCTGATTCACTTGTGACAACTTTCATCATCCATCTCAGGGTACATGGTAAACCATGCAGTGCTAGGTGCAGCCAAGGCGAAAAAATACTAAATAACATGCAAGAAACAATACCATATTTCAAGTCGGGGTAACTCGGCCAGGATGTTCGAGCATTAGTACCATCCTGCGTTGTATGGACCATCCGCTGACGATTCCCAGAGCTTAACTATGTGGGGTGCAACGGTTTCCGGAGCGTGCTCCAGGAACTTTGAACCACCCACAGTCCCCCCCCCCCCGCCAGCGCCAACTGCTCGGCGCGCTGCTGCGGCGCCGGCCGCTCCGGATGCGCAGACTCCTCGGCGGTGCCGGCAGCTCCCGATGTGCCGACTCCTCGGTCAGGTTGCCGCCGGCGCTGGACGTACCGACTCATTCACGGCACCGGCCGCTCCGGTTACGCCGACCTCTCCACGCGCTCCGCGGCGGCGCCGACGACGCCGGGTGCGCAGACGCTTTGGAAGCGGCGCCAACTGCTCGACGCCCTGCGGCGGCGCCAGCTGCTCCGGATGCGCAGACTCCTCGGCCAGCGCGCCGTCGGCGCCGGCCGCGCTGGATGCACCGATTTAATTGCGGTGTCGACCGCTCCCGTCGCGCCGACCCCTCTGCGCGCTCCGCGACGGCGCCGGCGACGCCGGATGCGCATTCCTCAGCCAGTACCGCGGGGACGCGGGCAGCGTCAACTGCTCGGCGCGTTGCGGCGGCGCTAGCCACTCCGGATGTGCCAACTCGTTGGCGAGCTCGGCGGCGGCGCCGACCGCTCCGTGTGTGAAGACTCCTCGGCGACTCGGTGGCGACGGCGACCGCCTCAGTGATACCGCCGATGGACTTCACGTTGCTCCCTGAACGAACTGATGTCTTTCGCCGATGTTCGGGCACCAGGGTTTACACAGGAATGCATGCGTCTTGGGCAATCGGAGAGCTTTGGACGTGGGCCAGAGATGGAAGCCTTTTTAGTGAGAGCCACCGTCAGCCGGAGCATCTCCGCAACATCCGGGTGGCCATTTGGAGCTCGCTCTTGTCGCAGGGCGGCCTTTCTCTTTGCCCGACTGTGCACAGGGACTAACCTGTAAACAATAATTGGTTGTAGGCTTGTGTGATGACTAACCAGCTGATATTTTAACAATGCGTCGCCTATCAAAATGAGAGCATATAGCCTGTAAGCGGCCAGATGCAATCAACTGTTGATTCCAGCAGGCATTGGTGTCATATGCTTTGCATGGGATTGTGCAATAGATATGATACAACGTGTGGGTTATCAGCTGGGTTCTAGATAGCCCTGTTTAAGTTGCTGTCACTTAATAGTAGGCACACCCACAAGATGATTTCAGATTTGAACTATTCTGATGGCATCGACAGTCAGCCAACAGGCTTATCTGCAGCTTGCCAATTGCCACCAAAAGTAACCTGAAGCATTTTAGATAACTTCTGAAATGGCATCACACTAGTGCAACAGACCCGCAATGTTTGCAAGAGGTTTGCAATATCTGCTGATGGTGTCAACAGAGTGATGCTGTGCAAACATTATTTTTATGTTCTTTATATTGCAATATAGCCATCATGCATGTATTACAGCTTCTGATAGGGCTACTGGAAACAGTTTATTCTGTTCAAGCCTGGGAAGCCAAATGCCAGTTGATAAAGCCAATAACCTCTGACCTCATGACAGTGTCATTTAGCCTAAGGACAACATTAGCCGTCCCCTGAAGCCAAGTTAATTCTTCTAATGCACACTTTACCACTGATGGTCAGATCTGCAATATTATGTATTTCTTGCAGCAGGGTAAATGATATGGATAGCAATGTTGAAATGTTCAGTAAACAAATAGCCACCACTATGTTGATGATTCTAGTGTCCCATGTAAATACCTAATGTCTGGCCACCAATGACTCGTGGGCGTTACTTATATATACACTCAACATTACCCCACAAACAATGGTATGTGTGCCTGCATCATTGCTGTTTTTCACTTGGATAGGTTTAATTTAGACATCAGTCAAGTTCTAGGACAAAAAAATAATCAAGCAGTTTGGTGCATGCCCTCTTGTTAACGGCTAAGTGATGACTGAGGGGTTGATATCCGAAATGGCAAATGGGCTGTTGTCAGTTTTACATTTGCCAACCAGCAGTCAAAAAAATGACAGCCACTGCACTGCATGTCAAATTTTTGTTCCAACACCCGTCAGCCAAGCTGGAATATATGCATTGGTTTCAAAACCAGATTTAAATATTTACCGTAAAAGAAAAGAACAACAGAGCGAATGCCCAGGTGACAAGAATGAACACACAAACTGCAATACAAGAATGAACAAGAAGAAATAGCTTCACTATCGGGCTACATAAGTGTGATGCCAGGGCAGAAAACACCAACATTAACAATGCAACAATCCATATCATTCCAAATAATAGTTTGCAGTAGCCAAAAAAAGCAGAACTTACAATCTATCACGGAATATTGATAAGAATTCTCTGTCTGTGCTCTGCGTACCCCTAGAAATCTTTGACTGGCACTATTACTAAGTTAATTGCGAACTTTTGTACTCACAAAAATTTATTTTTCAACTAGGTTTGTGCTGGCATACAAAACTTTCCATCTGGCCCGGTCACATCCTGAAGCACAAAATCTCTTGGAGTACAAGTACACAAACAAACATCAGTTTTTCTGGTCTTGGACGCGAGTATCCACAACTGCCCAAGATCCAAGTCTGAGAAAATTCCAACATATTTCTAAGTTTGGGGTGGGGCAAGCTAAGCCAGCCATGGTACTAAATAACAGTATCAAAATGTCACTGGTGTTTGTTGCTTGGAGCCAAGTTTACATTTAGAATATTAGAAAACAGTCAACTACCACATTTTTGGCCGTTGACATGCAATAAGCTGTCCAACTTTTACAGAAAAATACATGCTTAACCCAACCAGATTCCAATTTGGAATTTGGAAAATTTGGAAAACCCGAATTTGGATTCCCATAACACTAATTATGACCGCCCTTAGCTATCTGGAGTTCCTGGATATCTATCATGTAGCAAAATACTTACGAGGTTAGATGAACAATTAGATAACCTCATTAGGGACATATGTACAGGGTGGAGAATGTCGGCAAAAAAAATCATTCAACAAAACCTTCGCAATCAGACAGTCGAAACCCCGTTCAGTGTACAAGTTTTTACCAACATATCTCTATAAGGCCTCGACCGCCAGGATGTTAAGGTTGATGTGTTCACAATCTGCTGTCGTCGCCAATCGGCTCGCATCTCGAAAGATGATTCGCTAGGCGTAGTCTGCTGTCATTGCTGACGAGCTCGCAACTCAAAAATGATTCGCTGGGGCTAACGATATGTTATGGGCACTATCGGTCTTATTTAGTGGCGAGAAGGAGCTGGAGTAAACCGATAAATCTGTGCTGAAAGCACGGTGCTGGAGTAATGACAAATAGCGGTAAATATTTAGCCGTCGTAGGTCAACGAAGGCGATTTGGGAAAAACGAATGATACGTGACGATTCAGGCCAGTGGCCTCTTTGATTGCTCGTGTACAGCTAAAATTCGATATTTGGTTAGACACACTTCTTTTAAACAGCTCTTGCACGGCGTCTCTAAGGACAGACCAGAGACTGTAATACTCAATGTTTATGGGTCGATTTTGATGTAATTGGCATGGATTAAGAGGTAATCGATGGGACTTTCCCTTTGGGCCAAATGTCTAGAAATTTCAGACGTTTGGCCCAGACAAATTTCAGACAAATCTCAGACGTTCATGTGCCCTGGCGTCGCCGGTGGCCGGGCAGCGTTTGGCGGCGGCCGACCGCAGACCGGAAATGCGGCGTGCCGTTACGGGCGTCACTCGTTAGTACGGCAGTCGTTACATTTCCGGTCAGCAGCCAGCGGGACGCTTGTTGAGGGGGCGGTAGCTCGAGCCCGCCTGACCGAGAGGGGGAAAATCCGCTCTTACGGCGGAGTTGCCGACAGCCGTGCCGGCTGCTGGCGTCTCGGAAAGATGTGGCGCCTTTGGAGGATTGCTCTAAAGGGACGCGGCGTAAAACCGTGCCGCCAAGCAGTTTTCTGGCGGTCTGTCGGCCTCGCGACCGGTGAACAGCGAGAGCGACGCCACCACCCACCGCCCGCCACGGAGGCGCCGGAAAGGGTTCGTGCGTGACGCCGTTGAACCGCCAGCAGGTGACGTCACGGTCGATGCAGCTCTGCAACCTAGTGAAGGGCACGACACGACTGGTACGAACGTGGCCAACAGATGGTGCAGCCGGCGCAGGGGCAGACATTTTTCAGTACAGGGCAGTTTTCTCGATGGGGTCAGGGATTGGGGAACGAATGTCGATTTTCAGCGGTGTGTAATCGACCTTCGATGGGCGTGGAAGCGCCACAACTTGTTGCCATGTTTTGAGACATTGGCACTTGGGAAATGGAAAGACATGTCTCTTGCTGAATCCGCCCTTGGCTCACTTGCCTGGTGCTTTTGTTTTGTTTTACTAAGCATGAATTTGCTAGCTAAAAGACTTTGTAGCTCTCTAATTGTGAAATGGATCGCAAACGCAACTAAAAAAAAATATCATTATCCAATTCTGATGCTGCATTCGTGTTAATGAAGCTTGTTAAAAGATGGCAGTGCTGCAGTGAGGACTCTCGTAAGCTCTTTTCAGTAAATTGTTCATATTTTCTAGTTTGGGGAAGACATTTGGCAAGCCAAAATGGCGTCTGGACACAATTTCCTGCCACCAAAGCGATCACGCTTGCTTTATGTTTAGCATAGACGACGTGATTTTGAGAGAATGTTGTTCTCGGGTGAAGAGAAACTTCCGAGAATGATATTTAGCCAAAAATGGACCTGCCACTGGTGTACCACAAACGCATCCGCTACCACTCGATCCAACAACCAAGTCTGCTAGAAGCTGTGCTTCGTGCAGACGGCCTTATGGCTCAAGCGCCTTCGAATGCCGTGATGGCAGAAAGATTGGCGAACGTACCATTGCTCTCCTGAAGTACACAGCGTCTTGCGCTGTGCTCTTTAGGGTGCGTGGTATAATTTTTAAACCGGAGCTGAGAGCGTGTATCTCGGCTCCACCTTTACAAGGTGAGGACAATGTGCTGGCAATCTATGGAGTGTCATTGACGTGACACTGACATCTCGGCATTGGCTTTCAACTTACACTGAAAGTTTCTTTTGTCGTCGGGTATCTCCGCTGCAGCTTGCAAGTATTCATCCCCAATTCTCTGGGGTGCTTGTAATGTCAAACATTCGGCGACGGCTCATGAAATGGCGGGCAAAAAGCGAGGCTCCGCAAGTATGGCGAAGCTCCTCGCAAGGAAGCCGTGTGCGCCTCGCCACAAGCTCCTCAGCTGTGTGAGCAATGGCCACAGCGCCAGCTCCACTCAGTAACCAATCTGGAAGAGGGAGAAGGCCATCAGTAATGCCAAAGCCACAGCTGATGTATCGTTTCCGAAAGCCCGCAAAACTGAGATGTTATCCTCACCTTCACCTGGGAACAAAGCATACGTTCAGTTAGCCCAAGTCACTGCATGCACGGGCAGTACACTAACAGATACGCTCCAAGAGCTGACGCTTCTACACAGCGACAATGACTAAAGACCATATCCATCAGCACTTCCAAGCCAGTGGAAACTCCAAAATCTAGGCTGGTGATGGTGACGTTTTTTGGTGTTGAAGAGCACTAGAAAATACCTGCTTCAAAAAAATGATGCTCCAAAAGTTTGGTCATATGCTTCAATCAAAAAGCTACATTACAACCAGGTTGACAAATCTGTAACTCCGGACGCAAAGGACTCTGTTCCCATGCAGAGTATTCTGTTTGCATTCCGAGTATGAAGTCACAGCTGATTGTAACCAGCTTTACTCTTCGCAAAAACTTTGTACCCCGAAACGAAACTTATACTATGGCACCAAAAAACAAAAACAAATTTCCAACCTTGGTCCCTGGGACTGCAAGAGGGCCCCCAACACGGCAAAGGGTCATTGAGACCACTTGAAGGGATCCAAGCCCATAGAGGGACTCTAGTCGGCATGTAGGGGACCCCTGCCGGTCTGTTGTGCTCCAGTCAGCCTGTGCGGGCCCTCTGCCAGCCTGTAGGGCCCTCTGCCAGCCTGAAGGGGCCCTCTGCCAACCTGTGCGGGCCCTCTGCCAGCCTGTAGGAGCCCCTGCCAGCCTTTAGGAGCCCCTGCTAGCCTGTAGGTCTCCTGCTAATCTGTGAGGGCTCCATGATGTCCTACAGGGATCCCCTGTCTGGTTATAGGGAGCCTCCTTCCGGCCCATATGGCAGCCTCCTGCAGGCTGTTTGGTCCCCTATGGCCTTTAGGGACCACCTGCCGGTCTGTAGGACTCCCTGCCGTCCTCTGGGCCCCTGCCAGCATGTGCAGGGCCTCTGCGGGTCTGTGGAGGGACCCACTGCTGTTCTATGGGGCCCTGCCGGCCTGCAAGGACCCCCTGCCGGTCGGAAGGGGCCCTCTGCTTGCCTATAGCTGGCCCCCTGCTGAGGGCAATGCAATGGGCAATGCAAGGGCAATGTAATGCAAGGGCCTTTACCGCCGTCTGTAGGGCCCCTTGCCAGCCTGTGGAGGGGCTTACTCACGGCCTTTAGAGAGGCCCCCCTGGCGTGTAGAGGAGCTTTCTGACTGCCTGCAGAGTGGCCCCCTGATGACTGTGGAGACTCCCCAGTAAAAATCGTTTTTTTGCGTGATCATCAACAGTCAGAGAAGGTCCAGCTGGTTGCACCTAATAACGTTTAGGAACAGCAAGTGTCCACTGTCGTAAAATTCCTGCTATCTGTTTTTGTTCATGGGCCCACTCACCGCTCCATGCAAACCCAGAAATCTTTGGCCGGTTATACCCCTCTGCAAGCCTCTTGTGAAATGTTAGATTAATATTTTTGTCCAGGTGGCCCACATGAAGTGAGAGTGCCCACCGCTGGACGAGGACACCCCCTCCCCCGAAATTTCTGGCTGACTTCGTTCCTGCCCCCGGGTGTGTTAGGCGGGGTTCTTGCGCAGGGAAGGTTCCCTGAAACTGCCAGGAAGGCCCCTGAAACGTCCACAAGGCCCCTGATAAGGCTAGACAGGCCTTAAGGCTGGCATATATACCCCATGTAACAGAGGAGGACTTCTGATACAGGCATGGAGACTGCCGGAGACGTTCAGAGGGTCCATGAGACTGCACGGAGAGTCCTGAAATCGCGAAAGGGTCTTTTGTAATTGCCAGATGGCCCCTGAGACGACAAAAATGTTCCCCAGAGACGACAAGAGGGGTGTATAAGACAACGCGGAGTCCACTGAAACGACTAAACGGGGCCCCTGAAACTACCAGCCCTTGAGACGTCGAAACAGCTCCTGAAACGTATCATGTAGCGCCATCTATACAATCAGTGATAAATTTCACCGCGCCATCTACATCAGTTTTTCGAAATGGGTGAAACTTCTAACTATCGGGCACAGGTCTTCGAGGATACAACGTGCGAAACATGCTAGTGCCGATACAGTATCGTTGATGGTACGGCATTCAGATGGATGAAACCCAGGTCGCTAAGCGACTGCATGCGACGATCCGTGAACATTTATTGGACATGTGGTGCTTGATCGTGATCGTCACTTCATCATCAGTTCTGTTGCCATCCCTACTCACGAGCCTTCTATCGTTCGATTGCATTGTTGGACCACTTCCAGTTCCTGCAGCAGCTGCAGTCCGATGACCTCACCGATCGCGAGGCAAAGGAGAGCTGAGGCAAATTGCCTGTGCCTGTGGCAAATTGCCATGAGAGCCCAATCGCCATTCGTGAGGCCCTTGAACCGTCTGCAGGTGACGTCACGGTCGATGCAGCTGGGCATAGTAGTGAAGGTCGTGCCACGACTGATACTAACTTGGCCAACGGATGATGCAGCCAAATCTGCACTCGCAGAGGTCGTATTCCGATCGTTTGTTTTTTAGTTCTTATGTTTTTTTTTTGTTTTTTTCTCTTTCTTTTTTGGAGATGGGGATGAATGTCGATTTCGTGTGGACGGATATGGAAGCGCCACAACCTGCTGCTTTGCTTTCAGAAGTTCGTCTTTGGGGAATGCAATAACCTGTGCTTTGCTAGATCCACCCGTAGCTTACCGTGCTTGGTGTTTTTGCATTTTTCACTTGTCATGGGTTTGCCAGGTAAACGTCTTTTTGGTTGCCTAGTTTTCGAAAGATCAGATCACAGCTAAAAGAACCATTGCCAGATTGGAGTGTTGAAAACAAATATACATAGCTGGTCGACAAGTGGTAATGCCGTCATGAGATCCATTGTTAAGTTTCTTGTGTAAAATTGTCAGTGCTTTCGTGGTTTTGAGAAATCAAGACAGCGTCTCGGTCTCATTTCTTACCATCAAAGCGATTATGCTCTCCCGATGTTCAGGACATACGACGTCATGTCGATAGGAAGCTGTCTACAGGGCAAAATTGGAAAAAATGTTGTTTTTTGATGTTTGAGAACACCAGGAAATGTGTGCTCAAGAAACATTTTATCCTTCAAATCTTGATCTGGTGCTTCCATCAAAAGCTATATTATAACCACGTGGGCAAATTCTTTACTCTTCAAGCAAATGTTCTGTCTCCATTCAGTAAGAAGCAGGTATGACGTCACAAATGATGTACACCAAGAACGCCAAAGTAAACCAGTATTGCTGTTGGCAAAATTTTGTATTCCAAAACAAAAATTATACTCCGACACCAAGAATAAAACCAAAGTTCCAACCGGCCGGGCAACAGCGTATCACCAAAAGCGCCCTCTAACAAAACAAACCCAGAAACCGTTGCGGAAGCTGTACTGCGTACTGGCAGCCGTATCGCAGCCTCGTCGAACGCCCTGGTGTTAACCGCTAGATAATTGTACCGTTGCCCCCGTAGGGTAGGTACTAGGTACAGCGTCTGAATTTCTGTGAATACAGCCATTTTTCCTGTGCGCTGAGGGTGCTTGATGCAATATTTGAACTGGAGCTGAGTGCTTGTTTTTTGGTTTGTTTGTGGGAAATTCGGTGATCGCACTTCCATTGTTCATTCCCTGTGATGTTTTCACCCGCTTGTGCATGACGCTGGCAAGAAGTGTGATGCAGACAGGCGAGTTCTGTTGTTTTTGAATGGTTCAGTGTATCCGACTGATGTTTATGGCTGCGCCGCATCCGGTCGTCTCCGTTAGAGATCTTCCTCGCTCGTCACCGTGTATGTGCTTTGTCCGGCAGCGGCACTGGGCGGGACGCCACCTGACGTTGTGCGGATATAATGGACAGTTGACACAGCAGTTTTGCAATTTACGTTATCCGTCGCAAGAGGGATTTTCTCAACGATAACGGTACAGATTTGGTCAGATTTGAACACTGCAATCTAACAGTTTAAAAATTGACTAAAGCAACGCCGCCCAAAGCGTGTTCGCTTTTCAGATCGATGAATTACGTCATTTGCATGTTGGTATGAGATGAAGGGAGAATCCGCGCTTCGCTTTGAAACGTTTTCTCAACGAGTATTTGACATTATGGCCTGATTAGGACTATCACATTGGACGGCATTAGAAGTTACTGGCTACTAGTTCCGGGTAATGTAAGTGATTCTGTTGTTTCACGCCAAGTATACGAACTGGAAATGTGGCTGTGATTGCTGAACCCATTCCATGTATGAACTGTCTCAGTTATTGTTTTTTAAGCATTGAATTCCAGTTAAGCTTTTGTAGCCAGAAAGGTTGTGCTCACGCAGACTTGTCATAAAAAGAAGCATCGCACTTACATGTATTCTGTATTTTGTGGGCGTATTAATGAAAATCCATGTAGTAAAGCTGTTATATATGGTGACGGTAAGCGTGGATAAGGCAACCGTTATTGTAGTCTGCAACGGTTACATTTAGTTTGGTGAATTACTGTGTCATGGCAAATGACAGTGGTACTTTAAAAATCAAACATAGGGTGATGTATGCAGGATCTAGGTGCTGTGTGTTTTTCGGCATTTTGCTGTTTTTTTTTTCGTAATCATTCCTTATATCTTACGTCATGGCCATGACCCGAATTGTTGTCTTCCTTCTCATTTATAGCACGGATGCAGGATTTGGTAGGTGTCAGCACTTAGCGCAGAACGTTGCAGCAACAACAAGGAAAAAAAGGTTTGTTATCGGTGGTTGTCTCCAGCACGCCTGCATGTAAACGGTTCAAGGATATTTTCTAGGTATTACTGTTATTTCTGATTTCCGATTTCCAGATACAGTCAGGCAGTTTCTTGAAGTCTACCAGAAGCCTACGGACGGCAACATAATGTATGTTTAGGATGGTATTTATAATGGAGGATGGAAATCAAACTTTTCAGGATTACGTTTTCACCTGTTGTTTGTTTTTCAGGACCAGATGCATCATACTGCAGCTACTTGGATATGACGCAGTAACCTTGAAAAGGCAGAAGAACGTCATGGCCATGACCTGAATTGTTGTTTTCCTTCTCATTTGTAGCACGAATCCAGGATTCGATAGGTGTCAGCACATAGCGGAAAACTTCGCAGCAACGACAAGGGAAAAAGAGTTTGTTATTGATGGATGTCTCCAGCACGCTTGCATATAAACGGTAGAAGGGTATTTGCTGGGCATTTCTGTTATTTGTAATTTCCGACTTTCCATTTTCTGATACACTCAGGCACTTTCTTGAAGTCTACCAGAAGCCCACAGGCGGCAACATAATGTTTATTTAGGATGGTATTAATAATGGAGGATGGAAGTCAAACTTTTCAGGATTACGTTTTCACCTGTTCTTTGCTTTTCAGGACCAGACCCGTCATATTGCAGCTACTCTAAAATTACCCAATAACCTTGAAAAGGCAGAAGACCATGGACCAGAATAATGGTTCATTACGGAGCCACAAGAAGTCAGAAAACAATTTGGAACTGTCAGAGAGCATGCAGAGCCACTGGGAATCGTCAGGTACCACGAAAAATGGCGTCAGGGATCGTTAAAGAGCACAGTATACTGACAGAAACCTAAACTAGTGGGAACCATCATGAGCTGATACAAGCTATCAGTCACCTTTAGACGTCCAGGCCCCTGAAAACCGTGCACCTGCTTCAGGTAACTGGAATTTGTTTGTTGTCTGATGTGATCATTGGGCATGAGACAGCTAAACTATATCTTCTTCGACTGAAAACGCGCCCACTTCTTCCCAGTAACGGGGAGGTGGGGAAGGTATAAAATTACGTTTGTCGTGCATGAAGTTTAGAGTGTGACTTGAAAGAAATTTTGCATCCATTCATTCTAGCGGCCTAACCACGTTCCACGTGATTCGTATAAATTAGACTACCATGTAAAACAGTGCCTCCCTATCATTTCTATACTGTAACCGTTTTTTATCGTGACTAGAGAGCTATTACTGCACCCAGATTAAAACATACCAGTTTGCCTGCGTGGTTCATTCCGCATATTATCTACGTTTTCTTTCTGTAAATACGAAGCGTGGAATATGTCATGGGCTGAAAGCTATCGCCTATGAATATTAAGTAATTCTTTTTCATAAACTCCTGTCTCCATTGTACTTATTGGGAGGAAACCTAAATTTCTTTGCAATTGCTTATAAAGTGTTCTTCTCAGCAGTAACAACGGCGAATATTTCTGTGCCTGTGTTCAAGTAAATACTGCAGTGACCATGGGAACTAAACACGCTATCGGAAAGGGCCGGAGTACCCTTTGAGCTGGTAAGGGGCAGATTTTGCCCTCCCAAATTTGCAACTTAGTGACCGATTTCAGCAGCATTTCGAGAACAGACAACGACCGTGGACCGTGGCCTTGCGGCATTTACGTGTTTGTTATTGTAAGTCAGCAGCTTTCGAGTGAAATGAGATCAGGTGTGAAAAAATAGTGGCCCTATGGCTTGAATTGGGCGAAACACACCCTCTGCTTTTCGATCTTGATATTCACGAAATTGGACCAAATGTGGCATTCTGATGGTTGCAATAGGCACTACATATTCGCAAGTGTAAAGAATATCCAGACATTTCCCACATAAATGACTGAACTACACAGAAATGTAAAAAGTAAAATATTCTAGCCTTATAGGGACGTATATCACACTCGCACTGAAATGCAGCCGCCATTCTCTCAATTGTTGTGCAGGCACAAATAAACGAGACGTATTGGCTTGCTCAGTGTTGTACATGTGGTGCAAAATGCTTTGGAAATTCAGAAAATCGAGAAATACACTTTACAAACCATGTGTTTTAAACGTTGAAACTGGAAACTCTCAACTTGCAAAGTGTTCTCAGCAGCCCGTTTCACCACCGGAAAGGCTTTTATTACCCTAAGTGGGATAACTGCCCCCCAAGTTTGGGAATCACTGCTTGAGAACGTCAGTGACGAGCGTATTGCAACGCTCCTCAGGCTCATAGATATCGCCTTTAACAAGGCCATCCCATCCTCAACCAAACGAACAATACAAACAGAAGAATGAGGAACTTTCGACGAATCAAATATGATTTCGCATGCATCGATTCCGAATTTTTAAGAGTATTTCTGTATCTTTTTGGGTACTTGTGTACCGGATGTGTGACAGTGGACAACAATAAAGTGTTGCAAGATAGTTTGGGCGGTGAAACTACAATAAAACTCAACACAAAATGCATCGGCCGGGAATCGAACCCGGGCCGCCCGCGTGGCAGGCGAGCATTCTACCACTGAACCACCGATGCTTGGAAGGAACGTTTGTAGTTAGCGTATAACCGGAGCTTGCTTTAGTTTCCGTAGTTCTCTTTCTGCCGAAACCTGTACACATGAGTTCGATTCTGCAGCACCATAGGCTTAGGAACGGGGGGGGGGGGAAGGGGTCCTTGGGTGCCATGGCACCCCCACTTCCCGAAAATGCCGAACATTGACCCTCTGGCGATGCATGGAAAGAATCGACCTCAAATTTGGCTTTGGCACCCCTAATTCCTGGGGGTTCCTTCGCTTACGTGTAACACTGCTTTTTATGCGAGGAAACTGGGAGGAAATTAGAGGTTTGTAATCGAATGTTGACTTCGCATGTCTCCAAAAACGGCTTTTGGACTGTCTTCAGCACAACCTGGAAACGTGTAAAGACGCAGTTTTGTACCATTTTTTTGCCTCGAGGGAGATAAACAGCACAAAGCTGCCAGTTTCGTGGCCCCATGTTTCAGTGTGGTAGTGTGCTGGACGGATTGCACCTGACCCGGAAAAATATGCACCTTGTGACGGCCGTCCGTGCGGATAGGTGCAGCCCATTGTGCACATGTCATGTAATATTGGTTAAACTCTGTTGGTCGGCATGTGTCATCAAGGCTGCAGTGAAAGTTTCTGTTTTGCGGGCTTCATTTTTTGCTAGTAAACATAGATATGTGAATGACGTACTACCTGCCGTACCGAGGACCACGCATCACCTTCAGCAGTGAGTGTATACGGCGAAATTGAAGGCATGATTACCATATCCTCTGTTTACCGACTGCGCAGGAGCCACCAGCTAACAGTGGCACAGATTGCGTGTTGGGCCCGAAGGAGCCTCCAAAACGGTGGGACGTGCTCGGGCAAGGGGGGCACCGCCTTCTTTTTGGGCCAGTTCTTACCATGCGACGCCATAGAGCTGATGTTAAATTTCGACAGGGGGGTACTCTCGTTCCCCCCTCTTCGCTGGTAAAAGTAAACCCGGCTCCGCCTGGGGGTGCGAAAAAGGGTACCCCTTCGGTTTCTCGTGGGATAACTTCTGAACCATTAGAACCAGGCTAACTGGATTTTCAGTGCTTGTCCACTAGTCAATTTTACATATTCTGATACCGAAACCATTTGCATGCTAGGCCAGATCATGGACATTGACGTCACAAGTGAACACTTGCGCTGATTGTTTTCCTCTTTGGGCGTTGGCACGAACATGAAATTTTTTTGTAATATTTGCGAATGTAGTGCATGGATTATTTGGATTTACATAGGACACGGTCCCCAGAATATAAAAGCTGTCACGTCAACATTAGAGGTCGTGCTAGGTCGCCTGCATGATGACAGTTGGACATCATTTGCAGTGTGAGTGATAAAAGTGATTGCCGCTGACCTTTCCTGTTGTTGTTAGACAAGCAAATCTATATGCGCCTCTTAGCAAGCTTCACCAAATGCGTCGTGAGGCCATGTCAGATTACGCCATGGGCAGATGTCAGAACGAAATGAAATGCAACATTTTGGAAGGTCGTTCAGTAGCAACAGAAAGCGATTGTTGTTCCCAGTCAGAAAATGAAAAACGACTGTCCTGGCCAGTTGTTCCTAGTCAGAAAATGAGAACCGACTCTCCTGGCCCGGCTTGCCTCTGGCCATATAAAGCAGACAGGACAGATTCAGTTATCAGATGTCATTACAGTTCTGTACTTAACGGAGTTAAGAATCCAAGTGAGTGATCATTGCCCTTTGTCAGGAAAAGTAATGCAACTTTACCTGACCTGACCTAGACTGACCTGGACTAGATAGAAAGTAGATAATGAAAAACGTTTTTGTGACGTGGATCAGAACGGTTGCAAGTAAATATCGATCAAGTAAATATCGACGTAAAGTAGGACAAATATTCCACCGAACTTAGGCTAACCTTGACCCGACATTTTTTCAACATTTTGGCATGCTTCTGATGCAGAAGATCGTTTCGTTTGATTTCGATTGATAACCAGCTGAAAGCTCCAAGACCGATATTATCGATGATGTGTTGTACGAACCGGTGTAATAGATTTCTGATTGCCTGCGTGATAGTTCCACTAGTGACGGCTCCACTCGTGCCAGTCGTTCTCGCGAGCCAGCCAAAGAGAAAATCTTCCAAATCCAATGTCTCTTCACTTCACAGTCATTCGTAAGACACCTACATCAGCGCCCACACTACACATAAGCGTCCACTGCTTTCAAAACCCATGACGACAAGCGATGCGCTATTTATAATCCTTACAAGCGAAAACGATCCAGGCCAAAGGTGGAAAATGACGTGATACCAACCAATACGAGACATTTACATAACCGAACGGGGGCGTAAATCCGTTGGCGTGAGGGTCAGAAACCGTCGTCTGAACCATTCAGAGCGGGAACATCGCCGCACGATGCGAAGAAGCACAGGATATTGAGTTTCATTGTTGCTTGTACTGACTTTTCGCGGAAGGTATCCAATCACATTACCTGTGAGGAATGCCAGAAAATCAATTGCTCTTACTGAAACAACCATAGGCGTCACAGACGTCTTCGTCTGGGACGTTGCACTCATCCTTGACGCTCCAGGACCAGGGATTTTTAGCACTAGAGATATTGTTAGAAAACCTGTACCATCAAAGGCCCTGGAAACACGAAATTGTCTTGATTATCACAAAGTTTTAGGAAAATGGTTAGTTTCACTCTTAATTCTTTTTGGAGCCATGAATAGGACTTTGTTACAGCTGGTGACAGTTTTGTTTTCCGATGCCGTGTTATGCGTTTGGCGTGACCTCTGACATCATCAGTCACTTGACCAGGACCAACATAATTTTTTCCTTAATCGCAGGACTCATGCCTATCGATTGGTGGTAGACCGGTTCAATATCCTACGGTTAGATCCCAAGTTAGAGATCCTTTTTTAACACCCCCTGGCGGCCTCGGGTACAAAAACACGCAAGGCGGTGCCAGTTTAACATTAACCCCCTTTCTTCCGCCCATGCTTTAAAGAGTGTGTGCCAGAACGTTTGTGCTGTTCCTTTGCATTCACCGCTCAAAGGGTTAACGTTGAATTTTCAAGAAAGTGGGACCAACCTCCTCCCTCCATTTTACCCTGTGTTGCATTGCACCCGTTAAAACACGTGACACGGTGGAAGCATCCCGACAGAATTTTCCAGTGATTGTCCCAACTCCGTAGAATGAAGATCAGAAGGACACAACAAGCATGCTCATTGGGGATTCAAAGGGTCCCAGTGAATGTGTGATGGGTAGCGTAGTTTCGGACGTCTTGGCGTTCGGTCAGCCATTTCATCTGGCCCACGTGGGCGTGTGCATTCAAAACTCTGTTGTCAGTAGCTGTGATGGAACAGTTAGCTAGGGGCCCTGTGAGGCTGTCCCGTTGTCGCCTGGTCAACTGCGGTCAGAGGTGGTCAGTTGACAGGGCCCGGATAGGGCTGCCCAGTGAAAACCTGATAATGTGCGCATTCACTGGGCTGGTTTTTGGGCCCCAACTAGTGCGCCACAGAAACCCTGTTCCCAGAGGGCTAAACAGTACAGTCGATTCCCGGCTAGAGGGAGGGAGCCGGATTCATCCCCCCCCCCAAGATCTTAAGAACTATTCACCGATTTTATCAAAACCAACAACAGTCGGTTTGCAGTGACGTCAACATTTATAAAAAGAAAGTTTCAAAATCTTCGTAGGGGTGGGTGCAAGAGGACAGAAACTCAGTATCGGTGATATCTTTCAACTTTTATAAATTCGCAGTTTTTGGACTGATTGATGCGTTGGCATCAGGGACGCAGCCAGGATTTTCCAGAGGAGGGGGAGCTCAGTGAGAACTAAAATCATATGAAAACTGGCTGCTGGGAAGACGATGTACAATGGGTTTCACTAAGAAGACTCCTGTTGGTCATGGGTACACTTTGCCGCAAATGGAATTTCGTAGAACTCTTCGCTCGCTGCACTCGTGCAGTTAAACAAGAAAATAATGCGGGTCCAAAAGAAGGGGGCGGCCTCACGCCCCCCGGCTGCACCGGTAATTGGCATGAATCAAGAACTTATCGATGGGAATTTTCCCATTGGCGCATAGGTTTGGATTTCTGCAGAAAGTCATAGGCGTTCGCAGTATTTTGCAACTGGGAGGAATATTTTCTTTGAACCGAATTAACATAAAAGCCTAGAACATCTTTTTAGCGTTTTTTATCACTGTGTACCTAAGGACAAACCGTTTAACATGGTTTGCATAATGTTGGCGCAGGCGGCACCAGGGACCAGAAGGGGAAGAGTCGAACTGTATTGGCCACATGTTCATCAGTCCAGTTTACGACCTTTGGCCTTCAGTGGCCTGAGATGACATAAGAGTCGCATGCAATGAATTTGCATTCATTTTATAGTGTTTGAAAATGTCTCCGTTCATTTTGATTCACTATATCGCTAAAATACGTATTCATGGTCGCCGTGATATGTCACGACGGTTACTTTATGTCATAGCTCCCGACCTGATATCCACTTATATATACACTTATATCTACTTACATATACGTGACCTGACCTGATATCCACTTGTGACTTGGTACTCCAGTACAGGGCACCTTTTTATCATACATCCGGATTTGGCTTGTTAAATGCTGCCTCAGACCAAACTCTAAATTTTGACCTTGACCTGACCTTTTAAATGGGCGCCGAATGACCCTGCAGTCGGAGCGCCCCTAAGCCCCAATAACTAATTAACTAACTAACTAACTAACTAACTAACTAACTAACTAACTAACTAACTAACTAACTAACTAACTGACCTTTTGGAATGACTAAATATGAACGCAAATATTTTTGTATGCTTGCTCAGTCATATAGCTATGCACTCATTTAAAGTCTGAACTTCTATCGTAAAAACTCTTGGTGACTCTATTCTTGGCAGCCACTCTTCTTTTACCTTCAGCAGTACCAAAAATGGCCTGAGATGTTTCCCAGAAACGAAGCCTAGCCCCGTTTCTGTGCGAAATTAGATAAATTTAGAATTTATGAATTGGAATTTGACTATATATATACAATATATATATATATATATATATATTATAGAAAAAATATGTAGGAAAACTCCCCAAGTTTCGTAAACCTGCTCCCAAAACCCTGGAATTGGCAGGCAGATCACTGAAGGGGGGGGGGGGGAGTGGGCAGGTTCAGACGCACCCTGCCGGGAATAGGCTTAGCTCCTAATCAGAACTTTCGATGACGGTGCTAGCGTACCAAAAATAGTTCTTGTTTTCACACCATCACGTGACGTAGTGAATGGCGGACACGCGCCTCTACCCGCAGAACAAATGCTTAGGTCTAGATTCTAGACCCCAGTTTGCAGTTCCAGACCCGCACAAGAGCTTTGACCTGCATTTTATCAAAATGTTTAGTGGGTTTAAACTTTTCGCCTATTCTTTTATCGAAATATCTGGCAAGACACGGGATTAAAACTGTGATGCATTGTAAATCCAGTATTGCGATATAACGTATAGCTCCATTAGCCTGGCAATGACAAGGGTCTTTCGCCACCTTTCATTGACAGGGGTGTGCGGTGTGGGGGGGGGTCGGAGTGCCCCCGCGTGCCCCTCACTCTTCCTCTGCATGCTGTGTCATTCAGCGAACTAGCAGCTGGGAGATAGTACCCCTACTGACCCGTAGATCATAAACAGTGCAATCGTGGTACATATCAAAAGATAGCTAGCCATCAACTTTTAGCCCTGGGTGACCTCTGCAGGCAATGTTACCGGTCGTGACAAGTCACGGATTTTTGCAGACATTGCATAATGTAATCGTCCCTAACTTAGTGTCAGGTTGTCACATGAAGGTGCGATTAGCGCCACTCGAAAGCGAAATATTTCAGAATTTATAAAAAGTTCACTTTTTCGGTAACCTCGGGATGATCTTTGGCCTGACTATGTCAAATGAAATCTTTTCGGCTTTGATCATGTTATCCCGCCGTGATCTGCACGAAAATGCCGGGCAATGTGTCTCCAAGTATCTACAATAAGCATGGCAAAAAATGTTTTTGGGCTCATTTGGACTTTTCAGATATCTAAACTTCAGTGCAGCCAAGTGACGCTTGAGCAATATGCCGTCAGACTATTTGACGAATAGTGCTTGATTTTGTGCTTTTCGTTTGTGCGATTGTTCTGCAGTTTGGTTTGCGCAATGTCATGCATTTCTCTAGACATCAGCTAGTTTTAAATTGCCTGACCAGAAATGTTAAAGGTTGTGACATCCCGCAACCTGTCGACTCCTGCCATCCAAATCTGACAGGTCCGTTGTTCACATTTCGACGAATGTGCGCCAGTCTGGTGTTTTTAGGCCCTAAAACATACTGAAATAATCTTAGTCGTACTTCAGGAGGTCAACCGAGGTCATTGACGTCGACTAACGTTGGATTCCTTGTTTTGGCCTCTGATTATTTTTAGATCTTTGTGGATGTGTTTTGTTGATGCTGCTGATTTCCAATTTCACATCCATTTTGCAGGAGTCATGTATGTTCATCGAGTCATTTATGTTCAGCTTATGTTCTGGATGAAAGTCAGCTTTTTTACATGTCTCAGTTGCAACTCTATCTATTTCTATTTTCACGTTGTCATTTTATCTTTAAGTATTTCAGCATTCAGGGGATGTTGTTCCAGCGGAAAAAGGAATCATTGCCCGCTATGGGACGTGAAATTTTCGACACGTGCAAACTTCGATACGGCAGCAATACCTTAACCCTGTTCCCGGCAGGGGGGGGGGGCTGGATCCGCCCCCCTCAGGCTTTTACTTGCCAATTCCAGGCTTTTTGACGCAGCTTCACAAAACTTGGTGACTTTTCCTAGCTATTCTTTCCACGTGCCGTGACAAAATTCCAAAGTTCTATTTTGCTCAGGGGCGGAGCCAAGCAACGTTTTTGGGAGGCACCTCATGCCATTTTTGGCAATGTTGAGGGTAAAAGGAAAATGTCTGCCAAAAACAGAGTTTTGAAGATAAAACTTAAAATTTTATATGGATGTATAGAGAATTACTTGGGCAATGTGCAGGTATACTTTTGTATATCTGAGACCACTTTACAAGGTCAGGTCAAGGTCAAAAGTCGAGATTTGTTTTTTCGCAATAATTTCGGTGCCGTTTTTTCAAATGCCAAACCCGGAATATATATGACGTAGAAAGGTGCCTCCTACTTGTGTACCAAGTTTCAGCTTGATATCAGGTCGGGTCACGGAGCTATGACCTAAAATGTCAGTGCGCGTACCCTATATCGCAGTAGCCATAAAATGAAATTTTTGAAATACAGTGAATTCAAATGATTGAAAACGTTTACAGCTGATATTAAATGCACACGAGATCATTCCAAGTGACCCCAAGGTCACTAGAGGTCATTTAAGGTCAAAGGTCACAAGTTGATCTGAGAAACGGGCGACCATGACAGTTCTCCCTTTTTCATGTCCCTGGCACCGCCTATGCTAACATTATACAAACATTGTAATGCGATTTGTGCTTCTTTAGTATAACATGACTAGCAGAAGCCAAAAAAGGGTGTTTGCCTCTTTTGTTCCTTCATTTGTGAGAAATGTAATCCTCCTATTTTTTAAACCCTGTGAACGCCCATGAATTTTCTGAAAATGTCATATTTTTGGACCCATGGTAAAAGCCCTATCCATAGTCTCTCGATTCATGCCTCTTTCATCGAAATCGGTCGATAAACCAACGGTGTTATAAGAAGTCCAAAACTATCCCTCATTTTGACATTTTTGCCCCCTGTATGCACAAATTTCAAAATTTTGAAAATGTCTTTTGATAAAAATGTAGTTCTCGTCACGGCAAATCGATTGCCTTTTGTTGCGATGAAATCGGACAAGTCGTTCTCGAGATCTCAGGGAGGGGGCCGAATCCGCCCCCCCCCCCGCCGGGAATCGACCATACCGTCTAGCCCTCCGGGAATAGGGTTAACCTTACCTAAAATGTGGGATTCGTAATCATTGTCTTAGAAAAACTATGAATCGTCCGTAGTCAACAGGTTATCCAAGGTCAGTCGAGGTCAGTGACTTCGGTTCACCTTGAAAAGGTCCCGATACATGACTGCGATTGTCTCAGTTGGATTAAAATACTAAGAGCACTCGGTATACTCACTTCCGGCGACATGTGAATAACGGGTATGTGAAATCTGGATGGCAGGGATCGATTGGTGGTGGGGTGTCATGACCTTTGACCATTTTGGTGAAGCAATTTAAAACTAAGATGGCTAGAGGCACGCGTCGTTTACAGAATTACAGCGCATATCCATCATTGTTCCCTTCATCTCCAACGCAGTGCAACACTGGTATGCTGGGGAGTGTAACCCAGGATCATTTTTGTCGCTAAAATAAAAAACGGCTAAACTTACGACGCAGATATAAAACTGAATGGAGTGCACTTCGCTTCGATATGTAAAGTGCAAGCAGTGTTTAAAAAACAACATTTTAGAAATGCTTTGTTGGATGCCAAAATAAAGCCACGCCAAGTTGTGGGTTCGGCGGCGCGAGAGTCATTGCATACATTCAGGCCGAAAACTTGGAAACAGTTTTCAATAGAATGAAATGGGATTTTGGCTTCCAAGTTCCATGGAGTACCAGCTACGTCGTGTTAGAGAACACCTCCGTTAACCGTAACAGCTCTCGATAAATCGAAGGAAATATGAGGCCCGGTCTCTGCGCACAGAACAACTCAGCCGGGATTACACATAAAAATGGGAGGAACTCGTTTGACGTTACTTAAAAATACGGACGCAGTTACAAAGGCTGAAACACGAAAACGACACGGATGACTTTCAAAGTGTTCGTTTCTCAGGTTCCAGAGAGCATGTTTGATACGACGCGAGGTTTTCCGATAATTTGCTGAAATATGACTCATACGGGCAAAATCCCTGTGGCGGTCAGCGCGCCCAGGCAGCTGGCCGTTCAGCACTAGTTCTGCAGTTGACATATCATGATTTCGCAGATTCCCAGAGCCGCCGCGGCCGATACCCTTCGCACGTCTGCTTCGGCTGTCCCGGTCCAGTTTTTTTCTAGTTCCTTTGTTGTAGAGGCCACGGCCTAAACTTTCTGTTCACAGTGAAGCTCCTGGTTTCGGGGTCATTCCTTTCGTTGCTGCGTGCACGCGCTGGTCGTGGTGGCGGCGGAGTCTCTCCAATGGGGGGCCAACCCATTTTTCAACTCTTTTCTTTCCATGCAACGCCATAGGGTTAATGTTAAATTTCGACCGGAGATGAAGGGGCAGCTCCCCCCCCAATCCGCCTCCCCTCGCTGGTCGCAGGGAGGACTATTGCCAACTAAGGACTATTGTCCATTGTGGTATTTCATTGCAATATAGCACAGCACGGTTTTGAGGCTTGGAGTGTTGCAGTTCTCGTGCTAGATTTCTTATTTGGATATGGTGGTAATAAGGAAAGTTTCCAATGTGCATGGATATGGTGGTAATAAGAAAAGTTCCCAATGTGCAGTACGGTCCAAACCAATACAATGGCGTCGCGTCTGTAACTAATGCTGAAACTGGCTCGTTACGCCAGAGGTTTTGAGGAAATTTTCGAGACATAAATTTTACCACTTTCGAACCAAGCTACACCTGTCACCGCTGTAGATTGTATGACCTTTACACGTAAGCATATAGTTTGTCCATCGGTGGTGGCTCGTCGGTTTCGCTCTTTCTAGAAGACGCGTTCGTAAAACGCAAAATGCGTAAAACGCGTTCCCGCACCGGGAATCGAACCCGGGCCTCACGGGTGAGAGCCGTGTATCCTAGCCACTAGACCATGCGGGAGGTGTTTGCCAGTAGTTGTGGCGTAAAACTTGTAGAGAAAGAGTGAGCGTGCAAATGCATTCATACACGTTGAATACATCACGTCAGTTCAGTTTATTGACGGATTATTCCTACGCGTAGGTTAAGGTCTGACTCCAGTTGTTTTAACAATGTTAGAAACAGCGATGTAAACAAGCAGTGCAGCACATGCGCAGTTCTCATACAGATAAAACTTAACACCTGTGTGATAAGCGATGGTAACCATGAACATCAAACGCAATACCTGTACCGAGCAACACAGGCTCAAGAAAGACAAGCTAGCACTCAGTTGCGGTGTTTTGATAGCCAAAGCAGAAGTGATGCAACAGCAGACCTGCTCCCATGAAGCTGCTTCTTCCTTGGGCGTCGGGAAAAGTGATACTTTACCAGGAGGGTTGACATTTCGGGCTGAAGTGCCATATGCGGCAAGCATTTGCTGCACAAATTCGACATGTTATTGGTATTAAATATAAGGACATATGATCCAGAAAGTAAGTTGCAGGGCTGTCACATTAAGTTTTTACCTTACCATGGGCTATATGTAACTAAACCAAACACATGCTACCGAAAGCTAGTTTTCACAATAGAAAAACCACAAGACAGCATTGCTAGCTAAATATGAGACCTGTTTTCCCACTCTCACTCATTTTTCTCCAATTTAAAGCCTATTTTATCTGTTACTGCTCCCGGGGGTGGGAATGTCAAAGTTTCTGGAGTGGAAGAAACAACTAAGCCAGGCACGTAACCAGGGTTTTCCTCGGAAGGGGGAAAACAAATGTCAAATTTTGGCTTATGTCAACAGGCACGTAGTCGGGGTTTTCCTGGGGCGGGGCAGGGGGCAGACGCCAAATTTTGTCGTATGCTAGAACGCATACTGTCAGGAGTCGCCCGGCGGGGGTGGCGGGAGTCGTGAGGACTTGCCTTTCACAACTATTGCAAACTTGTCTTATGCATTTCTTGGCTTTTCTGTGTGCGATTTATACTCAGTTATAAAGGCAACACATTCACCACATTCAAAATGCCATGGTGCCGGCAATGCTGACATGCCTGTGACAGGTATCGGCATTGTCTGCCTGACCCGGGTTGTGGATTATCAGCGCAACATTCCTGTCACTCAGGAATTTGGCGTGCTACGGCACCAGAGCATTAATGCAAATATTTATAAGAGCCGGGGACGTTGTACGGGATTCCAGCCGTGAATGACATTGGCGGGCGTCGATTTCCGTCTGGCGGACGGGCGGCCGAGGGCAGTGACCTGGTCGGCGGCTGGCGTGGACCTGCATGCTTCATGTTGGCCATAGACGTGGCGACATGCTTTTACCCTGATTTGTGTCCTTACGTATCAGCATTTTGAAATCAGTGACCATCTGGATCAGAGAACTGCATATGAAAACAGTTCATGGCCAGACGAGCACCATCTTTTTCTGCAATGACCTACGGCACGCAATAACTCCGCTAAACACGCATCCCCGCTTTCATCCGACGGGACGCACTACGCCGGACCACGGCAGGGGACTGTAGATCCCGGCAACCTCGGTGGGGACCGCGGCAGCGGCGGTCCCGTAGGCATTTACGCCACTCAGGCGGGGCTTCTTCGTATGGCGGAACTCACAGCCTCGTCGGCTGAGGGTACCAGGCTGGGCTGGTTGTGCATGAGGGCCAGAGAGCTCAGGCGGGTCTGGCCGGTTCGGTTGCAAAGCCAAATCTTGACTCGGCGAAGGGGAGAGAGCGAGCGTTCGGCCGTTACTGTTGCGAGCGGCTGACACACGGCGAAGCCCAAGAGCCTCGGATGCTGGGAAAATTCGCCGGGTCGCTTCGCTTCAGTGCGGCGAAGGAGGCCACACCTGTCTTGTTCAGCCGGGACCACGTTTTCTGCCAGAGGAGCGGCTCTGCCTTTGTCTGACGTAGGCTGAGGCCCGACATGAGTGGCTCATACGGCTCGTAAGCATCTGTGAGCCACTCGATGTCGGAGTCCGCGAACATGCGATGGCTGGGTATCAGCCCGCTCAGTCTCATCACGGTAGCTTCATGGGAGGAGAACCGTGTCTCCAGCTGCGCCGTTAGGTCCTCCAAGAAAGGTATGTGCACTTTCACTCTATAATGGTCCTCCGTAGTCGCATCTTCGGCTTTTTGGATACCTCGGTAGACTTGCCTGTCGCAGGTACGCCAAGCCATCTGATGTTGGCTTGTCTGCGCATCCTAGGTGCGGAGTTGGTCTTCGATGTCTTTGTAGACGGGCTTGAACGATGACTCGGCTTGCATCCTCTTGCCTTTCAGCACCTCTGGCGTCCTTTACCAGGGCGGTACCTGCACGCAGATCAGAAGTCTCGCTTTGAAGCTGCCTGGGTAGACTGTGAGTGACTGATGTCGCATCGGCAGTGACGCACAAAGCGGCTATGAACTCCGGATACTGAATTGCCTTCAGCAGTGGCCCAGCTGTGGAGGGCGTACACGTGTCTTTGTGCCGTGCCGTGTGGTCCAGAACTAGGACTATCGCGTCCAACGGCTTCGGGAAGCAATCCATGGCGTCGTGCCGATCGACCCATCGGGTTTCACAGAGTGCTTTAAGCCTCTGCCGTTTGGTGCTCGGGCAGACGTGTTGCACTGCCGCCTCGAACAGGACTTGACTCTTGGGACTGGCGTTTATGAACGTCACTGTGCCTCGCAACGTCGCGTGCATGTTTCGAAGGACCGGATGTTTCGAAGCTATGACGAGGGCCACGTTGGGACATTGGGAGCTACAGTGGACCTAGTTCGCTCGAGGGCACTGGGTTCTGATGTGAGCTGCGGTTCCACGAGTGTCTGAACTCATTACGGCTGCCCCGTTTCAGCCTTGTCCCACACAGAACGCGATATCCAGGTCCAATTCCTCGATGGCTTTAAGAATACTCTGTCCCACCTTTTCACCCGTCAGCTTTGGTTCCAAAACCTCACCGTCGTTTAGGCCGGCAAAATCGAACTCGTATGTCTCGTAATGCATATCTCAGGATCCAACAAATCGTTCGTGGACCGCGCCACCGAGAAGCGCATCTAATGGGCCCGCAGGTCCGGCCGACATTTTTTGCATTTCCACGATAGGAAATCGAGGAAAATTTCGTTTCTGTACTTCTTAAATATAATTTTTTTTAATATAAAAATGTACATTTCATATATATATATATATATATATATATATATATACTTTTTAAATATAAAAACTCACTTCTGTGAACTGCAGACCATGTTTGAAATGTCCTATGAAATGAAATGTCCCGTCTCGAACGTTCTGCAGCTATTCCGTTATGCTACCCGTAACAATTCCTTACCGGATCGATTCCGGATCTTGTCTCCGGAATCGATGTTCAACGTGAGACGGGGCACGGCTATGATATCGGACATTACGTGGACACCAGCGCGACCATCGACGACGCAACCAAAGTTCAGGATCCTCGGACCTCTCCAGAGCACTATGGGTGGCCGACCTCTACCAAGCGGCAAGGAGACGGCCAGGTAAGTGAAAGGAGGATAACGTAGGCGAACCCGGCAAAACATCCGTGGCTGAACTACTCGCCTCCTCATTGAGGTTTCCTTTGCCGCATTTGCGTGCTGTTCAGCAGATCTACCGTGGGCCCGGCGAACTGTGGGCAAAAAGTGGGCAAGCTGGTTTTAAAACCCTTGGTGGTATATAACAAGGCGACTGAAAAGGATGGCGTATTCGACTTGCATGCAAACGCCAAGTATCGCCAGGAAGCCCCGTGCGGTATTCAAGGAAGCCATGATCAATCTAGCCACTGACATTCGAAGCTCAGCAAGCAGCCAGTGGAAAAGGAACAGGAGAGGCATGTGGAAGCGCTACGCTCAATCGTAAAAAGTGTTGCACTCTGTGGTCAACAGAACATCGCGCTGCGGGGCGATGATGACGGAGGAAGAGTGACGGGTGAGGAGAAAGACCCTGAAAGAAAATCGGAGGGAATCTTCAGGAGCCTTCCGCGTTACCGGGCTAAGCACGACGAGGGACTGAAAGATCATCTGCTGCATGCCTTTACAGATGCGCTGCATACGAGTCCAGAAGTGCAGAATGAGCTGACACATCATCGGGGAAAGTACCCAGAAGGAAAAAAGTGGATAGCATAAAGAACGCGAAGCGCCACGTTTCCACCATTCTGGTGGACGAGACATCTGACGTAACCAGGACGGAACAGCTGAGTTTGTGCCTGAGGCGCATGGACCATCGCTTTTAACTTTCCTTCCCAGTTTGAGAATACTGGCGAGTAGTTATACCACTTGTTTAAGCGATCGGCCCAGACGACAAAACAGATATATGCATTCAAGTATGTTAACACCAGGTAACCTTTATATGGTTACTTTGAATGACCCTGTACGACCGATTGGGCAATGGGATTACCTGGGTCCAGTCTGGGTCGTTCTGTTTCCTGATCAACCGATGGGTCACATGATGTCGACAGACGCGAAGGATCAGGTGATACGTTGGCCGGTTCCGGTGACTGCTAAACGGGACGAGGAGACAAGGCAGGACCAGGTAACACGTCCGGACCACAAAGCTGGATATCAGTGCCAGGAGTAGAGTCAACCTAAAAGGGTAATGCAATAAATCATTTGTCGGCAACATAAACACATGAGTGCAACACGATGTGACGGCCTACGTCTTAGACGGTGTGGTCCGGCGGACTGGGGGGCAGGATATTCTTGACAGATGGGAATTAGGTCGGGACGTGAATGGGGAAACTGGCATTATGCGTTATGGCATGCATTTTTAAGTGTTATTATTTCATACTAATGCACTACTGTGGGGAAACTCTGTTTTCGACAGTCCTGCGAACGCTATGATATTGCATTACAAATGCTCCTACGACAGTGACCCGTGGCGCAACATTTTCAACATTATCGTAGCCTCAAAACATGCACCCTGCCCCTATGTGCAATGTTTATGTGCCTGCAATATAGGCTATTTCAAACCGACCAATTTTCGGTATTTTCATTTCGTGGAGAGGGGACGAGGGCTCGCTGTCAAGAATTCATTAGTAATGCAACGACAAAAGCCTTGAAAGTTGCGGTCATCTAGTACGGCTTCCAGTGTTACCGCAGGACGCGTTCCTGATCGTGTTTAAACCTGGAACTGTGGCAGAAATCCATACGTGAAGCATCCATGGTGGAGGAGACAGTTTGCCCACTGTTGACCTTTTTCGAAGTTCATTTGAAATTGTTCAAATAAAATATCCGTAAATGGCAAAGTGCAGCACCACCTTGAACTCTGAAGCCGTCCCGAGATATAGCGGTGTATTTCCCATGGCTGACCTTGAAAATCAGATGCAAGTCGCCGCCGCAGCAGCCAGCGCAGGGTACTGGAGCAGCGGGCGCAGGGTCCTAGCCGGCGCAGCGAGCGGCTGGTATGGAATCCATGTGCCTTTTTTGTGGTCCTTTTTCTTGAGAAATGTGAATTCAGGGACCAGTTTCATGCCACAAGCCCTCAAACTCATTCTTTTGGGCTGAGTGCTTGGTTTGGTCAAAACCGGATGGGATTTGAAATGACTTGATCATCCCATGCTGTGAAAAGGTCGTAAAACGTGTTGATAGACTGGTAAGATCCTTCAGAAACATTCAAGTCGTAGTGTCATGACGATATGTTGGATAAAATTAGTGCAGTGCCCAAGGGTGCAGGAACGCGACGAAAAGCGAGGGGACCATTCGTCCGGTAGGGGCACTCACTTCCATGGAGGGATGGCGCCTATTTCTGAAACTGGAGTGCCATCTATTTCAGAATGAAACTGGTAGTTTTATTTATATTTAGGGATGTAAAGACACATATGTCAATTAATTTTTATCTTAAAATACATATATGCGCACAGGCGTAGGAACGGGAGGGGGTGGGCCGTGGGTTGCTATGGCATCCCCACTTTCTGAGGATGTTGAACATGAACCCGATGGCGATGCATGGAAATAATCGACTTCAAAATCGGTTTTGACACCCCCACTTTCTGAGACGTTCCGGCGCCTAAATGTACGCGGACATAAACAGTGCAAAAAATTGAGGTGAGACGCTTTTTGTTTTTGCGCATGTGACAATGGGACGTTCGATTTCAAACTTTTGACGGTTTTTCCCGATTTCTTTGTTTGCTGATACAGCTGCTTTACATATGATTTTCCTTCATAAAGACTGCCGCATCTGGCCAGCAATGGTAAAATCACTTGTCTGGTGTAAAAAGCTTTCGTATGTGTGAGTATCCTTAAAATGGTGATGATAAAGGCAGCCGTCATTCAAACATTTTTAGTTTAAATTTTCAGCTGTGAGGACCACCGATACCTCGTGTCTCTGTGGCAGAAAAAAACTGCATATTGTTCCGTTCCAGCCAGAGGTTAGGCTGATGAAGTGTAAAAGACGAACGCATAAAATGGAATGAAACATGTACACTACCGGCCTTGCCTGTACGGGCGCCTTCCTTGTAAAATATGCATGTTCTGTATCAGGCGTCAAGTCCCGTATGAGCGCCTGTTCTGTAGAGGGGGTACTAAATACATGAGCGGTGCACGGCATGTATTGGGCGCCTCGCCCGCCCAGGGCGTCGGGCCCCGGAGAGATCCTCTGCCTGATCTGTGCGGGGGTTGCCAAATCTGCCAGGGACGTTTGCTTGGTAGACTAGTCTGGTCTGCGCTAGGAGCCGAATTCTTTACAGACGTCTTATCTGTAGAAGAAGAGGGGCTGCCTGGCCTGTGTGGGATGCCCAGCTTATGATTGTTACCAGACCTGTGCGAGAGCAGTTACCGGTAAGGGGTGTCCACGAGGAGTGGTTGATCAGTACATGGGGAGGAAGCGCCTGGAAGCTGATGGCTACGAAGGAGGTCAAGAAGCCTTCCCAATAAAAAAAAGATGAGAAAATGCGGAGTTTAGCAACACTTTGGGATCAGGTTTAAGTGGTGTTTTTGCCTTTCTTCAAAGCCTTTCTTGCTGTTGCATTAAGAGAATGCCTGTATCAGAGGCGAAAAGTGGGGGACATATCCCCCCAGTCCCCCAGGTAATTACACCTGTGGCAGTGCCTGATTGAAGCCGCTGATGCCATGTTCCTCAAAATTTTGGGAATTGGCCTGACATGGATATCTGCCAAATGACGTAGCCAATGAAAATTGGGTTCCTCTAGAAAGGTATCATGTCAAGCAATACATCAGCTCTTGTCTGATGGCTGCAGCTCAATAAGGAGGACAAAAAACAAGGGGCATATTATTGCCCGGCTGACTAGTACATAACTATAGGCAGAAATATATGAGAATGGGAGTACTAACAAATAGGGTGATAAAGGGTGCTCAAATATATATATTCATATATACAATATAGGTTATGATGTTATACACTATACTCTATCATATGCCATCAATATATTTCTTTTTTCTTAGAAAACGTTCGAAAATCCGTCCCACCCTAATAAAAAAAACAAACATACATTATAATAGCTATAAATACATTGCAGGTAAATCAATGCAAGGGTGTCTATTCCGGTAAATGGGTCAATGCTTCGGACAACACGAACGACAGACATTAATAATGGTCTTCATTGCGTAGTTAGTGTCTCAAGATTTGGAAGTGGAACTGGTAGTCGGAGACGGAGTTTTATTTCCTGCTGGATGAGAATGGCGATAAGTTTTCAAATTTTATAGGAAAACAGCAAAAATCGTATGTGGATGGTGTCCTGTTCAACGCGCAGGTAAAGCATGTTTGTTTTTGAAGCATCATTTTATCATTTTCACGTATCCCTGCGGAATCGCTAGATATCTAGTGTAGATCGCCTGGCTCAGAGATTACAGAGAGGGGGCCATGGCCCGCATGTCCCTTCGGCTACGTCCCTGAACTAAGCCAGCTTAGAGCAGCCATCATTGAAAGCAACAAAAGCAGGATTGGCTCGCCAGGGCAGTGAGAGCGCTGAATGTGATCTCACACTGTCCCTGACCACCCCACCCCTGAACTGAGCAAATTCTTCAAATGTTCGACCAGATACTTATATGGTAGTTAGACATAATTCATTAAAAAATGTCTTATGATTGATACTTAGTAAATATTTGTAATATAATAAATTGTAAATATTTGTAATATAATAAAAATGTTCCATCTCTTATAGAGGAAACAGGTGAGTTCTGTTGTTTTTTAATGATTCAGTGTATCCGGCTGGTTGTCATGCCTGCGCCGTATCTGGTCGTCCTCCGTAGAGGATCTTCCTCGTTCGTCACCGTGCATATGGTCTGTTCGGTAATCTGCACTGACTGGGGCAGAACCTTACGTTGTCCGGATGCACTGTCATTGCAGTTTTAGAGTTTACGACATCCATCACAAGCGCAGTTTTGTCAACAACCTAACAAATTCGACCACATTTGAGCGATTCAATTTAATAGTTAAAAATTGACTAAAACACTCCGACAGCATGTTCACTTTTCAGATTTTACAATTATCTCAGATTTATTAGTCAGGTCATTATTGAGATTTTACGTCATTTGTGTGCGCGTTTGGGGGAGGACGAATCTGCGCTTGGCTTTCAGACGATTTTTGAACAAAGAATTTGTCACCCTGACATCAATGGGACTATCAGGTTGAAAACCACGAGAAAACACTGGCTTCTAGTTCTAATTTTCCGAAGTGGTTCCGGGTTGTTTGACACTAAGTGGGTGGGTTGAAAATGCGGCTGTAAGTGCTGAACCCGTTTCATGTATGCACTGTCTTAGTCATTGTTAGCGTGTAATTGTAGCGTTCGTATCAAGAAAAGTTGTACTGACGCACACTTGTCATGACAAGGAAACATCGCACCTACATGTGCAGTGTACTTTATGGGCGTTGTCATGAAGATCCATGTAGTACAGCTGTCAGTTAAGCATAATAACCATAAGCATGGACAAGACAACTTTTGCTGCACTTCGCAACGGTTGCATTCTGTTTGACACATTGCTGTCTGGCAGATAGCAATGGTACTTGAAAAAATGAAATACAGCATCGTACTGCGAGGTGCTGTTCATTGTTGTGCAATGTTATTTTCTTTTTTTGTTCGACGTAATCTGTATTTATATGTTACATCATGGCTATAACCTCAGTTATTGTTTTCCTTCTAACTTATAGCACGGAAACAGGACGTGACATGTGCCAACACATGACGGGGAAAATGACAGCGACAACGAGGGATCGAAGGTATGTTATCATGGACGGTCCCATCTTGCTTGTGTGTAAGCGCTATAAGGACATGTTCTGCGCATTTCTACTGTTTCTTTGAAATTAGAACCACCTTTGATATTGGCCCGAACCATTCGTATAACAGCCACAGATTCATTTAAATAATGGGCTTTTTTATACTGCTTTGCACACGGCGAATGCAAACATGGTATGAAGGCACTGAGTTTGCCATGTTTTGATGCCGTAGTCCTTTTATAAATTTGGAAAGTAACAAACCTCATTGCAGTGTTTGTACGGACAGACATGGAGTTTACTACATACTGCTGTGTTGAGGGTTTGTATATTTTGCGTTGTAAAGGCGCAGCATTCCATGTCTCTGGTCAACCAAAGATATGTTTTATAATAAAGCAAATTAGCTTTTTTGCGCTGTGAAGCGTGTCGCCGTGGTATCTGTCACTCGTATATTAATTGACATCTCCTTATACATACTGGACCACCAAACAACTCGAAAATGACCTGTTATTCGTCGAGGACGGTCGCCCTCTGGATTACGATTCTGTGGCTGACATTCAGTGAATGGCATGAAATCCAGTTGCTTTCACACAAAGCCAGGAAATGTCTGGCGATTCTGAGGCTATAAAATAGACATGTAAAATAGAAGGTTGGCCTGTCGCTTGTATTTTCATTGCAGCTGGCACGGCTTTTGACAGACAATCCGGGCGAGGATTTTCATTTACGGTGATTGTCAACTGTGACAGAGACCTTCGAAGGTGCTTGCACTTGTATGGTTAGATTTGAAAAAAATCTCTTTGTGATTGGGGCGTAAGAAATGAATGAACAGTTCAAATGTTTCTGCGGTTTTTGCCCATCTCCCTTTGAAACGTGTTTTGAACCTCTTCACCGCTCTTTCAAAGATTATTGCCACCACCGATACTTTTAATTGGTAAAACGTAACGTCATTTACCCTACGCCTCATTCTTATGACAAACTGGCATATTACTACCAAGATGGGTAGCACAGGTGGTAAAATCTTAGCATCCTTAGCCATCAACTTAGCAGTAAAAAGTCTTATCTGAAACCACGTTATCTAAGCCACCTAAAACATAGTAACTGTAATAGCACTATCCTGTGTATCAATTTACTTGTAATGTGTGTACCTAATACCTGTAATATGTTTACCAATTTACCTTGTAATATGTTTGGCAAATTCTATTGCAGTTCTTGGAAATTCCAATAGCATTTGCGTTGTTGACATCATGAGAAAAAGGTAAAGCAGCCATGACGTAGAAGAATAAAGGAAGAAGAAAAGCCACGGGAAAAACTTCGAAGAGGAGCTTCACGACGTCTGCAAAAAAAATGGGAATATCTGCAGAAAAATAGGTTCGGCACTGCGGCGATTGCAGCTGTGAAGTGAAGTGCATGACGTCCTTTGAAAAACATTTTTGAAAAAACAAAAAACTGCCAGACGCATTACAGACGGCAACGTAATGTATGTTGAGGATGATGTTTATGATAGAGGACGACAGTCATACTTTTCAAAGGCTCCATTTCATCGGTTCTTTGCTTTTTTCAGGACAAGATGCATCATATTGCGGTTTCTTGGAAATGGCCCATAAACCATACAAAGTCGGAAGACCATGGACCAGAACGATGTTTCATTACGGAAGAACAAGAAGTCAAAAGACAGTTAAGAACCATCATACAATATGAAGAACTACTGAAAATCGTCGGTTAAAGAAAATAAAATAATGAAAAGAAAAAGGCCAGGGATCGTTAAAGAGCACAATGAACCAATAAAAGTCAGCAGAGCACAATAAACTAGTGGAAACCATTATGGGCTGATAAAAGTCGTCGATTCGTTTAGACGATTAAGGCTTCTGAACATCTTAGACCTTTTTAGTTACTTTGAATTTGCATGTTGTCCAACATTATCTTTGGGCTTGAGAAAGTGCGTTTTGAAGTACGAAGAAAAAAAAGTTGTGTCACTTTGAAATACTCAGGGTAATTGCTTAACACTCAACAAAACACATTTTGCGCTATTTCAGGCTTCTACTCATAATAAGTCTTGGTTGATATCATCGTTTTCTTATACAGCCAGGCAGGCTCTTTAAGCCTAGCAGAAGCCTAGAGACGGCAACATATTGCATATTTAGGATGGTATTTTCACCCGTTCTTTCCTTTTCAGGACCAGATGTATCATATTACAGCTACTTGGAAATGACCCAATAACTAAAAAAGGTAGAAGACCATGGACCAGAATGATGGTTCATTACGGAGCAACAAGAAGTCAGAAAACAGTTCGGAACCATTAGAGAGCATACTTAAACACTGGGAATTGTCTGGTACCATGCAAAATGACGTCAGGGACCATTAAAGAGCACAGTATGCCGTAGAACCCTTAGCTACTGGGAGCTATCATGAGCTGGTACAACACATCAGTCACCTTTAGACGTTCAGGCTCCTGAAAACCGTGGACCTGCTGCAGGGTAATTGGCCTTTGTTTGTTGTCCGATGTAACAACTGGGCATGAGATAGCCAAACTATTTCTGTTTCGAGTAAAAACGCGCTCACTTTTCCCTAGTAACTGGCAGCTGAGGGAGGGCATAAACTTTGTTTGCCGTGCATGAGGTTCAAAAGTGTGACGTCAAAGGATTTCTGCATCCGTTCCTTCTTGCGGCCTGCCTTAGTTCTACATGATTTATGTGTAATGAAACTACTACGTTAATCAGCGTCTCCCAGTCTTTTCCGTTACGTAACCTTTTTTGTGACAGAGGAGCCATTACCCCGCCCGGAGTAAACTGTGATGCCGGATTGTGGGCGTGGTTCATGGCGGATATCATCTGCATTAGTTCATATTGATGTGAAGCACTAAGTGTATTACGGATCGAAACTGATGATCAGTTAGTGTTCAGTAATCGTTAATCATGAAAAGGCGTCTCCTTTTGTACATTTTGAGAAAAAACTTGAATTTCTTTGAAATTTCCAGTGACCATTCCTCATCAGAAGGAACAGCAGATAATGTATGCAAATACCTGTGTTCAAGCAATTCGATGACCAGGGGAACTACGCTCACCGGAGAGGGTCGGAGATCCCGTTGAGCTGAAAATGGGGCATATTTCGCCCCTTCTAAATTGGTAAATTATTGATCGATTTCAACAACATTTCGAGAAACGACGGCCACCGTTGAGAACTTATCATATGTAACGGTTTATGGTCATGTCAGTAGCTTACAGGTCAGATGAACATAATTATGATAAAACGGCGATTTCATTGCTTTAGTTCGGGCAAACACATTCCCCATTTCTTGTTCTTCATATTCCCCAAATTGGAGAAAATGTGGCATCATGGCTGCAGCAGACATTAACATAATCGTAAGTGTATAGAATATTCTGGCATTTCGCATATAAATGACTTAACCACACAAAAACGTAAAAAGTAGACTATTGCTTTCCTATTGGCTTATATCGCGCTGGCACTAGTGTGCAGCCGTCATTCTTTCATTTGTTGTGCAGGCACAAATAAACGACAGGAATTAGCTGACCCTTTTTTGTACATGTGGCGTAAAATACTTCATAGATTCAGAAAATCGGAAAATGCGTTTTACAGACCATGTGTTGTAATCGTTGAAACTGGAAACCTTTAACTTCAAAGTATTCGCGGTGGCCCATTACCCTACCGGAAAGGCTTTAATTGCCCTAGGTGGCATAATTACCCCCAATTTGAGAAGCACTGCTGGGAAACTTCAGTGACGAACGCAGTGCAACGCTACCCAGCCTGACAGATGTGGCAGACATTATTATTACATATTAATATATATACATATTATATTATTATTATTACATATTAGCAGACAATAATTAACTGGTAAAGGATAGAGAAAGCGATGGAATTAATGGAAAAGGATCAAGGAAAATGCATCGGCCGGGAATCGAACCCGGGCCGCCCGCGTGGCAGGCGAGCATTCTACCACTGAACCACCGATGCTGCGGTTGGTTGAAATATCATTTACTTTCATCGCGTCCTCAGGGCAACAATATTTGCTAATGTTATCACCTTGTTTCAGTGGTGAAAAAATACGCCGACCTGGCAGATATTATCGGTGACCAGTAGCCCTACGTTTGCCTGCATTAGGGTGACCAAAATAGGGAAATCGACATGCGATGAAAGAAGAATTTCCCTAAATTTTCTAACGTTTGGAAAACAATCGAGTCATGATCTTCACCATTTGTCCATGCTGAAATATGCCAATAACATCAGTCGACTGAGAACACTGTAAAAACAGCTTATATTTTCTGGGTCGTCAAAAGGTACCCCTACGCGATGTGAAAACGTACCGCGCTGCCATTTCCAGTAGGTAACACCATTTCTATTAGTCTAAAGCGAAATATACCAGGTGACCATTGGTCACAATATCGGCAGAGATCGTCGGTACAGTGGTCGCCCGCCGTATTAAGTCTATGGCCACGAGAGCGCCGACCGGCTGGTTGAAAGCGCCGACGAAATGGTCACCTAGGAGAATCAACGCACCAGATATAGTAGAAGTGTTCATGATACTGGGGAAAAGTACCCTGCGGTGAAGTTGTTGACAGCTGAGGACGACAAGCTCGAAAAAGACGCGGCGGTTCAAAGTTAAAAGTTTTCAGACGTACCTATACTTAACTAGCGAAGCCCAAGCCATAGAAACCCAGCAAAATCAGTGTGCATACGTATTGATCAGTCAGCTTTTTTGGTGACGAAGTGTCGTGTGGAGATTGTGATGGAGAATGGAAGGCCGGCCAACCGAAAAGAATTCGACCGAAATTTCAGTGTGGGCATGCCAACTGCTCGTATGATGGTAGCAAGCAGAGTCTACCGAGGCTCATCAAGCTGAAACACCCGGGAAAACCTGTGAAAATAAAGGTGCAAGGCCCCTTCTGTCCTGAAGGGCGATGGGCTAGCTGGGTCAGCAGGGTGAACGGTAAGTTCAGGGGACAAAGGTCTCCTAATTTGTTATAGCCTGTCTGCAATGTAGGGCACACTTAATGAGAACTCATGTGCACCAGTATGCAAACCATGGTAAGGATGCCAACATAATTTTACAGGCAGCCTGAATCCCACGGGCACAATCCCTCATGGGTTGCAGGGGCATGTCTCCCACAGATTTCCAGAAGTGGTAATTTACCCCCATATTTAAGGTGTAAAATCATGATTTTCCATAAGAGACAATTTCTTGAGCTTCAGAATTTAATAAATAAATAATGGTTTCAACCATAGTTTTTCATACAGTGCCCAAAGAAGTGATTTTTACCCTTGCCATACCTGTTCTTGGTGGACTGCAGTCAGCTTGATCCACTCAATTTCTGAATTGTGGCTACACCCATGTGGAATCCTGCCCTGAATGGGGCAGATGCTGATCCATTTGGGGAAGGGTCATGCCTCTGGTAACCTAACCTACCCATCAAAACACAATTTCTGTCAGATTTATGCCACTGGTAGTGTGAGCTGCCCTGATACAAGAATTTGTCTCAGAATTTCAAAAAGCTACCCCAGATTTCATATTTTGCCCTAACCCTGCCCCAGTGACATCTGTTGAGATCTGCGATGTTCTGCAGACTGGTCTTATAGGGATGGAGGAGTAATCATTTGGTAGGTGCCCCTTCTCTAACTGACAAATGAGATTGTGAGATGGCATCATCTGAGGTTTGGTATCTGCACAAATGTTCCATAATTTCATCACACTGTTCAGTGTTATGTCATGTGGGGAAATTCTGGCACAATACTGCCAGAATTCCACCACAATCCCTCTGATGTTGTTTAGGTACATTGTTGTACATTTGTGCCTGTCACAGAACATCACATGAATCAAATTTTGGCACATACCTTTGTATGTTGAAAATTAAGCACAGTCTTACTTAAACTGAAGCACATCAGTATTGAAATTTATTTACATTCACCTTGAAATTTGAATGAAGCTGATGCCAAACTGAAACTCAGTCACTGGTTTGTCAAAAAAGTGGAATGTCTGTCAGTCATGATGATTTGGGCTAAGTGCAACTCAGCCATAACATTATGTGGCATCCCTTGTATTTTGTACCTTTATATGTTACCAGACTCCATTCATTATGCATATCATGAAACCTATCAACACCAACATGTTTGTGCTGGAATTGGTGTGCATTCACCCTGAAATCTGAATGAAGCTTATGCCAAACCTAGACAAACAGTCATAAGGGTTTTGGAAAAGCAGGATGCTTGTCAGTGATGATGATTTGGGGTTAAGTGTGCATCAACCATGAGTTTATGTGGCACCCCATTTATTTTCTTACCATCCGATTTTAACAAGGCATCTTAACCATACACCCATCATTCAAAGAGCATATGGCCAGTGCAACTAAAACTTTGGATGCACATTTGAAATTTACATTTGCAGGTACACAGTTGGGATAGCATGATCTCTAGATATTCAGATGTCTGTATATGCCATGTTGGCACTCATGGTTAATTGTAAACAGTCAGTTGTGGTGTATTGTATTGACTTTTGGTCAGGGTGACCACTTGGCAGTTCCCACATTTGGTCGGCGACCACCAAATAACTTTTTTCACCCCTGCCTTGTTTCGAAGTTCAGTTTTTCCTATGCTTAATGGTTTAAAAAGTGACTGTCTTATGACGCCATTTCTGGACCTTCGCAAGTCCAGTTTTGTCCGAAATGTCGGGAATCGTGAATTTACGAGAGCAAATGACACTCATAGGCAAGTTCGGGTCAAACAGCGTGTAAGTAGACCACACCTACAGTTCCACTACGTTCGTGCCCGTTATAAGTTACAAGAGGTGATTGACCTCGCATGGCCCAGGGTGATTTTTTTACCTCGGATCGACTCTAGCGTATTTCGAGGCTGTGATTTCTAATTTGGCATCATTTTAAATCGTTCCGACTCAATCATGCTAGTTAAATGGCTGCCAGAAGGCGTTAGATCCAATGCCGTTCCAGGCGGTCACGGGATTTGACCTTGAACTGACTGGTGCCATTGACCAGAAGTAATCATGAAGGATACCGTTAGATTTTTCAAGTTTTATTGAGTCCTATGTTCCTTTTCCGGTTTCTCTTTTGCCTCTTCTTGTTTCCTGGCCCTCTAAAGAAAACGCTTCAAGAGTCTCGCCAGTTCCGGTCTTTTGACTTGACCTTCGAGGTCACGCGTTGACCTGAAGTCTTAAAACCGGATGCCATTGGCGTTTTCTCGTTGCGAGCAACACGTTCGTTTTTTTGTTTCGCGGCTCTAGGTCAGTAAGGGGTTAATCACTGGGACCAATTCTCACCCCCTAATGCACCATCGATGTTGTCGAAATGCCGTTCACTGGCGTGGGGTGAAAGACATGAAAACATACTGGAAAGTGGATATTGATGTTCTGCATGTATTTCAGATGACAAATACCTTGAAATGATGACCATATTGCTTATCTTTTGGAATGAATGTAAGTTAGTAGGCATACGGGCCAAATGAAGTCATGACATATGGACACTGTTGACAGTCAAGGATTTCCGATTTCACCCGGATGTTTCGCCAGTATGTTTCCAACAGTGTGTTGATATTTTGTGTGTAAGGTTAAAAGAAATCGCAATAAGCGAAATGTGTTTGACCTTGGTCTCGAAAAAGTCATGGGGCCTCCTTTACATATTTGACCTGGGAATATCATTGTTTACAGAATACACATTCCTTGGTTCTTCCTCTTTCTAATGATACGTGGCGTGCCTTTAAAACGTTCTTGATCATGGAGATATAGTGGCATAAACAGCTGGCCGTCGCTCTTAACCTCATATTTTCAATGACCTGTGTCTCGTAACCTCGTGATCTCGCGACATAATAGTCGAAAAATCGAAATCAGGACCAAGAACAACCCTTTGTTTCGATTTTGAGCGAAGCCTGAGGTAGTGTGGTGGACTTTTCTGCCGTTACTGTGGTGATTTGTCCTGGAATCGCCCACATGTGACGCGATGGAAGACGTTACGTTTTCATGGCGGCCCCACATCACTGGCATGGCAGGAACATCCCCTCGAAATTTTTTAGTTGTCAGATCTCAGTGGAATGAAGACAAGGACCCAGGAAGTGTGCTCATTGGGCATTCAACGGCCCCAATGATCGTTTGGTGGGGTGACCTTCTTTGGACCCGATTACGGATGAATCGCCTTCCGCAGCATTTTCTTTAGGAAAACAAGTCAGTCATTTCAAGGCAGTCCACGGTGAGGCCCCTCGTTTCGCGGAGATATTGCCCGTTGCTGCGTGCACGAGTTAGTCGCGAGAACGGGGAGCTATTGCACGTTGTTGTCCTTTCTTCAGATAAATCACAGCATAGTTTTGAGACTTGGGGTTACAACTGTTATACTAGATTAGTTGTTGGGATATGGTGGTAATAAGGAAAGTTTCCACTGTGCAGTGCAGTCGAATCCAATATAATGGAGTAACATATACAACTATTGCTGAAACTGACTTGTTACATCAGAGCTTTTGAGGAAATTATGAATATATGTATTCCACCAGTCTCGAACCTCGCTACAGCTGTCACCGCTGGAGATTTTATTGCCCTTAACACTTAAGCACATGTTTGTCCATTGGTCGTGGTTCAAATTTTGTGGAAGATTACAAAAGGCGTTCCCGCACCGGGAATCGAACCCGGGCCTCACGGGTGAGAGCCGTGTATCCTAGCCACTAGACCATGCGGGAGATGCGCGATGTATGTCCCGCGCACGAATGCATGAGGTGGAGTGAGCGAGCGAACACAGTTATAGAAGTCATGACTTGTAGAATTCGTTTTCTCAAAACGGACACGTGCGGCATTTTTTCCCCAAATTTACGAGTGAGGAACGAAACAAGGGAAATTCCACGATGAAAAAGATACAGTTAATTCTTCCAACTTCTGCTTCATGATAAGGGCCGAATGCGGCAACTGTTTGAATACAACTGCGCTGCAACCAGACTTGTTCACGATTCACTTTGGAATCAGAATCGATTCACAATTCAACCGCTGTAGATGAGGACCAGAATGAAAATCACCTTTTGGCTTATGGATCAGAACCAAATCGATTCATAAAGTTCTGGGGATTAGGGGAGAGTGGAGTAAAGCGCACGCCGTAAGGAAAAACGGCAATATCATGTGTGGTCGCAATGCTGCAAAGGAATGGAGGGTATGGCAAGAAGCCCTAATAAATAGACTTACGGAGTAGTCTGTGTCTGTCTGAACACCTGTTTTGAAGGAATGATTCTAAAATAGACTAAAATCGTTTTTCCCAAAGCGGTTTAAAATGGCGCTTTACCCCCTATATGGGGTAAAGCGCCCGCTGGTGTGGGGGTCAACGTCCCCAACCAAAGCTCCGCCATAACCGCGAGATTCTGTACCTTACCCCGATATTATTTCTTCAAAAGGGTGAATGAGCAGTCACCATCTGTGTTGTTATTCCAAGCATACGTTTGCCAGCAAAACCAAGGAGTTGTTATGAGCCCGATGCGTAAGCAGTAGCACATCAGTAACTCTAGCCATCTCAAAACGGAAAGCTCACCTAACTTTGTCCTCTTCGATATTGAAAGCGGGAGAATTTAGCTATGATTTTATTTTGATTGCCAAAATTTACTGTTATCGACGTCGCGTTGGCAACACGAGAAAGACAAACTTGGTCTGTGTTGGCAAAATTGCATGCCTTTAAGTCATGCAAACGTAGCAGTGTGTATTCCTGGACAAAAGGTCTACCAGCAGGCATTTCTTCCAAAGTAAACTTGCTAGAATACATACGTGCACTTAGAAACAAGACCTGTACCCTCCACCTGCAGAAACGGAATACCCCAAGGCTCTTCGCTCGCTACAACCTGCGAGGACAAGAACTCAATATCGCGTCCCTTAGAAATGTACCAACGTATCTACCAAACAGAATCGTGGCTTCCCACTGCCATCCGACAGTCTACAATGGTATATCACCGAAGAAGGACTGTCATATAGAACGAAGAAATGTTAAGTTTTAGAACAAAATCGACCTTGCTGTTTGCACGAGTGACTTCCACTGGTGGTTACGGCTGCTTCTGCAGGTCTAACGGCAGATATCACAGATATACGACTTCTGTTTTTCGTCGGCATCTCTGCACGGCTCGCAAACCCAGGAGCTGCACTCCGTGCACTGGATCCAGCGCTCACAAGAACGTCTAAAGAGCATGCCACAGACGAAGCAAGTGATATCGTCACTCTTCAGTCGTTGCGCACTCTGCTTTTCTTGGCTTTCTTCTTCACTGTTGGCACTTTCTTCTTCTCGAGACGCCTCTTGTATGGTGAATACGTGAGGAGTTCGGCCTTCTCCGCCTTCCTTGTTCTCGTTCTGACCGCTGCTTTGACTGGCGAAAAGATATCAGCTAAGCCTGAAGCTGAGGTGCTAGCCATAGTCGTTGACGTACAGAACCCCGGGGCCTACTCACCGGTCCTCTTCTTTGCACTGCTCGTCGTCGCCGAGTCTTGCACGGAATGTGCCGTTGCCTCCACTTGCTGTCCTAAGACGATAAAATGGGTGCTGTTGGAAGCGTCCTGCTCTGTCTGGACGGCAAAGGACGTCCTAGTTTGCTGCTCACAGACACTCGTGGGACCATCCGGACGGTGGGGATCTTCATCTTCAGTTAGCATGGACGGAGCGAAGTCTTCGTCGGTGAAGATGCTAGTGTCCAGGGGCACAAACCCGTACACCGGAACCCGTTGATAGCTTTCTCGACGATGGTGGCAGCTTTGCTGTAGGCAGCGCAGAAGATTTCCGCGACCTGTTAGTCCGTAATGCGCTTGCCAGGATAGCAGTGCATCCAACAGTCTGCAGCATTGTTGTAGGCACTTTTCAGTGCCTTGTAGATACTTGCGTCCAATGGCTGCATGCCATGGGTGCAGTGAGGCGGAAGATTAATCGTTACGATTCCGTGCTCTATGGCATAGTCGACAGTGGCTAGTGACTTGTGGCTCTGGTGTCCATCTATAATGAGGATGTGTTTTTCCTCTTCACTGGGTTTCACGACGCTTGCGAAGTGTTTCAGCCACATCAAGAACGAATCGCAATCCATCCAGCCGGAGGGTGTTACTGTGGCTAGCGAACCAGGCGGAGCACCTTTTGAGAGTGTTTCTACCATCCTCTTGCGCTGATAAATCAGCATTGGTGGGACGTACGGGCCGCACGCATTGACGGCGGACATGACTGTCACCGTCCTACCTTTCTCTGCGCTAGTTACCTCGCCCACTCGGCGTTGTCCCCTGGTAGCCAACACAGAGTCTGGTTGCTGTACCGTCGTCAGTCCTGTCTCATCAGCGTTCCATATTCGCATCGGGTTCGCCTTGCACGCGTCGAGCTGTTTTCCGTAGATGTCAAAGAAGCGTTTCACTTGTGGGCGGTTGAATCCTACAGCTCGAGCCAAACTGGTCGCCTCAGGCTTCCGGATAGAAAGATCAGGATGTCGTGGAAGGAAACAACGTAGCCAGTCTCGCCCGGCCATCTTCTGCTCCATGTTAAATCGGTGAGTGATGCCTTCCATCTGGGCGAGCGCGTAAGGAAGGCGCCGGACATCGGTAGTCGTTAGGCCAAAGAATGCCTTCTCCATGCCCAAAATGTAATTTTTAAGCTTCTCCTCAAATGCTTCATTGATGTCTGGCCTGAAACGTCCCAGCTTCGGACGTCCTGGAGATCGAACAACCTTGTCTCTATGGCGGCGGAGCCGGGTCGACACGCTTTTCGGCTTTTGACCATTTCCTAGAGCAGTCAACGCAGCTTGTAGACTTTCAGTACTATAGCTTGCCCACGTAGTCTTCCTTACGTATTTTCGAGGCATGATATCTGCAACAGTACACCCGTGATAACACTGAAAGTTGATGCATCAGTACAAATCAGCGCAGCCCTTACGCGTATCATAATATGCGAGGGGAGGGACAGTATCATCCTGTACTAGGGTGAAGGTGATAGCTCTCACCAGTCTGCGTCACGCCATGCGTTATTTTATCAGTAAAAAGACCATACTTTGAAGTGGGGGAGAGGGAAACAGTGACTGACCTTGTACCCCTCGGTCAGTTTCGTCATAGGTACTTTCGCTCCACTGCCAACCAAGCACCAATTCTATCTCTTGACTTCCGGAATGCATAGATGCAAGGGTGTTTTTTTATCTGCATGAATGTGGGGTAAGGCGCCCATCTAAGTGCGGTTAAAACGCCCACTGGACGCTGTACCTCAACCCTGGGGGTGGGCGCTTTGTCTTCAGGCGCCATTTGCAATTATTTCAAACGTATCGGGATGACGAGACAATCACGACGCAAATAGATCATACCATACACATGCTCTTACACAAGGCTTTTTGCCACCATATGTTTCTATGCGTAAGCTAACGGCCAGATACACACAAACGTAATCTTAATGTCTGTATTTTTTACATCGTAACGTACGAAAACAAACATCGCTTCGCCGTAACTAGCTGGAACTCACCAGGTGCACCAAAATCCACCCCGCCGCCTTTCCAAAAGGCTTCTGCTTACCAAGAATTCTAAAATGGGGTTACGTCGTTTAGTTTCGCCGCTAGATGGTGATGGGCGCTTTACCCAAGTGGGCTCCTTACCCCACTCTCCCCTGCTTCAGGGAATTGGTTTCGAAATCCTGATTCATGTTTAGATGTGCTTACCTCTGCTCTGCTTACCTTATAAATGGGACTATTTATTAACATTATTTGGGAGAAACTGTCCAATGAGCGCCATCCTACCTAACTTTCCACCACCACCATCCCCATTATCTTCTAATTAAGAAGGCTGACGTCCAAATTTTGTGTGGAGAGAGACATCATAGCTGCAGATTTGGTCCTTTCCGTTTCCTTTCTCCCAGCGGTACAGACATACGGTGGGTCCGTAAAGTTTCAGTGCGAGTTTGAAATGTCTTCCTGGCTTATTTTACCCGTGTATAACTGCTATTTTATTCTGTGCGTTGCCTCCATCGTCAGTTAAGTAGAATTGGTAGGGGCGCGAGTAATTGTGTTATGTTACAGCCATTGCCGCTGCTGGTTATGCTATGGAACAGCCATCGCCCTTCTTGCGCCAAGAGGCGCAAGAAGGGCGAATGAGACAGAAGCGTCGCCAGAGCCACCTTAGGAGGGCTGCATCATGCAGCCCCCCCCCCCCTTCCTACCCCTTGGAGCCCGTTGAGCCTCACGACTGCACGCGGGCCGCAGGAACTGATGTCAAGTATTTTCGTTGACATTCACCCCGTAGTCAACGCCCTAAAGTCTCGCAGGCATCACCCAGGACATGAATGGTTGCGACACCTTTGTAATGAGGACCTCCTATCAATCTTGCGGGTTAATGCTTTTTTTCAAATTTTGGCCAGTTCATGGGTGGCTCGCTGCTGACCACACTCACTGTCCCCTTAAGAGCCAGGTGAACTCGCTGTGGCTTTCCCAGTCGGGGAATATGGCTGCCATTGCAGAAATCTGATCCCTAGTTAACACGATAAGATAAACCCTAGAGGGGAAATTGTGCATTTTTCTCAAATCCCGAAATCCTTATGATTTCGGTAACCGCCCTTCGACGTTTAGGAAAAAAAACTGTTTTCCATTGTAGTTTTTTGGGGTGGGGGAGGGGTTCAAGAGCGAAACATGTCTGGATCACAAGAGGGTTATAGACCCCAAGCCCATCGGATGCGCTTGTATAACCGTGTCCCTGAAGTCTGCCCAGCATCATGTCGGGATCCAATCACCACTACCCGCCTGTTGGCAAGTATTTGCAGAATGGGTTATTAATGGGACTGATCAAAATACATATGATAGTGGTTCATCATCCTCCTTGTCGCCGCAAAAGCACCTGGAAGTCAGGAACTTGCAAAAAAAAGAAAAATTATAAGGACTCAAACGCCAGATCTTCTGGTGCAAATCGATTATCGTTCGTGTCAAGTTCTCGAGACCTCCAGGGGATCGAATCCGCCTCCCCCTGTCGGGAATTTACTGTACCTTCTACCCTCCCCCCCACCCCGCCGCGGAATAGAGTTAAAGCAGATCTTTCTTCAGATTAAAGATGGGTAGAATCCGGAGGTGCTTCAGCTTGGTCATGATGAGGCCATGCCGCGTCTCTGACAGTGTGTACTGCCCTCTCCATCGCCCGGACGTGAACGGTATAGGGCGGGACCGCGAATGGAACCTCTACCACGTCCTGCAGCTCGCCATGGCTGAGGTTTCGCAGGAGTGGAGGCTGAGCGACGGGTGTGTTCCAAGAGATCATCTCGGTGCAGCTCGAGGCATCGAAGTTGATGTCGGGGATGGCGAAGGCCCTAAGCTCCATCATTTGCTGCTAGCGCGTGGTGCCGATGTGCTGGACCGCCTGCTTGCGGACCATGCGGTCCTCGTCCGCACCCATGGCCAGCAGGAGCTACTCAGGATGGGCCCGGTAGCCGTTGTGCTAAATGACAGGTCGCGCGGTGTTCGGCGTGCGCTGCGGCAGCTCGCGAAGCAGCGCGACGCTCCGTGACATGTTTCGTGAACCCGAGTCGGAGCTGGTATTTCGCCAAATAGTGAACCACACGGGCACATAGAACCACGTATTGTACCAGGTCTTTGAAAGTGCTGCTAGGGGACTCTGTCGAGATGTGCTCCCGGTCTCTGTCGAGATGTACTCCCGGACTCTGTCGAGATGTGCTCCCGGACTCTGTCGAGATGTACTCCCGGACTCTGTCGAGATGTACTCCCGGACTCTGTCGAGATGTGCTCCCGGACTCTGTCGAGATGTACTCCCGGACTCTGTCGAGATGTGCTCCCGGAGCAGACGAGCGGCCAGTGTCAGCCATATGAAAAGAGCGAATACAGTATTCTCATTTCATTTTTTTTTGCCAAAGTTTCAGGTATATCACCAACGGCTTAATTTACTAGATCTTTTGCAGTTTTTCTTTGGTTTTAATAATTTTTATTAAGTATTTTGCATTTCTTTACGTAAAAATAAATAATTAACATTCCCATCACTAGGTATCGGTAGTACGCGAGTGTGGCAAAAGTTTCGGCAATAGATGGCGCAAGACGTCTCAGCCACGGCAATAGGTGGGGCTGGTATCGAAAAAAGGGTTTCTTGGCGTCTCTCAGAAAAGTCGCTCCCGCCTCACGAATATCGCTGTTGGTGCGGTTTGTCTTGCCGTGACCCGTCCCCGGCTGGGGGGGGGGGGCAGTTGACTGCCCCCTGAGGTTTTTCCGGGATTGCGAAAGAAACAACAAATACAGAGTCACGAAACTTTGTGTACCTTTTGCTGCATCAATTTTACATCTCGTGTCAAAATTTTGACTTCAGGTCAGGTAAGGTGCCTGACCTAGGTCAGGTCAAACAAACATATGTCCGAAAACGTTTAGCGCCCTCTAACTGTTTCGCAAAACAAGATATCTCAATAATACTTTCAGGGATTAGTGAACAGGGTAGATTCAACAAATCTGCTATATCAGATTTTTGGGGATTTTCCGGGTCATTGACCTAAGGCCAAGCTCATTTTTAAAACATGTCGTCGTTTTTTCGGAAATTGACGAAATATTTCATAAAATTTTTAGTGTGGAGTGAAACAGACATCTGGTTACCGTCATTGGGCAAAGTATCAATGACTTCCAACCACTGACCTGAGGTCAGGTCACGAATAACTGTAGTGAGCCAAAATGTACCACTATCAAAATCGACGATGAATTGACTCAGAATGGGTAGAAAATGGCAGAACTAGCTTGCACAGACGTAAGTAATACCAGGAACTTCAAGAAGTTTGAAAAAGTAGCATATTTTGGAAATAAACAGGCTCTCGCGAATAAAGCTCCACCAAATCCGTAGATTGGTAATTAATCAATTTCTCCAAAATTTAACCATGAAAAATCATCACAAGAACCACTAAGATCAATAAAATATATATAGATCGTCTTTTTTCGCGAGAATAAAGAAACACTAAAATTAGTTCACGTCAATTTGTGTCGCATACGGCAGCAGCGCACGCCTACAGCTGCCCCGAGAAATGCCGTGTCTTTAACTCAACGTTTCGGCGTATATATTGAAGAAATCTGGGAAATTAGACGTATATCGGCATCCGCGGACCTTTACTTGTGCGCTGGTGCCTTTACATATGCGTTATTAGTCACAGCCCTTGAGATTCAGGCCATTTCTCGGTCTCATGGAGTCGTCTATGAGAAAACATATGTAGGACGTAAATTGCTTACATATTATCTAAAACTAAAAATGAGAACAGTTACGAGCTCTACTCGTCACAAGCTTTCCAACGGTATGCTTATTGTTATCGTGCGACCAACCGTTCGCTAGTTAGAGGAGGGCAGTCAACTGCCCCCCCCCCCCCAGTCGCCCATGTTCGAAACGGGCCGACGGTCGTGCGCGGGTTAAAGGTTTATATACAGCCTTGCGCTATAGGAAAACTTTGTCACAGGTGAATCCAAGAGATTCATCTTTATGACACACCCCTCTGTCGAGATCCTGTTACAATGGATACTCTTCCGGTGTCGGAAGTTGAAGAGCTGGGTTTGAATGGGTTTGGAAGGAGGGGAAACTATTGAAGAGGGGTCATGTGATAACATTCAACCAATGAAAGAGAAGCAGTACCAAAAACTGGACGAAAACTTGAAAAATGTGAAAAGTAAGGCAGTCGGCCATGGCTGCGGCAACCAATATAAGTATAAATGCATAAGTGATATCGTAATGCTCGACGGTTGACAAATGAATGGCAAACCTGAGACGGCAGAAAACCTGATGTTGCACGCATGAATAGTTAGTGTAGTTAGTTCTACCCTGTGAGGCGAAAGCAAAATAAAGGACATTGATCATTCCATCAAACACCAGTTATAAGCATCAGGTAACAAACTGTTTTATAATCACCATTATTTCACCGGCATTACCTGAAACACTTAGTTTTATGTGATATTCGATACTCGGCTTAGGCGTTACTTGAAACGCCAAATGCTCTCCGGGCGTTTCATAAAGTGCCTAAAATTGACATATATCCGTCGTGCAAATGACGTAATAATGGTGATTATGGAAAACATTCGCAACCTCCTGAGCACTTCATGTAACGCATAATTTTTTGCTAGGTAGGGTAACAATGGTGAGTTTATAAAAATGACATGAAACGCCGGCATTATATGAGACACCTAGTTTTTTGCCGGATTCTGCCAATTGTCTATGACACATACATGGGACACAAAAGCTTTTCCTGGCTTAACATCACAGTTATTTAATATGACTTGTTATATTGGATCGCCTCACGTTATTTTGCGTTAAATGTCATCCGACTTTTAATGCTGTTTCATTTAGCAAAAAGGCGTACTCTGGCTTAATGTGAAAGTCATTGTACCAAATTATCACACCTTACTCATACTGGTTTTCTTTTTTAATGCTCTACCAAGGGTAGAAGACGCGAGTAGAGCTCCGCCGTTTTCTGGCGACAGGCCTCTTTTTTCATACTCTCTGTGTAGAAGCACCGTTGTTTTCGAAGGTTCTGCTGCATCATCCACGGGCATAGTGGTCGTTGAAATGGTGTGTATTAGTATGCTTGCCTTTTACTGCAGTTTTTCAGCGACATGATATTCATATAGTTATTATTTTTTATCAGGTCCAGCTTCCCGACACTTATCTCAACTAAATACTTATGTGTGCAGAATTTTGAACAGTTAAGCAAAGATGGGCGATATTTTAGGAGTAGCTTTAGTGATGGGGTGCCCAGTATCACAAAACACCAATCTGGAGCCAACTGGGTGTTTCGCCAAATAGATCACATAGCCGCAAACTATAGGTCACATATTTGCAAGAAAGCGGTGCGTGAAATGGTACTTCCAACATAGTAGCCAAAGATGCGATTACGCAAGCTGAAATCATGTAGTTGTCACCAGCCATTTCAGCAATATCAGTAATATTGAGTTTGACTTTCCAACGTTCTGCCCAGTTCGCCTTGCGTGGTGTATGCTTGAACAAAAGGAATAACGTCAGGAAAGAGTTAATAACATCAACAAAGAGAACTACTGGCACTCGAGATAGCTAAAACACTGCTACAACGTATGGGACCTGAAAGCTGAGCTAGAAACGCGCCAGTCAGCTAAAGGTATAAGCAGATCGTGCGTATCGTCTCGGAAAATTATTCACGGGATCCAGAACATTGTCTAGATTCTGAACGCTCCAAACGCACGTTCAGCTAATCTTGTGACGTTACGTGGAAACTTTTTCGGAGGATGTATTCTCTGAACGCACCCACAGTGTCGTGAGATTTTAATGTCATGCTGGGAGAGTTGAATTAAAAATATGGATACATTTTTTTAACTAAAGAATAAAAAAGGATTGAACAAAAAAAATCATTCGTGACACATTCGTGCCGGCCGCTCCGAGCTTCATGGTGTTTGCCTCCAAACATGGCCAAACAAACTTTACCGCCAAACATGGTCACCAGTTTCGCTGTCCTGTTCGCTGAGTGTTTGATCCTGACTTACCAGGCTGCGATGATCTCCGTCATATCTGGGATATCTACGTGCAGATCGCCCCTCAAACAGCATAAATGATCGGAAGCCATGCTCGGGCTACCAGCGCAAAGCTCACCCCACGCAGTCGTTTTCTAAGTCAGAACTGTGTCGCCCGACCGCCGCTCTACGCGTAAACGCGTGGAACTGCTTCGCCCCGCACGAGCTGCACGGCACCAGCGGCCGCAGTGACCGGGTTCCTCGGTCACTCCTGTCGTCAGCTCAGCGGGCTGGTCGTCAGCGCGAGTCCCAAGGCCGTTTCAAGGGCCTGACGGTGCGAGAAGTTGAGCACGTCCGCCGTGAGCTTGTCTACGTCCCTAGGCGGAAGGCAGCCGTCGCTTAGTCGCGGGATGGCCCGCGCCAGGGACGTCGTCTTTCGACCGCCGCGGACCGAGGTGGGCTGGCGAAGTCTGGACAGCCGGAGAGATGCCCGGCGCACAGTTCCAGAGAGTTGCCCAGACCGCGCCTGAGACCGCCGCAAGTCCTCCCGCTCCGCATAGCCCCGGAGATTCGGATCCGACCGGTCCTGGTTTGTTTTCCAGAGGAGTCTGTCGTCGGTAGCCGTGTGTGACCCGACCTCGCCAGCTTTGCTCAGAGTGATTTGCGGGATGCAAGACATCGAGGAGCGTAAGCGCGTTGAGCTGGAAATGCTGGTTCTGCGGCGCTGTCAAAACGGTATTTTTGGCTGGCTTGCCACACGTGAAGGACCACCATGGCGATGACCCGATTTGCCAGCACGCGTTCGGACGTTTTCACCAGGTGTGCTACAAGCCTTGCTTCTGGCATCTTCTGGAGGGCCGCACAGAATCAGGCGGAGGTCGTTGACTTGGCCTCGGAGCTTTACAAGAGTCGCAGAGTCGCAGGCGTGGCGATATAGGTCAGCGTATTGAGGAAGTCATTTATTTACCTGTGTATAACTTCAGCGGATGGACCTCGTCAACCAGGTGCATGAAGGAGAGGTTTGAGAATTTTTCATGCCAGATGCGACAGACGCCATTTACATGGCTAAATTAGACGCCTTCCCAGTCTGCAAAGGCCTGATCAGACAACGTCCGCTGTACCGCTGTCCAGGGCCGGAAGTCTAAGGTTGAACCTCCGTCCTTGAACACGTCATGGATGACGTCCATGCATAGCTGCCGTGTGCATCTGGTGCTGTTGTCCGAATGGTGCCCTGAGGGTATCTAAGACGAGGTGCTCTTTCAAAATCGGCGTTCATGTGGCCGCTGATGACCTCGCTGTAGGCGTTCGTGGGGTCATTGCTATGGACTGACGGATGTTCTCACCTGGCCGCTGCCATTTCCGCCAGTGGGCGTATCAAGCTCGTTTGCTCCGCAGAAACAGAAGTCTCCGTGTGTCTGTGAGAGTCGAAATGACTTTTACTCTTGCTTTTGTATGGTTTTGTTTTTACCTCATGTGGTCCATGGTCGCGCAGACCGCAGTTTGCCACGCCTTTGTCAACGAAATGTCGCCGACACAGCTTACAAAGACCGACACCTGGCCTCGTTGGTGGATCAGTAGCCAGCCGGTAAAATCGGTGGTTTCTGATTGGCTCGGTCGCAGTGATGGATTTGTCATCTGTCTGGAGAATGGTGCTGTGCTGTCCACCCGCTATGGCTGTGGGAAGAATCTCAGCTTTGCTGTCAGTCAGTGGCGTTCTTTTCAGTCATCCAACGTGCCTTCAACCAACACCGTGGTGGCAAAAAAAACACTCGCTGTACATAACGGCAGGCATCGCGTTTATATTGCTACTGCAGCAATATACATTAGCAATAGCAATATTGCTACTGCAGCTGGTTTCAGTCCACACATTGCTCCCGGCACCACGAGATGCGTCACTTCTGCATGCACCGCCGCCTACCGCGCTGCAATCACGGCGAAGGAGTTCACGACTCGTCTTTTCGCAATAGCTCTTCCGTAGCCATCCGCCACCGCCGTTGGAGGAAGCAGCGGCACCTTCCCCAACGCGGCGCCGTCGCTACCTACCGCTACTTCGACGTCACTGTTCTTGTGCGACTGGCCGCTCACCGGGCCGCCGGCCTCACCTTTCCTATCCGTCACGTCACGTGGGCCGTAGTCCAGTACCAGGCCTCCTCTCGGCGATTTTCTCTCGTCTGCGGTTTGCGCTGTTTTGATGCAGACTGCCGCGATTTTTCTGGGCGGACGTTTCTTTACGGGTAGTTAGCCAACCAGGTCTTTTAGTCGCGGTGACTATGCAGATTAGTTGAGGCCACACTTTGTTCATATCACGTTCCATGTGATATGGACACGTCTTTTGACTGTACCGACTTTGTGTTCATATCGCGTTCCATATCATACGGACATGGTATTCGACTTTACCGACTTGGTAGCCATGATATAATCCTACTTGATGTTCAGATGCTGGAAGTGTCAAAAGTAATGATAATACAGGACGCCGAACCAGTGCTTTTTCAGCAACAGTAAATAACTTTTGGGCCACCTTGAAACTGACGTTTCGGGGCCATCCGCATGATATGCAACCTTGAAGGTCAGTCTTGCTCACCTACACATATTCGGGATGCAGCAGACGAACACGCTGCTTGCGCAGTGCACTGCTACACTTCTGACTCTGAACCAGAACGTTCGGTTCCTGTATGTGCGTCACTTGCGGACTGCCATTCTGCACCTTCCAATGATCACAGTTCAACGTCAAAGGGGAACTGCTACCAGCATTCTTGTCACAGTGCAAGCTTGCCACAGTGCATATGGATTTTATTCACTCCCCTCGGCCGTCCTCCAGTTCCAGGAAGGCCACTTACCAGACGGATGGAGTGGAAGCAATTTCACGAATGGGCTGTTTACAACAAAGTAATACAACGGACTCCAATCTGCAATGCGTATCGGTCACGTCCGCCTGATACTCGCTCTCCGCTCTGACACCAGCTCGCTGGCAACACGCAGGATCTCCGCTCTGACACCAGCTCGCTCGCAACACGCAGGACCCGGCGCGTCTGTTTCGCCGACTCGGTCTGTGATGCTCGTGGCCGGGCCTGAATGTCGGTCACACTTTTCCCCTGATGTGTCGCGTCGCACTACGTCGACTTGTCGTGCTCCTGAAGTGTCGCGAGCGGGATGTTCTTTTTGCTGCTCCATGTCACATCTATTGCTGCTCCGACGTCAGCTGCGCAATTTTTTCCATGTTGCTTCCGTTAGCGGAAGCTCTCTTCGGAGGGAAGTCTTCTGTTGGGCAGCGGATATGGGCTCGTTGGCGTTTGATGCAACGTTTGACCAGATTCCTTACCGCTTGAGGACGACAAACGTGGTCAGGAGTCCCACAGGCTCCCGAACTGCCCGATCGCCGTTAAACTGACAAGATGATTTGCATCACAACACTCATTCAGTCGGTAGAATGAAACCGTCCTGTATTTCCACATTGTTTCCTATTTACCTGCTGGGCGTATTGGCCCTTGGTCTTCACCAAGCTCTGGCTAAGCTCTGATGAACAGTGCGTGCCTGCCAGGGCTTCCCGCAACAAACACGCACACCTGGGTTCGGGTCCTCGCCAGCCTCCGGCCTGGCATTGGTCCGGGGACAGCGCCACGCTGCCGGCCGACCTTGACCTCAGGCGCCCTCGGTGACCGGCGGCCGACCCTCTGCTGGCGGGGATCGGCAGTCGGCGCTGCGCAGTGGTCACGGCCGGTGCCGCTGACTCAACACGTCGCACAGTTGAGGTTTCTGAAATCAAACACGACCAGCGGAAAACGCCACATTTCTTATGCTGCTGCTAACGAGTTAATTCAATTGCCCTGGAAGCCTCAGAATTCGACTGACGCAATTTTTAGCTGAGCTGAATGCAGCGTCTTTGTAGTGACTGACGGAAATGTGCATGCCTTTTGTGTAATATGACTGTTTTTCACATTTCATGCTCTTACTGCTGTGCTGTGGGACAACAGCAGTTATGAAAAGCCACGCTTGTGTAGATTAGGTGCAAATATATGTGATGATTATGGTGCTCGCACATCTGTCCCAAATAGGATACAAAACGGAAAACTATGTGTTGTCACATGCCATACGCAAAAGATGAAAATGACCCAAAATTTTGCAATCAGAAAAATACGAGGTGTTTACCATAAACCCGAGTGAACGTTTGAAACATGCGTTCACATATGACGATGAAGCAAAAACAGGACCACCAAACAGTGACACTAAGTCAGCTGTTTTCATAACGAAACCTCGTGTAGGAAACGCCTCAGGCAGGTACACAGATATTACCAATACCTTATTACGAATACGGAAAACGAACACAATCAAGCAGAGCAACGACACAGCAATGTAATTGTCTCGAAAACTAGACAGCTTCCAGCAGATATTGGAAATATCATGGCAGTACAAATCATTTAAAGAAGGTATCCTCAAAATGTTAGTCATGGGCTCGTCTCGAGTTGCCTGATTTCTTCCGCAAGACGGTGAGCACCTCGCTGAGGCCTGCGACTGGTTGCCACTCCCCATAGGTAGCTCGCTGTCCGGAGTCTGTAGTAAACGCCAGTACCATGGCAACGTTCTGACACCGCACGCGGCGGAAAATCCACATTCGGAGGGCCTCTGCCGCAGCCTGGACCCGAACCGGATGCATATGGGCCCGGACCGGATACATATGGACCCGGACCGGATGTATATGGACCCGGACCGGATGCATAGCGGCAGGTGTGGAGTCAGGATTCAGAACTTCTCACTTGTCACAGATCGTCCCACAAAGCGAAAGTAAGTTAAGTTGTACCGCAGGATGTGATTTTCGCGGGATGTGTCTGTCGTGGGTTACCAGTGTCCTGTATTAACTCCATCAGTACTTCGCAGGAAGGTTATGCGAAATGATGCCGCCGTGTTGCGTGGAGCATCGAACTTCAAAATCCAGCTTAAGATCAAGACTTGGAATGCATTTTTCACCACTGTCCGTGAATAAAATGGTTTTGTTACACTAAGGTTGGTCGCTTTTAAACAAAACAAGGAATACAGGAATAGTTACAGTTCGTAGATACCGTGGGTCGGGATTGCCAGGTGAAATTATTATAACGCCTTGAATCCACTCGCATTGATCATATGCCATCAATTTAACCTCGTAGTTTACGTAGTTAGTTAGTAGTTAACGACCCCTTAAGAGCAAGTAACCAACCAAACAACCAGTTAACTTGCCCTGAGCGCCAGGATTTGCGGCAAATAGTGTCAGCATGTAGCCAGGTAGCTCCGTGGATTTCGGGCTGTTCCCGGACATTACTGACCACTTGTCTGCGACCCGAAGGAATCGCCTTCCGTGGATTTCCGTACGGTTGGTTGGTTACTGGCGCTTAGGGGCGCACCGACTTCAAGGTCATTTGGCGCCCATGGATTTCCGTACGGTTTTTGCACCGTTTGGCACGTATCATTTGTGGTACAGCACTGTTCCCATCAGTATCATTTTTCACTGAGGCGATATATATTTATATATACATACAGTATATATATACACATACATGAACATTATTTACCACTTGTTTGCAGCACGAAGTATTCGCCTTCTGTAGATTCCCGCACTTTTTTGACACCGTGTCGTTTGTTTTGCAACACTGCTGGTCCCGTCGGTATCCGTCCTGGCGCAGACGTTTGTCGTGGGTGTTCGGACGTGTTGTGCCATCTATTGCCAGCTACGCTGAAGCTCCAGTCGCCACACTGCCTCGCCGTTTGTGTATATCGTCTTTCCAATATCGCTGTTCCGTTCTACGCCTGGCTGCAAGTTGCATGTGTTTTGCTGCGCACGTGGTGTTGTGTGTTGCTTATCTGCTTTTCCACTAGTTTGAAAAGTTTGTCTTTCCGTTTGCCTATTTGATAGCCGTTTGCGGCAATTTCCGCGATTCCATCAGCTTTCCGTGTTTGCATCTGGGTTTCATCCCCGGGTGTCTGACGATGGCTGCAGTTGTCATGTGTTTTATTGTTCATATGGTGTTTTAGTTACGTGCGTTTTCGCCAGTTTGAAGAGTTTTTCTTTTTCTGTTTTCCTATGTCATGCGCCGTTTGGGGTGATTGACACGATTCCACCAGCTCTTCATGTTTCTGACTGGATTCCATCCACGCTTGACTGGTGTATGATGATTCCCATTCCTGCTATGTATTTGCGCCACCTGTCTGTGAAGCTGGAACACGCACTGGCCTCAAAAACCGACGTACCGGAATGCAAGAACGCTTGGGGTGCTACGTTTATGTAGTTCACGGAAGACGCTTTGAATGTAGCTCACTGGAGGTTCATAGATTAGACATGTGGGCCATGGTAGCCGAGAAGAAGCGTCGCCGGGGAAGGCACAACTGTCTCTGTGTTTTTTATCCGTCAAGACTAGAGGGAGGGGAAGGGGGGAGGCGAGTATCCCGTCCTGCTGTCGCGGCCGCCCGGCCTGGCGGAGTTCCGGGAGGGTTGCTGTCCCGACTCCGGGCCGGGTCGGGGCTAGAGGTTTACATTGGGGCGAGAGGTTTACATTGGGGCTAGAGGTTTACATTGGGCGGCCAGCCGTGCGGCCGGCTGTAACCTATGGCCAACGGAGCGGGGCAGCTGCACAAACCCAACAAAGCGTGGCTGCAGCTCTGGCGACGGATGCTGTTGTTCGACGAAGGATAGCATACCAAATTCAGCAGGTGTTTCTACGTTCTTAGCTTTGCTTGACACTTTCTGCCATACCTAGCATGTCATAACATTCTACTGCATAAAATAGCAAACACAAACATCATATTTGTCGTAACTCATTACTTTCACAACTTATCCAAGCATACGAAAGCCGAAATGCAGTTGATGCACAAAGGTAAGCAATCAGCTTTCAACAAAAAGAAATGGAAAGGTACAAACTACTTACTGCGCTCTTCTGATGGGCAAGTTGCATACTCACCAGGTCCTGAAAAAGCACCTTCAAGCTTCAGTCCTGTGTTGAAGGTTTGGGTAGATACCTAGCTACGTAGGCTGTTAATTATGTGATGCTAAACAGATTCCAGGCGTCATCTACATGGGTATCTTCACATGGCAGTGCAACACGTTGCAGACGGGACGGACGGCCTTGGTCCCGCTCGCATCGTGCCTCCCAGTTATTTACAGCCATGCTGGAGCCGAGAAGTGGCTCGCCGAAACCGTCCGTCGCCTTTTTGCCTCCCGCACTGTTCAGGATCCAGACGATCAGAGTGGCCACCTCCTGGTTGGGTCGCTTCCCCTGTCGGGAGCCCCGCATCACGCAGTGCCGCATCACCTCCTCCTTCGTGACTGTTCGCTCTGCCTCCGTCTCGGTCTCTTGCCATCCGACGTTTGTAGCTCGGACATGTTGGGCCTCTTCAAGAGTCAGTAGTTCTCACGATCGTCAGACAGCGGGGCAGTGTCAGGTGGCGCTGTGAGCGTTTGACACCCGGTGGCTCTGGACTGCTTCGTCTGGATTGTCATAATGCAGTAAATATTATCGCTTCTGTGGTCGGGAATTAGATTTTCCGCACTTATTTCATAGACCGGACTCCATCGGTTCAGGTGCTAGAAGTTCAGGGCTTCTTATAATTCTTTATCAATGGGCACTTAACTTATCTTATGCGGCACTTAATCAAGCCATGCACCGAATCAGACAGCCGTTGTGAAAACAGCATGAGAATATAATCCACACCTGTTCAACGTGGTCCAGTAGCGGACGAAGTGGGCGTGGTGCTGTGCAGCGGCCCGTTCTTGGATGGGGCGGATGAGCCGTCCAGCACTGTTTCCGAGCCCTCTTTGACAAAGAAGGCCAGCCTCCTCAATGTCACAGGCAATCCCGCAGCAAAAAAAAAATAGCGTTGGTAATGGCATGCACTCATTTCTCGTAACAATGAACCAAAAATAACGTGGCTGATGGAGAATTATGCATCGTAAGTTCACGCAAAGCAGGGTAGACGATAATGAGGGCAGACGTATGCATGTTTGATTATCTAACATGAAACTACTACTTTTTCATTGCTATGTACCGATGAAATGCCCTTGCAACGAGCAACGGGTAAAGGGAGACGCTGTATGACTTTGAAATACCAAATTGGAAAATGTGGCAAAATGAGCTGACAAATGACAGGGTGACAACATATATGACAAAGTTTCCAGCTACCGCATCCACACTCGGCTTTGGGTCAGGAGCGCTGGGAACATCTGCTGGTGGGCGATTCTGAGCTTGTCCCGGATGGAACTGGCCCAGGCCGGAGTGGTGATGTGGCACGCATGGCACTGGAGGTTTTCGATGGCCATCCAGTACCAGCTGTACAGTCCCAGGCCGTTCTTCTCCATTTGCAAAGGCCAGTGTCGGCAATGGATAAGCCGCAACTATCGCACCGGATCTCCGCGTTCAGACACCTCTTGGGCGACCGGAGGAAGAGGGGATGCATAAAATACCTCCTGAAGCTCTCAGGAGGCCGTTTAGGGACGAGAGACGGTGGCTGACGGTGCTGCCACAGCGTGGTGACGGGCTGTAGCTCTCACTCTTGCTACGTCCATCTACACTCGGCTCCCTGAGCAGCTGGCGGGCAACCCAGCCCTGATCCTGCGATGGCAGGGAGCTCCTGCAGCTAGTCGGAGGACTAAGAAATGACTCGTGAACGGTTGGTCGCACAACAAAAATAAAATTGCTGGGAAGCCTGTTATGAGTATAGCTCGAAAGAGCTTTATTTGTTGATTTTGATGAAAATATTTTGCCATCTTATGCCTCGTATTTGCTTTCTGGCGGCTTTCACAGTAGCCAGAAAAACACCGTTTCTCTACAATTACTGACAGAGAAGAAAAAGTCAAGGCATCATAGGAAAGAAAACACTTCAGATATTCCCATCGCTACGTTGTTATTCCGACTTTGTCCATATCTAAGCGGTACTTACAAATTAAACCTTTGTCAGTTTCCACTGTTCAGCGGAAGCACCGGCGCCGGCCGGATGTAAAAGACGTCCCGTGCCAGCGGGAAACCGAACACCTTCCTTCGCCGTATTTCCAGCGCTCCTGAATCAGACGGCATTCTGCCAGATTCCCGTCGTCATCAGAAGACATGAACTGTTAAAAAGGTGTCAGAATACGTCTGTATTCTCAGCATCTTGCGTGACGCATGACACATCACATGGTAAAGCAGCGGCATGCAATAAGGCGGGATTTGTTGCACACATGTGTATCTGAGGTCCATACAATCACTGGTTTGTACCTAACCATGTCACGCACACCTTCTTTGCTTGGCTGTGCTGGGAGCAGACGAACTGGCCGCCCTGGCTGCAGTTCTGCTTCCTGCCCAGGGATTCTCTTTTTCCTTCTGTGGCCGGGGCCGCGGGATCCACGGCACAGACCGTCCCGTCTGTGGCGTGGTCTGCTCGAGGCCGGAGCCGGCCTGCCGACGGCCGGGGCCAGCTTGCTGGTGGCTGGGGCCAGTCTGCTTGTGGCTGGAGCCGGCGTGCTGGTGGCTGGGTCCAGCCTGCTGGTGGCTTGGGCCGGCCTGCTGGTGGCCGGAGCTGGCCTGCTGGTGGCTGGGGCCCGCTCCGCGCCAGCTCCCGGTCGAAGACCAGCGTCATAGTCCTGGCTTAGCGCTGGTTGAAGACGCCGCGCGTCTCAAACAGCGCGGCTCGCCGCTCAAGGTAGGACCAGATCAGCCGTAGGGCGACCGTCTGCACCGAGGTACAGCAGCCGCCGCGCCGCACGTTGGCGTGCTCCGAGCCGGCGTGGTCTGTACAGTACGGATGCTGGGCGTTCATGCAAGCTCCGGACAGCATGAACAAGAGCACCTTAGTCAGCCACCGCATGACCACGCCCCGACAGATCTCGGATTTCACAATCCAGTCATACGTGTCAACACCTTGTACTGTAATCTTGTACTATAATGCGCCCCTGGTCGCATCATAATACAAGATTACCTCCGACTTGCCGGCACGCGCGTCTTTTGAAGGCAGTCTGTGCTGTGATGGCACGACGATGATGACCTTTCTCGCCCTGGGGCAGTGGAACACCAGCGGGACATCGTTTCTGAAGCATGCCAGGGTGCTTCCCAATTGGCGTCCCTCGGTGGTCGTGATCTCACGTGGCAAGAGACGCCGGTTCGCGAGGAGGGTCCCAACGACCGACAGCCCCATATTGGCCTGACCGTACATGGCGTACTGATACCAGGAAATGGCGTTAATTTTTACGAACAGCCTCATCTCACCTGTCCATGGTGACAGGTAGAGATCATGGGTTTGCCACCTCCCTCAGCAGGTACTTGACCAGCGCCGACACGTCGGGCATCACCACGTCGGCAGGCGCGCGCTCGGGCTCCGTCGGCCGACCGGAGTACGGTCACGGCTTCCACACGTACCGGCTGTACGCGTCGGCCTCCGGGCGGATCAGCAGCCCGCAGCGTCCCAGCTTGCTGGGGAGGTGTACCCGGAACGGGCACCGACCGCGGAACCTGATCAGGGTCTCCTCGATTGTCAGACACTCTGACGGGGCACAGTGGTTCCTGAGGTTTTGTCATACGTGTCAAACACGTCTCGGATGATGCGGAATTTGTCCGTCTTGCGTCGCTCTTCTCGGCTCGTTGGGTCGTCAGAACCGATGGTAGACAGGAGCTTGGCGTGGCGCCTGGGGCCCATGGCGACTCAAAAAGGAGTTGGCGCGCGCGGACCATGGAACAGCTCCTCGGCTGAGTCGAGCCACACTGTGCCACCGAGCACCGTCACACCGACAAAGGCTGCGAGCTCTGTCTCGTCCAGCGGCGCCAGCACGTAGGAGAGCTTTCGTGCTTTTCGTTCTCGTTGGTTTCTTGCTCAAAGATGGCTCTTTCAGCATCCATTTCGTTGTTCGTCTCCTCTAGGATTACCTGGGCGATGTCTTCCGACATGAAGAGGCGAAAGGCGCCAAACTCAGAAGAGACGGCCCTCGCTGCGGCGCCCCTGAGGCCAGGTGTCTTCGTCAGTACGTTCGCCGGATCCCGCCTGGACCAGGCGAGCTCGGCCAGGTGGCCACGACCTGTTGTCCCCTTCGAACTTCTGTCCTCAGCGACAAGTCGGGCGATATCCTCGGGAGTGAGGCGACGACGTTCGCGAACCTCCGCCGTGGCGGAGCGCGAACCACGTTTGCACGCCGGATCTCCTCGCGAAGAACTCACTGCACCCTCAGACTGTGTCTTATTTTCAGGCAACAGCAGGCACCTGCACTGGTCAGGAAATCGTCCGGGAATTGTCCAGAGCTACAGATGTATAGTGTCCGCGGTCGGAATGGCATGGAATAAACGGCACGTGCGCTTGTTTGGGGGGAAATGCTTGAACCAGGCCAGAAACCAAGGCCATAGAAGTCCAGGTAACACCATACGGCCAGAGAAGCGTCTGGCGTGACGTCACAGACGACATGCCGCCGTTCACCCAACATGCAGGCAGTGTTAAGTCGAGCACTTTTACGTTATTTCGACTGTAACCATGATAAATACAAGAGAAGCCAAATATATGAAACAATAGCCTAGTACCTGTTTCTACTTCATTATACCGGTCATCGATGTGTGCGAAGCAGATTCATTCGGCGATGCTAGGTTCGTCCAGAAACAAGGGTCTCTGCGAGACCCTCCCAATACATCTCGTCAAAACGACCGCTTGACGTCCGTCAAGCACCTCTGTAGCTGAGAAACATTTCTGCTGCGCCACACGGTGGAATACCGTTTGTGTGACGTCTCGAATTAATCGTATTGTGATTACGATGGAACGATAGTATCAGCAACGTGTAAGGCAATGTCCGACCTGGCAACAGTTAGGACGCTATCTTCCAGATCCTATCACGTCCTAGCCGAGAAAGAGGAGCGCACTCTGCTCTGACCTCTGGGACCTCGAACGTCGCCTCAGCAGCACGGAAGTGCGGGTATCCCCCTCAGATCCGAAGAATAAAAACTGAAATAGTTCATGACGCATTCTATCTTCATTTGGATACGCGCCACCACTATAAGCAGCTGTAGAGTTTAATGCACAGCTGCCCCACCAGTCTGCAGCAAGATGGGTACTGCGAACGTCTGCTGCCGCCCAGCAGGGACCTGGAAAAAATCACCATAAATGTGGTTTAATTTTACTGGCATTTTAAATCGCTGCAAAATTATGCAGCCATTTAATAATGCCAAATAAAAAAATGCAAAAAAGGCCGTAATGACGAGGGTCTAATTTCAACGACGCTATGACCAGCGAAGATATATCTTACCTACGGGTAGCCTGAGTGTTTTGGGCACACGCGGCGTCCTGGACGCCATAAACGTCCTGCTGCCGGTTGGCGAAAGCCGGCGCGGCTGGTGCACGAGCCGGCGTCGGTCCACGTCCTCCAGGCCCCGCCAAAGGGCGCATATTCGCTCCGACACTGAGGGCGGGAGGACGTGCTGGGTCCTGTCCCGCAGTACGCAGAGCGCTTCCGCCAGCCTGTCAACGGCCTCGCTTTCCTGAAAAAGACATGAATGGTTAGAATGCTGCTGCGTGTTGTTTTCGTTTCACAACAGCAATAGCCAGCTTTAGAGGTACAGCCGTCAAAATCACGAGAACGGGACCACTGCAAAGTATAGTCATTTCTTTGCAGGCATTTTCGATAAGATAATTCGCCTGGAAACCCAATGGAGGCTCAGGACACCGGGGCGCCGCAGGCATCCGGCATGCAGATTCCGGACCCGGCAGGTCTGACCCGGCCGGAGGGCACGGCTGTATCAAGGTGCCGGCCGGGGTGCCGGCCGAGGTGCCGTTCGGTGTGGGGGCCGCGGTGCCGGCCGGGGTGCCGGCGGATGTGCCGGCCGGGGTAGGGGCCGCGGTGCCGGCCGAGGTGCCGGCCGAGGTGCCGGCCGGGGTAGGGGCCGCGGTGCCGGCTGCGGTGCCGGCCGAGGTGCCGGCCGGGGTAGGGGCCGCGGTGCCGGCCGAGGTGCCGGCCGCGGTGCCGGCCGAGGTGTCCGCTGAGGTACCGGCCGACGCGCCAGCTAGGGTACCAGCTGGAGGGCACAGCAACACCGGGGACGCTGTCGGTGCAGCGAGCCTCGATGCCGGTTGTGATGTGGTCTGCTCGTCTTCACCGACGTCCATCAGCTGCAGCATTGAACATTGATTTAAAATTATCAGCCTTTGTCCGCTGTGGAGAAACACTGACAACCGGTGGTTTTACGGTTTCAGCCAAAGACCGCATTGTCCAGCTTAGAATAAACAACTGTTGCATCCTCCTTTACGCTTGCTTGACTTATGCTGTTCAGTTAAGTTTTGTGACGAAAGCAAATGTCGACTTACGATTCGACTCAGGTCGCCAACAGGATGTCGTCCCAAACATATCCTGGGGACGGTGGCTGGTGAAGCTCCTGCGACAAAATAGCGTTGTGTCTGGACGTGCTGTACAACTGGCGGAATGGTCAGATATTACCCACCTTCGTGCTTGGGTACCGTCACACCTGCGTAACATGCAGTCCTCTTTTATTAATATATTTGCAGATTCCTGGAAAATTCTGCTTTGAAACAGCATAGTGGGAAACAGGCTGCATGAGTTTTAAGTTTTGCGTCGCATTACTGAAAATGTGTACCGGGCTATTGCACCTTGTCACTGCGGGCTAATTGCAACCGAACAATAGTCTGCTCTGTTTACCTCCGGGGACCGTGCTGGAAGTAGTGAGACGGGGGATGGCTGTGAGGTTCCATGAGCGTAGTGACCGTTGGGTCAACCGGTACGTCCTCGTCCTCCTTCGGCATCAAGCTCGTAGTCCTTCTCTGACAGGTCAGGATCCTCGCTCTCCTCCTCGTCGTCTTTGGTTTCCATCTGGCGGAACCTCCTGGAGGGGACGTCCGGTCTGGTTGTACAGGTACTCCAAGCCAAACAGTTCTCATGTGGAAAAAAGTCATGCTCAGTGTTAGGGATATGTTACGTTCAAACGCTGGAAGTGATCCGTATTCACCTGGACAGCTTGGCGTGTCTATACAAATATCGTGCAAGGATGATTGCTGCGCTTTAGCTGCGTATGATTTGTGTTGCAATTCTTCACATATCTGATTTGATACAGAATACCTACAATGTAGAACCTCCCTCAATGCAAAACAGCATCAATGTTACATGACTGTCCATAAAAAACATCACGTAGAAGTTTCACGTATCCTGTCACATTTCATGTACTGAATACGGAATACATAGTGGTCAAAATGCAATACCGCCGTGCTGAGCTGTGCCTCTGGTTTTTAATTTAATTCCATGGGGAAGTTTGGAGAACAGTGTGCTCCTCTGATGAGGTCATTATCAGAAGACATGCATCAAATCAAACGGCCATTACCAGTGGGCTGGCCAGGAAGGGCCGTATGAAGGCCGTGGGTCACCGGGGAGAACCCTCCGGTAGAGGTCGTCCACGGCCGCGGCTGTCCTGGCGTCGAAGTGGAGAGCCAAACCCCGGCCAGAGGCCTCAGATCGCCGGTCATTGTTCCACCGCACCGTGCCGTCCAGCAGATGCGCCTGCACGTGCAGGCCACTCTTCTGCGAGGCTGAAATCGAATAATCGCATTTAGTACCACGAGCATTTTGGTACCTGACATTCGGCCGTAAAACGGTTATCGGTAAATGTACGTTGAAACATACGAAAGACAAACGCTGTCACTTGCTTATTTCTTTTAACAAAGGAATTTTCTGCGTTAGCCGATTTATATTCAAGTTTTCTACATCGCCATAATGACACACTTTCAATTTTCCGAAAATTTTACCTGGTATGAAACGATTCATGGGCAGGTGGAAGTTCTCCAGGGAAGTCGTCCCTCTGGAGCACCTGAAGGTCGGAAAGGACGATGTCGCCTTTGTGTCGCTCGCCGACCTGGGTGTATAAGGGCACCCCTGGCGGGTGCTGAAAACAGCGAAGGTGGCGTCGCTGTTTCTGCCAGATGACATCCATGCTGGCACCGAGGAGTGGCGTGCCGAAGCCGTCCGCTGTTTTCTCTCCGCCCATGTTCTTGAGGAGCGCAATGATGAGAGCTTCGGCCTCCTGGTGGGGTCGCGTCCCCCGTCGGCAGTGCCGCATGACCTCCGCCTTGGTGATGGCTCTCTCCGCCTTCCTTTTCGGCCGCTCGCCGTCCGGACGTTTCGAGCTCTGACGTCTTGGCCCTCTTCAGTCGTTCGTAGTCCTCACGGTCGATCTCAAAGATAGCAACGGACAGCTGGGCGAGGAAGGCGGTAAACAGCGGGGGGGAGTCAGTGGTGCAGCCCAGAGGCAGGCGCTGGATAAAGTGGAAGGCATCCAGTCGCACTGCCGTCTGGTTCCAGCCCGGGAAGAGGCGGCGTGTCCGGCACACGGCACCCTCCGTCGACGGGCAGCAGTCCCGATCGACGTAGATGACAGCAGGCTCTGGCTGGCCAGCGCTGCGGTACCGCTGCACCACCGCCCTGGTCATGGTGAGCAGGCCCGCTCCCTCTCCGGAGGTGAAAACGGTGGCCACGATCTCGCTCCCCTCGTTGCCGATGGTCGTTGCCCAAGCGGCGGTACCACCGGCCCGTGCTGCCAGCTTCCGGGAGATCTGTCGATTAAACCCGTGATTAGTGTGGCTGAGCAAGCAGCCTTGGGGGAGGGGTAGGAAGATGGCTACGACCCGACGCGTTTTTGAAAATCTAACACGAGACGTTTGGGGAAAACCTCCCTTGAACCCTTCACGCTTATGGAAGCTCCTACACCCCAGCTAAATGCAGTTACGCTCTGAATCTTGAAGACTGTACCAAGTAGCGACACAAAAGTGCAGAATGGCGGATGAAAAAGTATGACACGTAGTTCCCTGTTGTATAAAGGCACAACTGATCCTGACAAAAGTCATCATGTATCGATCACGGTATCGATCACGGTTACGATCACGGTGGATACCTATCTACCTATAGTAAAAGCCTAGTTATGCCAGTTTATAACGTCGCAACATATCTTGACATCGACGTCAGTGGTATTACTTCATTGTGAATTGGGAGCAGTATCACTAGCAGTATCACTCACGTAACCTTCACATATGAATGGAAACTTATAGCTTACATTGGATTTGTGGCATATTTTCACGAATAACAGAGCCGACCAGCTACCCTGACTGGCTAATGATTTAAACAGTTGTTACATTGTACTTACGCTGCACTACACCACACAACATACACGGACAGAGGTACCACCCATATGTCCACAGGCACAAGTACTGGCGTTCCTTGAAGGTCTTTAGCAAATTACCTTGTTTGTCGAGTCCATTTTCAGGACACTGGCCAAAAACGTTGGACAGCTTGCCTCGAATCTCCGAAAACCGGGACATAACATCTATGGCGTGGGCCGTCAACAACCAACGTGCCGTCGGCACTGTTGGCGGAGGCGGCGGAGGCTGGGGCTTGGCCGTTCGTAGCAATGGGTGGAGGAGCTTCGCCGTTTTCCTGAAAATGACGTGCCGTGCTGTGAGCTAGCAGGGCGGTATTTTTGCTGTAACGGGTCAGACCAACCGACTTCATCCCATTTTTAATTGAGGACACCCTTGCAATTGATGAACACACGGACACTGTAAAACGTTGGGGACGGCACGTCTATTCTTGTATAACGAAAATGACGACATTGTTAAGCTACGGACACCAGACAACGCGAACTTCGGAAAGCTGTGATTTGGGTAAGGCTCGCTATAATCCAAGGTTGGATATCAAGAACACCTGAATGACATAGTTCAGCAAGTCGGTATTTGATATACGGAGCATCGTATTGGAATGCATTTGGCATGCAATGCAAATCCTATTCGATTAAATATGATACGTTCAAACCAAAAATGCTTGCACGTTTGATGGTTGACAGCTCAGTAAAGTTTTCTCTGGATGGCCTCATCTACATATGGGTGATACTGGTATACATAATAAAGGTTTTGCTCTTGTTTTTTCTATAAACTGGATTCCAGTCGTTTGATGGGGTGATGTTAGTGATCGGAGCCCGTGCAAAGCGTAGCTTGTTGAATAGATTTCGACGTAGATTTATGTTTGTGTTTGTGTTTGTACTTGTGGTATGTTTGTGATAACCAATCAGAAAAGCCACCCAGTTTTCCCATAGTAGCATTCCATTGTTCAGTCGTTGGGGTTTCAGTACGACATACTGCTCTTTAGAGATAGCTGTGCGGCAGGAGGCAAAGCTTTGCATACAACCAGACATACGTCATAAAAGCAACATGTCCGTAACTCATACCTGCCCGGGTCGGACAGGTAGCGGATGACGCGCTCCTGGTGTTGTGCATTGGCCCGTTCCTGGGCGGCACCGGCAGCTCCCGATGTGCAGACTCCTCGGCCAGGTTGCCGCCGGCGCTGGCGGCGCTGGATGTACCGAATCATTCAGGGCGCCGGCCGCTCCCGGCCGCGCCGATCCCTCTTCGATCGGCGCGTGCTTCGCGGCAGGCGCCGGGGACGCCGGATGCGCAGACACCTCGACCACTTCGGCAGCGGCGCGGGCAGCGCCAACTGCCCGGCGCGGCGGCGCCAGCCGCTCCGGCTGCGCAGACTCCTCGGCCAGCTCGCCGTCTGCGCCAGCGGCGCTGGATGCACCGATTTAATTGCGGCGCCGACCGCTCCTGTCGCGCCGACCCCTCTGCGCGCTCAGCGGCGGCGCCGGCGAGGCCGGATGCGCAGTCCTCAGCCAGTACCGCGGGGACGCGGGCAGCGTCAGCTGCTCGGCGCGATGCGGCGGCGCTAGCCACTCCGGATGTGCAGGCTCCTCGGCGAGCTTGGCGGCGGCGCCTGCCGCGCCGGAAGTACCGATCCTCAGCGAGGTCGGCGGCGGCGCCCGCCGCTTCGGGTGTGCAGACTCATCGGCGACTCGATGGCGACGGCGACCGCCTCAATGATACTGCAGATGGGCTTCACGCTGCTCCCTGAACGAGCTGATGTCCTCCGCCAATGGTCGGGCACCAGGGTTTACATAGGAATGCAGGCGTCGTGGACAATCGGACAATTTGGACGTGGGCCAGAGATGGAAGCCTCTTTCCTGAAAGCCACCATCAGCTGGAGCATCTCTACAACGTCCAGGTAGCCCTTTGGAGCTGTCTCTTGTTGAAGGGCGACCTTTCTTTCTGTCCGTCTGTGCACAGGCACCAACCTGTAAACAATAAGTGGGTGTAGGCAGGTGACTCAGTCCTACAGACCAGAAGAGAATATGTAAGCTCAATTAGTCTCAATGACATTGCTGCGCCAGCATTCATGCGTTTGGAAATAAGTTGTAATATTATCCAGAAAATACTGATAAGGAGTGCAAGTGTAAGGTTACCAATGGCGAACAGAACCACGCCATACCCTGTTGAGATGCTGGACTGGGGACTGAGACCAAAACATGTGGCAACAATAAGTTAACACTGTCCCGGGTAACTGCTTGACGGGACAAAATTTCAGAATACATGTTCGACATGTCACATGACGTGCAATGCTGACCTCGACCTTGACAAAGCACGTTTAGGTGTCACACTGGTAGGCGTAGCAGCTGGCGGAGATGTACGGAGAACTTCAGCACCATCTTCCGCCGATGGTCCAGGCACTGGGTCCCGTTCATGATTGGCAAGACGCTGAAAAACAAAGTCAAGTGAGGAAAACGAACACAGATCAAATCCCGTCACATCACATGGTAACGGTATGGACGCGCGAGCCTGCATATAAGGGGCCTGTGCACTTCAGCACTAGATACAACGGCAGGTCCACACGTGAACAGAAATCGAGGACCGAATGTGGCCCACTGGCCAGTGACTCTTGACGCCAGCTGAGGCGACTGAGGCGGTCCCGTGGACAACTAACCACTCTATGTGACCACTCCACTGTTGAAGTCGGCTGGCCAGCACAACTGCACGCGGTCCGCACTTGATGTGTATGCAGTTTGTGGTACTTGCCAATGACTGTCAAGTGTACAATACATCTAAGATACTATTTCCAAACACGACAAAAACCAGACCATCGCTCCAGACCAGGGACACAAAGATTGGACCCCAAAACGAGTACAGACGATCAGGCTGTGCCTCTTTGAAATGGGAAGGAAGTGTGTAGCAGGGCTGGAAATCTGTTTTTTGCTCTTGGTGCTAAAGTATAATTTTGGTTCTGGGGTACAAAATTTTTCCCATGGAGAAATTCTGGTTTAATGTGGCATTCCTGGTGTAATTCAGTTATGGCATCATACTAACTTCTTAATGAATGGTGACCAAGTCATTTGCTTGCAGAGTTAGAAAGCTGTCAACATGGTTACAACCAATCTTTCTGATGGAGACAAAAGATCAAACTTTTGGATCACAAGATGCTTTTTGGAGTGCAGATTTTTTGGTGTTCTTCAACAACAAAAACACGACACCTTTAGCAACAATGGCAACTTCCTCTTCCTTTGCCACACACTCAGACAGTGCATCCTCTAAATATGATGGCTGTTCCAAAACATGCTGAAAATAAGTACAGGCTGGGGAGGCCTTCATCGGGGTTTACCATGCAAGCCTCAAGCTTTGGGTGCTTTTTCCCACCATAGAAACTAAGGCAATGCAACTGATTAGACATACTTGCACATGCATAGTTCCAGCTTCAGAAGTGGATAAAGTTTTTCCTTAATGATTTCTTGGGGGCATAACGTGCAAATGGTGATGACATATTGAACAAGCATGCTTCTTCACTTATCCCTATAACTAGCCAGTGACAAAAAAAACAGAGTCACGCTGAAAACAATTAATAATCAACAATGAGACGAAACTGAGCACTTTTAGTGCCGATGAATACCAATATGAGCAAGGACTTAAAAATGTGTGCCTGCACTCTGTCAAACCACCCAAACTGACATACAACCACATTTACATATTAGGGAATAAATTACACAAACCAGTGTAGGGATGATTGTTTTGAGTAGAGGCCGCATTCCAAGGGGATGTAGTCCTCTGGCTTGAAGTGACTCCTGCATACTCTAGCTCCAGAATAGGGCCTTTCTTGAGAGGTTATGGCACATGCTCCCAGCCATGCTGCTGCCACTGCAATCTGGAGCAGGTATCCTAAAAGACAAAAGTTGATACCATTCATACACAAAGACTGACAGAGTCAATCTGTCTAAAGAATAGTCACTAAATCACCAAAGTATTGTCCCCATGGCCAAATGGAGGGAAAATCCATCTTGCTTCAATGTAAGTGTCATGCACTAGGGTTAAGACAATGCAACATAGATCTGAGTCACACCTATGACATATGAGTTCCCCATCATGAATGTAAACATTGACCATGGGTGGCTCTTGCTGTGTCATGGCCTTCATGGAACAGCTAAGACCACTCAGCTATTTGACTGAAGGCCTGCAACAAAACACCACTACATCTGTGAATACTGAGGCACATGGAACAATATTTCAACAACAAGCCCTGTTTAGTGTGAACTGTGAGCTTTAAATCCCAACTGTCCACTTCCAACTTCTGTCATGACATAAACTTTACATGTAACAATCAGAATGCAATGCCTGCAACTCTCTGGTGATACTAGACACACATTTTACTACATATCTTACATATCATCTACTACTCATGCCCCCATCCTACAAGTCCTGGTTATGCCCATGTTGAGATATCACAAATGCAAAATGAGTTCAGGTAGTAACAACTGTCTGTCAATGATCTCAGCAGCATGCTAATCAAATGTATCTTGAATGATTCCACTACTGCAGAGACCAAAGTATGAACGTTTACATGTGCAATGGGAGATCAGGCTCTTTGTCCGTTTTCTTGATATATCAGCATCCTGGCACAATGCACTGACTTGGCATTGTGTTCCTAGAATGAGACACATACATGCCGTCATGATAAAAACATACATCCTAATCATTAGTAGCCTTCAACAGCTCTGATCAACATTTCTCAGGGAATTCCTGACATCTCCAGTGCCATGTTCAGTTAAACAGTCATGGGTGTTAGAATGGTTGGGGAGAGGTTCCTTTATATTGTTATACTCCAATCAAAATCACTGGAATGAATTGTGGAATTTCCATGCAAATTCAAGGAAATCTGGGCAGCCAAAAGCATTCCAGCACTGTGACTGGGTGAACCGTGAAGACTGGTGTTTGCAAAAAGTGATGTACAACTATGTTTGTGCTATGGCAAAAAATTTGACATTTTGCAAAGTAGAAATCCTGGAGCACAAAATATCCTGGAATACAAGGACACTAATAAACATCATTTCTTTAACCCTGCACGTGAGTATTCAACAATGTCCAAAACCCAATTCCACCCAAGAAAATCCCCATATATTTTTCAGTTCTGGGCAACGCAAGTGTAGCCAACCATAGTGATGAGTAATGACATCAAAATGTTATTTTCGTGTGC